>LPNX010338029.1:606813-666481 GCA_001517045.1 Pseudotsuga menziesii | reverse complement strand
GACGGATTCCCTATACCAAACAGTCAACGAGCTAGTTGGGAACGTTGATTGGGGAGAATCCCTTACTGTTGTCGCCTGCGAATTTCCAGGCCTCAACAGAACCCTAATTCCCAAACTGAAATTAGATTACAATGGGTGAAAATCCATTTGCTAAAAACAACAAAAAAATAGGGAGAAAAAAACCTTGGACCCCCTTCATTTGGAGGCTAGCCCCCGAAACCCCAACAGAAGCGAGGTAGTCAAGAAAATAATATAACATATGCCCAACATTCTCCCACATGTTGTTTTCTCTACATATAGGGGGGTATTGATTTGATAAAATCATGTACAAGTGATCTGGAAGGATCTTAAAAGGCCAGATTTTAAAATTAGAAAAACTCGGCAATAAGGGAATCAATGTGAAGAGCTCGTTCATATGAACCCAATGGCGCGAACGATGCCTTAAATGGGCTCTAGATGAATATATGTTCTTCTAAATTTTCGGCAAAAAAACCCAAGCATTATGTAGAATGGTAAAAAGGAATCCATGTGGCACCACTCAAAGGGTGACACGTGGCTTATACAGTAATGATGTGGAAACCCCATGAGCGCCACAAGGTAGATTATAGAGATGAGTTAGCACCCCAATTGGCAGACCTGGTGATGTGGATTCAATTTGGCGGTACAAGTGGCTACTAGTTGGCATTTACATGGGCCAATGGTATATCAAGATGTGGCAGCTAACTAGACATTATGGCCAAACCAGATTTATACACATTGAATTACCCATTTGGTTGAAATCAACTGTATTTACCAAAAGAGAGGTGGAGGCAACGGGAATTGAACCTGCGACCTCCCATTAGATAGCACTATGCCTTCACCATCTCACCTACACTATGTTGCTTGCCATAGTTTGGAGCCACTTTTATTTAAGTTTAGTACCATTTTTGCACAAGCAAAAAAGGGTCTTGGTCCAAGCCTCAACCCTTGGATGATAATGGTTCACGTGGCAAGACCAACCCACACAAGTAGTGGAGGTTCAAATGTGTACACACCAACCAACTAACAAACACATTTTAATATTCCACTGGTGTTATAATTTTAATGTTTATACAATATATTTAAACATTTAGCATCATTTCATCATAACCATAGCATTAGGATCACTGAAATAAATACAACCACAACAAGACAAAAGAACACAAATATTTTCATCTCGGAAACCACAAGGGAGAAAAACCAACAAATTCTTTAGTATATATTATATCACCAAGTGAAATGCCAACCAAGATAAAATAAACCCCAAAGACAATGGCAACTATCTCTTATCTCCGACAAGCTTCTTCTTTCTCTCTCTTGGGCACTTGCTTGAGTGAGAAGTGTGTCCAAATGAGAAGAGTTCCCTCTCTATTTATACTGATCAAGTGAGCGACATTTTTACCTAACAGGGCCGACTTGACACCCTAACAAGGACAAATTGTCTAGGGAGACTCAAAATAACATTTATATAATTTTTATTGTGGGTACCATTGACCTGATTTACAACAAAATGGTTACATTGATTCTTTCAAGAACATCAATAACATCTCCCAAAGGAGGTACAATAATAATAAAATAAAAGTATAGCAAGATTAACTTTCGAACTTACATTATTCAACACACCCTCTTAACAAGGAAGGTATTCTTCTGTCACGATCATCATCCCTAGACATCATCACTGGATCTCGTCACTCGTACTGGATTCCATCATCGTTTTTGCAACTTGGTACTTAGTACATTGACTTGTGACATCTCCTGAATCTATACATCATAAGAAGCCCATCCCTTTTCATGTTGGATGTGAAGACCACATGGAATCATCACTCCCTCTTGTGATGGACATCAATTTGGACAACTCTCGAATATAGGGATATCACTGCTCCTATATGCACTATATCCCAAATCTCGGTGTTCTTCGACTTGTCATGGAACACTGGGTTCTCAAAAAACTTCACACAACTCTAGTTGTCATAGAACACACAAGTTGTCTCTAACTCAACATCGAATAATACTGCAAGTAGCTTCCGAAGCAACACTACCTCACATCTTGTTGAACAAGTTGCAATATACTCTGCCTTAGTTGTACTCAGTGCTACACTCGTTTGCTTCCTGTTGAATGGGAATTCATGTTAGACACCAAACTGAAGAAACACCCTAAAGTGCTCATCCTATCTATAGCTACTATTATCCCAATCTGAATCAACATATCCCTACATGCAAATCCTTCGATCTCTCACATATCTGAGGCCATACTCAATCATACCCTTTGGGTACCTCAACATATGCTTTGCCACAATCATGTGAACACATCTCGTCTCTACCATATATTGACTCTAAGTGTTCACTGCAAAGCAAATATCTAACCTCGTGTTTGTGAATTACATCAATGAACCATTCATTTGCCTATAGACCGTGGCATCAACTATCTCTGAAGTAGGATCACACAACAACTTCAAGTTAGATTCCATTAGTGTGATGATAGCCTTTCAATCCATCATCCTGAATCTCTTCAAGATATTTATAGAATATTTTCCTTGGCTCAAGAAAATCGCATCTAGATTCTACCACACCTCAAGACCTAAGAAATAGTGCATCATACCCAGGTCTTTCATATCTAACTATGTGGAAAACCTCTTCTTTGTTTATGCTATGAGCTTCTCATCACCTATCAAGGAAATATAATATACATACAACAGTAATATCACTAGTTTATCATCCTCATCCTTGAAGTAAAGGTTGGAATCTACTTTACTCTTGGTAAATCCTGAGCTTGTCATAAACATATCTATCCTACCATACCATGTCATGCGTTCCTGTTTCAAATTGTACAAGGTCTTCTTCAATTTGCACACATGTGTCTCTCTGTCATGTTTCTCAAATCCTATTGGATGCTACACATAAACTTCCTCTTCTACTGCATGTCTAGGAAGGTAATATTTACATCCATCTGATGTAGCTTCCACTTCATCATTGCAGCTATTGCAAGAATATCTCTAATTTAAGTGTATATGGCTACAGGAGAAAAAGTCTCCTCGTACTCTATGTCCTCTTTTTGGGAAAAGTCACAAGCCAAAAATATTGCCTTATGTTTATCTATGCTGCCATCTGCTACATGTTTGATCTTGTAGATCCACTTGGAAGACATTGCACACTTCCCTATAGGTCTCAAAACCACATACCAAACATCATTCTTCATGATCGACTTGTACTCTTCAATTGTAGCATCCTTCCACTCCTTCTTCTCGGCTTCTTCTTCGTGGAGGGAAGGTTCTACATCAATGATGTCACATAATAGTTCCACATAATTGGAGTGTGTACAAGTACTCTTACCTCCTCTTGAAGTATTGTCTGAAGCACCATAATTCTCTCTTCATATTGGATGTTCTATCATGCCCAACTACGTCTTCTCTTGTGTGTGTTCAGCTCTTGGGGTGGATCTACCAGTCTCTGTGGCTCAATCATATCATGATCCTCATGTTCTTCTGAAGCTCTTTCTTCCATTATTCTATCTCTAGATCTCGAAGATTTAGGTTGTTCTTCATGTACTTCATTGGAGTGAATCTGGCTCGATCTGTTGAATACTATATTCTCATTGAAGGTAACATCCCTGTTGGTTTTTATCTTCTTGAAGCTCGGTATATAGACTCTATAAGCCTTCGATGTGTCACTTCATCCTATGTATATTCCCTTCTTCCCTGAAGGATCCAACTTCGTTCTCTTTTCTTTGGGAACATGCTTATAAACTAGGAATCCAAATATTCTGAGATGGATGAATTATGGTTTCTCTCCTGGGAATACTTCTTATGGTGTCTCGTTCTTTAGCACACAGTGTGGTGTTCTGTTCTGGACGTAAACTGTTGTTTTGGTTGAAGATCTTGATCATGGATCGCAACTTTCATTAGCCTCCATTATTATATGGTTCTTTCTTTCTACAACAGCATTCTGTTGTGGATCATAGGGAGTGCTTAACTCCTTCTCAAACCCTAATTCTTTACGTAAAGATTTGAAATTTTCTAAAGTAAAATTCACCACCGTTACTTGATCTCAATGTCTTTATTTTCTTTTCAGTATTATTCTCTACAAGGGCTTTGAATTCTTTTAATTTACTAAATACTTCATCTTTTCTCTTCAGAAAGTAAATCCAATTTTTGCAGGAATAGTCATCTATAAAAGAAACATAATATGGCTACCCGCTTAGATAATTGGATGGCATAGGTCTGCATACATCTAAGTATATAATTTCCAAGATCTCCTTCGCTTTGCTTTGACTTTTTGGAAATTGTTTCTTCACATTCTTTCCTTGTGCACGTCCTTTGCATACACTTTCATGCTTAGTATGGAGCACCAGTATACCCCTCACCACTTTTCTTACTATCGGTAATGCCTTGTAGTGTATATGTACTAGCCTCCTTTTCCATAGTTCACTTGTTTATTTTTCTTCACGAACCAATACTTGTTCTGGATGTCCCTCCTATTTGTACAAGTCTCCCTCTTTCTCTCCAATTAGTACCACATCATCAAAAGTATTTCCTTTAGGCAACATGAGAACTTGGCCATCAACAAATCCAACTCAAAATTCTCTTGCATCAAGGATTGATATGGACAGGAGATTCTTCTTCAATCCAGGTACATAGAGAACATATTTCATCTTGATGGGATTTCATGAGTCTAGCTCGCAAGATGCTTCTCCTACTCCTTTTTATGGGATATTGATAGTTGTCTCCAAGTTTCACCTTATAAGGTGAGTATTCTTTTGTCATGTGGGTGAGGTGATTCTTGAACCCAGTCGTGTGCTTGGAAGCACAACTATCTACAATCCAAGTATCACTACCATGAGTAACCGTACATGTGAATGCTAAGATCAAGACATATTCTTCATCATTGGAGGAATACTCTTTACTAGCTCATCATATTATGTGATGTGAGCATGGTGTCTTTTCTTCTTTCCTTTCTTCTTCTTGGGACAGTCTTTTGCAAAGTTTCCTTTCTCGTCACAAATGAAACATCTAAATTATGATAGGTCCTTCTTTAGATTTCTTATATTCTCATAAGAATGTTCTCTCTTCTTATTCTTTCCCTCCTTGGCATGAGTTTTTAGGGCTTGATTATCATAGACACCCATCTTTTCTTCTCTTTCTACTAATCGGGCCTCTTCTTGTGTGCATTCCTCCCATAGTCTACTAAATTTTGTGAGCCTTCTTCTTTCACAAATTCCTTGAATTAAATATTCCCATTCTCTTGGGAGACCATTCAAGGTCACTTTTGCTTCCTGAACATTGTCTCCAATAGCTTCTAGTTGTTCCTTGATCTAGGAGACCCTTATAAAGTAAGATTAGATGTTTTTTTACATCTACATATTGACACCCTTGAGTTGAGTCCTCAAGGTCATATTCATGTTAATATTCTCTCCTTCATATGAGTTGGTCAATGCATCGAACATATCCTTGGGATTCTTCAAAGAGGATACATGTCGAATCAAATGGTCCTTGATAGAGTCTACAATAATCCTCTGGATCTGCGACTTCTCCTTTGCAATTGTCTTCCAAGTCATTCTCTTCTAATATGAGAAGCATTGTATACTTCCATGCCTTGAATTTATCAACTCCTTCAAGCTTGTACTCAAGCTTGGTATTGTTTGTCATTTTGATAAAACGAGAACCTAAAATGGAAATAGAGATAATCTAACTCACCAATGAGAGTGCTTCACTTGGATGCTTGCTTCAATGACTTTTTGGAAAACTGCTTCTGGCGAACCTAGGGTTTGATAAAGGAACCCTAATTTTTCAACCTTGGTGACTTTCAAATATGAGTGGATAGAAATATGTGCCTCTCAAGGTGAGTTGAGCAGTATGCTCGTTTTCCCAAGTATGTGGATAAAAATGCAAAATATTTGTTGCCCTAGTTTTCCCCGCATTAGTATTAGGTCAAAATTTGAAAATCCACAGAACTAAAAATTGTCTCCATAGAAAGATGCACGCTCCTAGGGAAAGTTAGATGGTCCTCCTTTTTCAATTGATTTGTGGAGGGAAGTGCTCAGAATAAGAAACCCTAGTTTCCCACTTTCGTCAGTTACAAGTGCACAAAGACTTCTTTCATGGTATCTCTGATACCATGTTATAATTTTAATGGTTATACAACATTTTTAAACATTTAGCATCATTTCATCATAACCATAACATTAGGATCACTAAAAGAAAAACAAGCACAACATGATAAAATAACACAAAGAATTTCCTCTTGGAAAGCACGAGGCAGAAAACCCAACAACCTCTTTAGTATAGATTATGTCACCAAGTATAATTCCAACCAAGATAAGATAAACCCAAATACAACAACATTTATCTCTTCTCTACAACGAGCTTCTTCTTTCTCTCTTGTGCACTTTATTGAGTGAGAAGTGTGTCTAAAAGAGGGGAGTGCCCTCTCTATTTATACTCATCAAGTGAGAGACCTTTTTATGTAACATGTCGTACTTGATACTCTTACAAGGCGACTTGTCTAGGGAGACTCAAAATAACATTTATTTAATATATCTTGTGGGTATTATTGAGCCGACTTACAACGGAAGGGTTACATTGATTCTTTCAAGTACATTTGCATAACAAAGTATATCAATAACATCTTCTGAAAGAGGTACAACAATAATATAATAAAAGTACAACAATAATAACATCTAAAGTCCATTCTACAACAATTGGCAGTGGTTTATGTTGGCAATGGCTATGAATCCGAGTTAAGCGATGACGATACAATCATGTGCCATTTCCAAGTTTTAGAATGGCCCTTTGTAATGGTTGATATAACCCTATCTTATATTATATTTTCCATTCATAATCAAACTTAACATATGCCACAAACACACCCTTTGGGATAAGTTCAGGTGGTTACAAACTATCTCACGCCATTTTAATGGTTAATTTAGCATATGCTATATTAAGTGGTGGTGGCCATATGCTATGGTTAGCATGGCTATGTTTTATATGGTATGTCATGTAATTGTAACCAATTTGGGTGTTGATCACAACGAATGGGACCATGGGAATAGTTGTAGCATTGGCAATATTAGCATGTGGGTTTAAAACAAACCATGCCATGTTTAAACAATTTGTAACCAATATACTATGATTATAAAAGAAGTTGTAACTAGCCCAACCAAGGTGGATAAGTTGGATTCACATGAATCATTCCCACGGAAGGAAAATTAATATATATATAAACCCCATTATCCATTGTTGTTGGGGGGATGCTTTTGGATCAATTTTGTTGGGAGAACTCCACAAGCTTTAAGAGGAAGAGTTAAGAGCTCAATTGGAGAGATCCATACACTTTGAAGATGCTTTTGGATCCATTTTATGAGGAGGTTTTTTGCATCCATTTTGTGGGAATCCCATGACTTTTGAAGGAACCATCTTGGAGATTGTAAGATTAGATCAAGGATCAAAACCATGTAGGAGTTTTGAGAGAGCTATGTAGAGCTTGCAAATGAAAATAAACCTATCATCTTGATGTCTGGAGTAAGGTCACTTGTGTAAGATTCATTCTTGAATCCTTGTTATGGAGAAGGTACAATTGTACATAATAACTAGTGAGAAGGTCACATCATCTTTCAGAGGAAGATAATGAAGTGATTTGACATTTGATTGAGCTTGAAGATGTAGCTAGGGGGTTGGCTAACTGTATTATCAACACACCTATGAAAGGTGTAATTTTGTATTGATTTTCCTTCGTGCACGATGTTTTTTCAGTATTATGTTTATTATACTCTTTATATCTCTATGATAAAGACTAAAGACGCATTATAAAAATTAACATGCACACATGGATTCAAACCTTTTTTCAATCAGTTCAATAAAATGATCCTTATATGTTGATCCCTTTTATTTAAGTGACTTTCGAATTGTTATCAAGCTCACCTCAGATCAAATCATTCGGCTCTAAGTATTTCATCTCAGTCGGAAATGATTGTTTTTAGCAACATTCGATAATGTCGTGTCAAGGGATTTTTTAGATCTCACACCACTTGTCAGTGTCCTTATTTGATTTCCCATTACCCTTCTTTACCTGCGGATTGGCTTAGTTGTCATGATTTTAGCCATCCTTGATTTATCCTTTGTTTTATGAGTTAGGACCACCTTTACTAGGCTTATGTTGTAGTCAATTTGTAAACCCAAACTCATCCATATTATTTTATTAATTTTTTGCTCGATCTTAACAACATGTCGATAAGCAACTCCCAATCAGGGGCTGTTCAGGAAATCCATCTATGTCTATATGTACTTGTTCAAGACACTGTGGCACTTTAGGGACAAGTGTTGTTCAAGGTCTCTGATATTCAATTTTGAGTGCAAGGTATGGAATATATTGGTGAACTAGGACACCATCTGCTCTCTCTCCTAGCGCAAAGTTGTCCATCTCATGTATTGCTCAGCATAGTTTTCAATAGGGTAGAATTCCTCCTTAGCCGCTAAAGTGCATTATGTTTTGTATATTTCAAACTCATGTGTGGCATGCCTCTCATAGTAATTGTCCCACCAATCTTTGACATGGGGGAGGGACTTAAGGAGTTGGAAGGTGATTTTTTCTTTGTCAAAATATTTTTGAATAGATAAGTAACCCTCTAATATATTTAACCATATCTCCAAATAATTTGCATCTACTTGGCCTTCAAAAAAGGGAATGTTAAAGTAAACTTGTACCTTGAAGGGAGTCACGCCTATGAAATGGCTTCTTATTGAAGGTGTCTCTACCACCCTCAGTATTCATTAAAGGATTTGGGTGAAATTATCCATCATCTTGTTCCTTTATCATGTGAGGGATTCCACGAGCAATATCTTAATAGGATCTCCTGATCCATCATATCTCTTTTATTCTCTCACCGTGTGAGGCTATTTGGTATGATGAGAATGGTTTTCCCCAAGATAAAATAGTTCAAGAGCCAACTTTTGATATCCACATATCATTGGGAACACGCACTGAGAAATAATAAGAGAAGATTGCTCTATTACCACTCATCCAGATTATTTGGAGAGAAAAATGAAGGAAACAATATAAAAATGGAAATGCACACACACAAACATTTTGTAGAAAGAACAATAGTACAATAAAACCCAAATTATATTAATGAATGGATTGGAAAACCATTGTAAACTGCAAATCAATATAAACTAGCTCAGATGGTGGTAGCTTATCTATGAAGACAAATATGTCATCTACGCACATTCATGAGACTTGATTACAAAGAGACTCAAAAGGAATTTTATACCATAATCATAAAGACAAAAAAACCCTAACATCCAAAAACATATCCATAGGAAATGAAGTGCAAAAAGGATTTGTGGTCCCTAAGGTGGATAATTAATACCTCAACTTCTTAGGGGTTAAAATTTTGCAAAACAATTCCATCTAGGGAACTTTATAGCTCATTGGAAACAACTAACCGAGAATTACAACCTTTAACTAAGAATAGAGCATGCCATGAAAACCCTTGGTCCCCTGAGTGGCCAAAAAACGCCATTGATGGACTCAAAACCGACATGGAAGTTTAGGGCCCGAAAAACCATATAAAAATACCAAGAAGGTGGAAAACCATTGTAGTTTTTTGGAATACATGGGTGGCTACGAATATCCACCTAGATCTCAAGGGAGGCGATGTTAGTTGACATTGAAATATTAAGTGAGCTCAAGGTTTTCTAGGAAACAAGGGTAATAATATTAGCTAGCATAAATGGATGGAAATTTCAAGAAGACTGTAGGTGTTGCTCATTACCCCTTTCTTAGAACTAATGGCACAATGAAAAGTACATAATAACATTTGCAAAGGCTTAAGGCTTGTGAAGGTGGGAGATATCATATAACATAGTTAACACGAGAATTGATGAGAAAGGGTGATTGTGGGCATCACCATTGAAAAAAAACTCACAACAAGGAGAGGGGAGGGTAGGGGATGTTAGAATCAACCAATGGAGGATAAATAATAAAACCTAGGGAAATAGTTTAGAAGAGGATGAAAATACACCTACCTAATCAAGTGGTGAACTAGTGATGGGTAGGTAGGAATGTTGTGGATGTGGCACCAATCCTTTGTTGTTGTATATGAAATTGGGAAAAATTTGGTGAAAACACCCTCAATTTTAGTCACTTTTACTTCCTTCGATAATTAGTGAAATAAAAAAAATACATGGTACCCTTTCATAAAGCATTATGTGCCTTTTTATGTGGGGTTAGCTTTTTTGTTATCCTTTAAATATTCCCTTAGAAAATTTCCCATATTATTCAAAATCTTAGCTTGATGTGGCATGTCACAAATTGTTCATAAAATTCCAAGAAGTGCGAAACAATCACCTCTTGCAAGTGCTCCAAAATCTTCACTCTTGACTATTTTTGTGCTTCGTAGGTGTCGCAGCTATTAACATCTAAAAAAAATATTGTGTGATGTGTCTCAAATTTAGAAACCTTCGAGGAGTGAAATATCCACTTTAATGTCCAATCCAAACTTTTGGAAATATGTGAGAATGTGACATGTTGCATCCTTCAATTCTTTTCAATTTGTGATGTGTCACACGATCATACTTTTCAAGTTTGTGGTTTGTCACATGATTGTGTCTTTACAAATTTGTGATATATTTTCTCTATCACAACTGGACATTTTTATCTAAATTTTTTGAAGGTGTAATTCTTCACACCTTCATAACCTTTTATGCCCAGCAATGCCCTTCTTTAGCTTAGGTTATAATGTTTTCCAACTTTCTATATGTCATGTGATAGAAAGTTTTAATCCCTGTGATATTGTGATGTGTCTCAACTTATGATATTTTGGGAATTAGATAACAATGCAATGTGTTGTGTCCTTTGGATTTTGTAAGTTTAAACCTATTGAAATGTATCATAGGAAAGGAAACTTTGGAGTTCGGAGCTACTTCAAAAAATTTCAAATTTATTGTTTGTGGGAGCAATCCAAAGTTTTAAGAGATTCATAAAAAAACATTTAATTCATGAACAAGTATGGGGTGATCTCAAATAAACTTGTTGGAAGATCTTATTAAAGAGAAAAGGCACAAAAATATGAGAATCATAGAAATGTCATCAAGTCAAAATAAGAACAACTCTATGTTAGGCACCAAGTTACCCAAATAGCATAAAACATAATAATAAGAAGATGGACACCTTGATAATCAGAAATAATCCACTTCAAGGGGGGAATTTTCTTATAGAGCACATCAATACACAACAAAATATTATTCAAATGAAAAGGTCTCCTGAGATAATGAGGTACAATTACCACTAATGGACTCAAGACAACATCATTAATATAACAATACTAATGTAAAGTGGGTAATTTAGGGGCGAATGAGCCATAATTTAGATCTTAGCATACCCCTCCCCTTTAAATAAGCGTTGTCCTCGATGCTTGGTTAGTTGTGGTTGCTTTTGTATAAAGGAATCATTTTCCCATGTCAAATATTCTATTGGTATGTTCTTCCACTTGATGAGGTTCTTAGTAATAACTCGATTTCATCGTTGTTTGGTACTTGTTTTAGTGATTTGTTCAGGCTCCAATATGAATGTTCCTTCTTGGTCAAGCTCTGGAAAGGTATTTTGAATTGGGATCATGTCTCCCATTACCTTCTTTAAGCAAGAAAAATGGAAAACTGGGTGTACCCTTGAAGATGAAGGGAGGCCCAATTTGTAAGCCATGCTACCAATCTTCTACAACACATTATAAGGACCATAGTACTTGGGTGATGATTTATTATCCTTATTTAGTTGCTTGGGGGACATTTGTTTGTAAGGTTGTAGCCTTAAAATAACATAATCCTTTCTTCAAAATTCCTTTCATTCCAATGTTGATTTGCTTGTTGTTTCATCTTGTTTTTTTAGTTAATTAGGTTGTCCTTCAATACCTTGAGAATTTCTTGTTGAATCTCGAGGTGATATTCCACATCTTGAACTTAAGATTTTACTTTCAAGGGATATGTGATATATGGAGGTTGGTACCTATAAAGTGCCATAAATGGGGACATTTTTTCATGCCGTACATAAAAAAGAATTTACCACCATTCTGGCAAAGATAACCATTTCACCCATTGTGTTTGTTTATCAAAGGCAAAGCAGTGAAAATAGTCTTCCAAACATTTGTTCATTGTCTCAATTTTTCCATCAAACTGAGGATGATAAGTTAAACTATGAGCCAACTAGGTACAAAAATAAGAAAAATAATTTAGTCCAAAATTTTCCAGTGACAATTGGATCTCTATCACTTACAATAATCTTTGAGTTTCCATGTAGCTTTTGAATTGTTTCCATGAATGTTGTAGCTAATGTGCTTGTGTTAAAAGGGTGAGAGAGTGCAAACAAGTGTGCATACTTGATGAGTATATCAACAACCACCATAATAACATTCTTCTTGTCTAACTGGGGTAGACATGTGATAAAACCCATTGAGAATTTCTCCTAGCGCTAACAAGGTATGTCTAATGGTTTTTAAATACATGGAATCTTAACTGTGAAAACCTTATTTTGTTGGAAAACCAAACATTCAACCATGAATCTTTCAACGTCATATTTAAGACATTCCCCAAAAAATCCTTCTTAACCCCGCGGTAGGATTTAAGGAATCTTGAGTGCACTCCAAAAAGAGAGTTTGTAATTTCAAAAGGACCTTTTGTTTGAGTTGGAATTCTTACATATTTATATGTGATCCTTATACCATATGAATCATTTTTACACACAAAAGTGTCTGATACAATGGGGTCCTTTTGTATATTTTTAATGATCATCCACATCGATAGGTCATTCTTCCATTCTTCCCTTACTTCTACTATCCAGTCGTGTTGTATAATAGAAATGCCTCAACGTCCTCATCTCTTCTTGAGAGTGCATATGCCACCATATTTTGTTTCCCTTTTTTGTAGATGATTTCAAAGTCATATCCCCACATCTTGGTTACCTATTTATGTTGCTCTTCTAAATATAGTCTATGTTCCAAGAAGTATTTAAGACGATCATGATTTATTTTAACCTTGAAGTGCCTACCTATAAGTTAGGGATACCATTGCTTAAGTGTAATATTATTCCCAACATTTCCTTCTCATAAATAGGTTTTTGTAATTAATTTCCCCTAATTGGTCAACTTCACAATCTAGGGGCCTTCCTTCTTGCATTATAATAGTACCCATGCCATTTCTTGAGGCATCACATTCTACAATTAAGGTTTTTGTGAAGTTTGGTGTGGCCAAGATAGGGGATTTCCACAATGCTTGTTTCAGTTTTTCAAAATCTTGAATTGGATATGGAGTCCAAGAGAATGAACCCTTCTTCAATAATTTTATTAGAGATGTTGTTATTCTTCCATAGTTTCGAAGAAACTTGCGGTAATACCTTGTCAAACCTATGAATCCTCTAGGATTATTCAAGGTTTTGGGAATCAATAAGTCCATCATGGATTTAATTTTGTTAGGGTCTACCTTAACACTTTTGTGAGATACAATATGACCCAAATACGCTACCTCCTTTACCCCACAGAAACATATGGAAGGTTTTGCATATAATAGTTGCTCCTTTAGTAGTTGTAACACCTTGCCAACATGTTGAACATGGTTTTCCCAAGAATTTCTATAGATTTTATATCATAAAAAAATACTAACACAAATTTTCCAAGGAAGGACTTGAAAATAAATTTATCAAACCTTGAAATGTGGAAGGTGCATTCCTAAGGCCAAAAGGCATGACCAGAAATTAATAATAACCTTCATGAGTTATGAATGTTATTTTTGGGGTTTCTTCTTCCTTCATTCTAATTTGATGACACCCTGAATGAAGATCCAACTTTGTGAAGTAAACTACTCTATGAAGTTTATCTAACAATTCATCAATAATATAAATGGGAAACTTATCTTTAATGGTGATATTGTTGATCTCTCTATAATTTGGACACATATTCCCTAATCCCTACTTCTTGTGTACCATTACCACTGGTTGGGCCTAATTATGCCAACCTCTAATGTTTCCTCATACATACGCTCAATTTTTTCTCTTCTGGCCAAGGGGTATCTGTAAGGGTTGATGTTAGGAGGAACACTTTCTAGAATCAAGTGAATATTGTGATCATGATATTTACTAGGTGGAACACCTTTTGGAATATCTTCAAATACCTTGGATTGCTTATTAGTGACCCTTTGGATATCTAGGTAGAATAGGAGGGTTAGATGTTTGAGCCTCTAGTGAGCATCCATGATGTCCCTTTTTTCAACAATTTTGTCATTCCACTAGAGCTTATCACCATGCTTGGTTTCCCTATGATACCTCTTGTTAACACCATAAAATCATTCACCTAGCTCACTACCTTGGTCATCATACCTTACACCTATTTTCCTAAAGTTGGGCCTCCACTAACCTACAAATATGATGTTACATAGTTGTATTGGCACAGTTACATAGTTCCTACACAAAAATATTTCCCAAAAAACAACAATAAAATAAAAAATAAAATGGGAAAAAACATTCAAAATCAACAAAGAGCGGAAACCTCACAAACAAGAATCCCATACCATGGTTTCCTAGAAACCCTAGGGAAAACTTACTGCCATCAAATCTCCCATAAAAAGAGGGCATGTAGGCCCCCATTTTTACAGGCATCTGTCGATCCTTACCAAAACTCTGCCAGATTCACTATCAAAATCCCTAGCTACCACCTGATCTTGGATTTCCCATTGAGTTCAACCCTCATAACGTATCGAATTGGAGGACCATTCATACTCAGATACTAGGAGCATAGTCTACCAACTGCAAGGGCCCATCTGTATTCGAGATAACTCATACCCATTTGTAAAAATCTCATTCATTCCCAAGTAATGAAAAGAAAAAGATTAATTTACATTATATGTTATTTGGGTATGCTATAGTCATAATGTCCCGGGTTTCCATTTTCATTATTTCACATTTACTATTTTCGTTTACTATTATTGTGCGAGGTTAATATTTTTTGTTTACTGTTATTGCATTTCGTTATGATAGGATATTTATTATTGCATGTTTGCATTCACGACTCATAAGCATGTGCACCTTAGGTTATATTATCCTTTGCATATTTTAGCCTACTTTTTATGCTTATTTACCTACACTTACCACATCTTTTCACACACTAGAGCCATGGGAACCAGTCTCTCGTGTGACTCCTACCTCAAGTTCCTGAATCCGATTAAAGCTCATATTCCACATGTTGAAGTGTGAAAACACTAACAATATATTTGACGACCACATTGGGTCAATCCTCATGGATCCCTGGTTGTTTTAACAATTTGTTTGATCATGTTTTATTTGTACTTTTTGCGTGATTAGATCTTTTAGATTGCATGTTTTGTAGCCCTGCTAACCTCCTGGATGCCTTTTGGACTGCAAAACTGACTTGTCTCATCCCTCAGACCTCCTGCTCAACCCTTTCCTAAGTTTTATTTTTTATTTTTTTCTCAATTCTAGCCTTGAGTTCTCTAGAGCGCACCTATTTCCCAATTAAGTGCACTCCATAGCGCTCTTAATTCCCCGATAAGAGGACTTTGTCCCAGTTTTTTTTGTCCTGCTTCTTTTTGTGAGCCAGATGAACTCTAGAATGCTTTTGTTCCTCATACATAATTTCTCTAATACTGACACAAAGGTCTTGAACCCTCCATTCAGGCCCCCCGACCTTTCAAGATTTGACTGATTGATTTCCAACACCAGTAATTTTTAGTCCCCCTTCTTGGCTATTTGCACTATTAGAATGACTATTTTTGCATGGTTTAACATCTTGATTGAGTTTAATAGTACATGAACATTCCATTGATAATTAGTGTCTGCTTGGTGTTCTTTCAAAATAATTAGTTGGTTATTTCAGTATATTTTTAGTTTCGGGTATTTCTTTCAACGTCTACTTTCAATAGTTATTTCTTCTACATTTGTATTGATCACACCACTTCTGCACCCACTCACTCCCTAAGAATAAAGTGAGCCTAGAATTTAACTAATTGAACACACATTTAACGCCACCTTTGGACCAAAAATGATATTGTATATAGGTAGGGAACTAGGGGTAGGCATCCAAATAATCTCCCTTTTCCATTCACATATGAGACATAGTTGTTGACTTTTAAAGTGCCAAAATCCCCTAGTATTTTTTGGCACGGTTACAACAAATTTTCTAGGTAGGCCTCTCCCTTAGCAGGGTCAAAGTCACAATATTGGTTATAGATTTTAGTGTGGAATAACACACTCCACTCTCTTTGGAGGCTACTTACTCATAGTCCTCCTCGCATTGTTAGGCCACCTTACTATGCAGGGTGCAATGGTGAAAGGATGAAGTGCCAAATTCACCTACTTGGACATGTCATGAATGGGGTAGCTTAGTTTCCATTCTTCTAGGGCTCTTTTACCTGGGATCCCTCTCGATAGGGGGATATCCCATAGCCATTATTGGTCTTCCAAGCCATATTATCTGACTCATATTTCATCACTATGTAGAGGATACAGTTTGTGGTGGCTTCTAGCTCTTTAGTTAGGTGTTCGCGTGCTCCCATACCTCATAGGTTAGCGAGTATTTTTGTTTCTAGGTAGTGACTACTTATTGGATTTATGGTCTTTTTTGCCACTTGCCTATTGTGACATGAGATTGCAGTAGAGTTTTAGAGTGTGTTGTTGGCCTAAGCATCACTTTTGTTAAGAACTCTCCTTCTGCACACACAAGTGTAGTTATATTTTTTAGCATTTTCATAGCCCTCATTCACAATCATGCCACTTCATTGTTGTTCCTCCTCTGAAATACTCTCACATGCTTCGGGGGAAGTCTCCATATTTCGATTCATTAGACCAATTCCATCTCACCGCTAGTCAACACCATTCACTTTCTCAAGTTTCCCTTTCCTATAGAGTCACGTTCAAGACAGATCCCTACCAGTTGTATCCATCACCTCGACACCCCCTAAGGCTCCTCTTGCACCACAACAATAGGTGTACGCTCAATAGAACCAACCACTTAACCAACATGCCCCCAACAATTAGCAAACCCAGTAAAACAAAAGACAAGGTCAAAATCACAGAAATAACCAATGTCAGGGAGGGGGAGTACCACCTCCTAACCCCCCAGGAAATAACGGTTCCAATATGATGAATCAAGACCCTAACCAACCCCCACGACAGGGCAAGAATTTGCACCTGTGAACCAACCATCATTATTCCTTCTGCAACGTTTACGGACATTACACTCACCATTGCCCCCAATTAGCTAGATGTCACCAGATTTGGGATGAAGCTAACCATCACGATACTATGACTGCCCTTAAAACCCATATCCCCCCACCTCAACTAAACCAACCTCCTATGGTGTTACAAAACCATCTACCTACTCAAGGGGTGGTCACATCCCAATCAATGACACAGTATGCCACATCATCAAGCCAACACCCTAAGCCGGGTGTTCAACATTTTTTTACCTTGTCGAAGGAAGAAGTTAGCTTGAAAATAGGGAGAAACCATGACGGTTCAACCACCGAGACTGCTTCTACCAGCCATTCTAGCAACTCTTCTCATGTCGACCCTTCCTTGCAGTTACCTTGACCCCCTGCCAATGCAAACCCCAATGTTCCAAAGTTTACACTACGACATTTTATGGCCAATGTTAATGCCTGCGCTACACCCAACTATAGCATAGTTGATGACTTGGTCCAGTTGCTCTCAACCATGTCCACTTTCGAAGTCCTTTAGAGTTTCCCAATACAGTGCAAATCATTGTTGTCTACATTAGGCACCATTGACCCTATCAATGCACCTTTGATGACCTTTGACCTTGATCAGTATGAACCATGAATTCGATCATCAATGGCCTTCCAAATACCTGTTACCATCCAGAACCTTATCATTCACCATTGCATTATAGGTAAAGGTGAATCTACATGTGTCATGTCTACCTTTGTCTGGAAAAACCTAGGGTGCCTTAAGTTAGATCCATTATTGGTTGCCTTGCGTGGTTACGATGGGCATGCGGCCCAACCTCAAGGACTTCTTCCAAACGTACTAGTCGATTTGGCCGATCAGACTATCCACATAGATATTGTATTGGTCAATGCTCATCTTAATTACAACCTCCTCCTAGGGCGTAGTTACATGTACATGATGAAATTCGTCTCCTTGACTGTTTTCTGGACCATGATGTTTCTTCATAATGGAAAGATAGTCAAAATAGACCAACTCACGTACTATGACCCCAAGAAGCCTGCCACTCCAAAAAACATCCTCCTCTTGGTGGATAACGCCATCAACAATGTGTATGTTCCTTCACTGACTTTCATTTCCCCAAGTGTCTTTAAAGAATTCCCCATGACTACCACTTTCACGGTGTTGCTACCACCTCCAACAACAATATAGATCTCAGATCTTTGCACTATTTCACCTGATATACCAACAACCCAACAACCACCTCAACCACAACCAATTCCAACTCTTGCGTCGAGTCAACTACCTAGTAATCGGTGGGGAGCCACACCCATTCAACATATACCTTTTTTGTTCCTACCTTCAGGCATTGTGAGCACATCCTTCATGGAAACCCTCAACTTGCTAGGTTTATATTTATGCCTCCTTGTATGGTACCTTACAACTCCCAACCCTCCTTCAATCCCACATGTCATTTTGACACCAATTCAACCTATAAACACTACCAACCACCTACCACCTAGCGTATCCTTGGCAACATAATCCCCTTAGGATGCCCCTCAGCTAACTCCTAGTATCCCCATGCCCCCCCAAGAAGGATGTTGGGGGAAACCCATACAACAACAATCAAAGTAAGGCTGGAAACACACCCTCCTCTACTTCAACTTGCGCACCACCCCCTTGCGCATTATGCGACATTATCAGTCATGCTACCCAAAATTGTTTGTAGTTGCCTATCCTATGAACATATGTGTAGACACTTAATGACGACAAGAATGTCCCCGTGGTCCATGTCCCTAACCCCAACAAGCCCAAGAATAAGTCTATTCAAATGAACCAGCCCTGCCAATTTGCAGACTTTACAGTCACTACTCCCATCATTATACCAAATTAGCCAAATATCATTCTATTTTGGCTAACCTATGCCAGCTCTATTTGGAATCTGAGATCGTCGTTGTAGAAGAGATCCACCCCTTGACATCCTCTTCGAGTAAGACGAACACCATTTATTTCATCTCGTCCTTTGATGAGCCTTCCTCATGATCCCATGCCAATATGAGTGTGTTGACGAAAATGAGTCCCTTTGACCTAGCTATTTAGTAATTTCGAACTGATAAGGAAATCCCATGCCTACAACATGGGGGCAAGCATGCATACCTTCCTACTCATCTTCGTCATTCTCATCTATGATACTGGGGGCATTCACCCCAGGGAAAGAGTCCCCCATCATCATCTCACCAAGGTAGCTTGCCACTATGGCTATCCACCTTATCATACACCCCCCTTCCCATAGTTTCAGATGTCCCGTCGATATCGCTTTAGAAGATAATTTGCACCCCATCAACATCTCTGGACTAGGGGGCATGACTGACTACCTCAACCTAGGAATAGGGGGTAGACTCAATCATTTTGACCCTGCCCCATCACATCTATATTGGTACTTCAATGAGACCATATCTTATCACCACACATATGTGGTTCATAATCACAAACCCCATTCCCAAAGCATGGGGGTAGGACCTTAACCCTCCTCACTTTTTCACATTCGTGATCTTGACCATTTCCTGAGATCACATGTCATATTGCATTTTTTTGCACCATTTGCACCATCAAGATCACTATCTCGTGCCTTTCATGATTAATGGGTCCTTTTTTTAGCATCATTGACCTTTCATCAAGCCGCCTTCTAGGCCTTCCTATATTTGTGTGCCATCACTCGAGTCGTGTCTGCTATGTGTTTTTATGCATTCTTTATATTCCAAACACACATTTATGCTTGGGTATCCTTATTGTGTGTACAGATACAGGTTGCAGTTGCACACCTCCTTGTGATACCGACTATTTCTACATGTATACTCCCTTAATTGGCATATAGGACATCCTTCCCCTTCGTAGAGTTGATGCATTGCCTCCATATTCCCCCCTTGATCCTATAGGACCCCCTATTTTTCGATTAAGTGGCCCCTCCCAACCACCCCTTGCATTTTCCCTTGCTCGAAAATAGAGCCTCCCTGCACATAGGTTGTTGTTTTATAGAACCCCTTGCATTTGGAACCGATGTCATTCACATTCCATTAGGATCGAGAGTCTGTATAGTTTAACACATTGATTTGAAGTCCTACGCATTTCCTCATATTGTTGCTTGTTTTCTTGTTCCCTCAGACTCACAGCTTAGAGTTTTTGTTAATCTCTTTTATGACTCCTTAAACAACGAAAAGATTGTCGAGAGATCTTTTTTCTTTCAGACTCATTAAAGGACATGAAAGAACATACATTCGGTATAAGTTTACCCCGCTTTTGAGTCGGATGGACTATTTATGAAAAATAAATACTCTATTCCCTTTCGACTACAAGAGTTCTCCACTACACACTTTTATCTTTTTTCGGGCCTTAGAGACTAACCATACGAAAAAAAGACCACCACTGGAGTTTTCTTACTATTTTTAGACTCTCTAAAATTGAAAAAAAGAAATGACGATCAATTGACTTAGGATCGATAAAACCAACGGGACAATACCATCTTGAGCAGACTTCTATACTTTCTTTAAGCTCCTTAAACCTTGAAGAAGGCCAAAACAGTGCCTCTCAGCACCCTTGTAGTTCACATCCATTCTCTTATCTCGGTAGTATTCCCTGTCGTCTTTCTTTAAAGTACTTTGCAATCAGTCACCCTCCTTTGTTATCCACCTTTTTTCTTCTGATGCTATCATGTTGTAGTCATACTCAATACAACCATCCCCCTCCCTAAAACTATGTTCCCATCTCCTGCAATAAATTTTGTATGCTTCCAGGTCAGTCATGTCGTCATACTCTGAACAAAAGAAGTTTTAGTCACATTACTCATTTACTATTGTATCCCTCCCCCAAGTATCAGTTCAAGTATCATGTTCCAGTTACATTATGTTTGTCCACCTCGAGCTACTATCAAGAAACCATTATTGCCTTGGTAGTTGCAGGTCTCCCTCTTTCGACGCCAACACATTTATTCCAGAGGATAGACCCATAGGTCCCTATACCTTTCCTCATCGCCACCATCGGTGAGTTCTTATTGACCATTTGAAAGGGAAACCTTATTTCCCTTTTTAGGTGGTTGCTTCTCACATGCTCGACATCATATCCTTATTCACAACATTAAGATTCATACAAGGTATTGGTCTCGTCGTTACTTGGTCAAATACCCTAGATGCCTTTTAACTCTAGCACATTGTTCAGTCACTATGGAACCCAGTGATTATTATGTTCCTTAGGGTATCCACACTACGTTGGCGGCAATGTTTGGAAGTCCCTCACACTTCCCAGTACATCCAATTTCTGTCGTAGTATGTTGTACCACTGAAATTGAAATTCTAAGTTGCATGAGTCCTTTTATTTGTTGGACCTTTCAACAAATCAATTGTGACCATACATCGATGTTTCATGCTAGTGTTTCCAGTATCAGTCCTTTAGATCAGCTGCCATTGGACCACCAATTTTATCCATGTCTGAGTCCTCCACATGACACCATGATTTATACAACATTTCTTTTTGTATTATTCATGTCCCCCTATGGAACTCACCATTTATGTATATTGAGATATTGATACAAGCATGAGGATGTCCACCTTTTTATCCTTTTAACAATATATGTACCTCAACCATTATTGAGGATTTGTACTTCCAATTCTATCCCTTACAGTTCATGTGTGACACATGCTCCACCCTCCCACACAACTCCGGTTCTCCACTACCCTTCCACTCACTACCTTCCACCAGTCAACATCCTATGATGTTTATCAGTCATACGATGAGCTCCTACCCTCACACATCATGGGGCAATCTGTTAACACCATAAAATAGTTCACCTAGATAACTACCTTAGTCGTCATACCTTTACACATGTTTTCCTTAAGGTAGGCCTCCACTAACCTACAAATATGAAGTTACATAGTTGTACTGGCACAATTACATATTCCCGCACAAAAATATTTCCCAAAAAACAAAAAGAAAATAAAATATAAAATGGGAAAAATATTCAAAATCAACAAAGAGTGGGAAACTCACAAAACAAGAGGCCAATATCATGGTTTGCCCAAAAACCCTAAGGCAAACTTATCGCCATCAAATCTCTTGTAAAAAGAGGGGTGGATGCCCCCATTTTTGTAGGCATTCACCAATCCTTACTAAAACTCTACCGGATTCACTCTCGAAATCCCTAGCCACCACTTGATCCTGGAGTTTCCATTGAGTTTGGCCCTCATAGAGTGTTGAAGTGGAGAACCATTCACAGTCAAAGACCAGGAGCATAGTGCAACAACTGTAAGGGCCCATCTATATTCGAGTTAACTCGTACCCATTTTTAAAAATCTCATTCATTCCCAAGTAATGAAAAGAAAAAAGATTGATTTCCGTTGTATGTTATTCGGATATGCTATATGCGTAATGTCTTGGGTTTCCATTTTCATTGTTTCACATTTACTGCAGTCATTTATTGTTACTGTGCGAGGTTAATCTTTTGTTTTTATTATTACTGCATTTAGTTATGACATGATATTTACTATTGCATGTTTGCATTCACGGCTCATAAGCATGTGCACCCTAGGTTTTATCCTCCTTTTCATAGATTAGCCTACTTTTTACGGTTATTTACCTGCACTTACCACACATTTTCACACACTAAATCCACAGGAACCAGTCGATCGTGTGACTCCTACCTCGGATTCTTGAAGCCAGTAGCACCTCATTTTCCACCCATTGAAGTGTGAAAACACTAACAACACCTCTTAACTCAAATTCTTTTCCTTCCCATAAAAAATTCATCAAAATGTCTTGAAAATTAAAAGCCACTATTCCCGATGACTGTAACCATTGGACCCCTAAGACAACATCAACACCACCCATTGGAATATCAATCATTGGACTATTCAATACATCATGTTCCCCCATAGTAAGAGTGAACTTATGGCATTTCCTTGAGCAATTGGTAGTTCCTCCATCTGCAATCATTACTTGAAACTATGATGCTAGATATATAAAGCAATTGAGAACTTTGGCTAATTTACAGTGAATGAAATTGTGAGCACTAACAAAATCAATCAATATCGTTACCCTTGTCTTTTTTCTATGTCCTTCAATCTTGAGTATTTGAGGAGTGCTAATTCTAGCCAATGCATGACAAGATATAGTGGGAGTAATATCGTCGAAAGTAATCTCTTTTATTTCTTCAACTTGTAATGGTTCTTGTTCTCTTGCTTCTTCTTCTTCTTCACCATCTATGTAGAATAACTTCTTCTCAACACAATTGTGTCCCTTTCTATACTTATTGTCATAATTAAAGCATATACCTTTTCTATTCTTTCATCCATTTCTTTAGGTGTCAACATTGTAGGTTGACTTGGGTTAGAAGAAGGCACATCAATCTCTTTATAGATGTTATAGGTGGTTCTTCTAGTAGCCATCACCATATTTTTACTTTCAACCTTACTTTCCACCCTGGAATCCTTCTTTAAGGATGTTGGTTCAAAGAGACACTGCACCTCACGTTGAATAGTTATCCTTCAAGGTTCCAATAAAGAGATCTAACAATTTATTATTGGTATGTCATTCAATATGAGACTCAACTTTTGAAATTACTGAATGTGCTCGATTGTTGAACCAAATCCTCTTGGAGTATTCTGATTATGGGATGGTTTCTCAACATGGACACTATCTTTATCTTCCTCCAGATTTTGTATGAGCTTAGCAATCTTTCCCATGTTTTCCTCCATCTTCTTCTCCATATGTCGCATCCTTTCATCCATCATATGTCCCATCCTTTCCTCCATATTTACTAAATCAATTGTTCTCACAAACCCTTTAATAAGATCTTCCAACTTGGACATTCGAAAATATAGATAATCACTTTCATTGTAGGTCACAAATGAATCCTCTGTTGGTTTGAGTGGAGTGGTGTGGCCTCTTACACCACATTTTGGTGCCATGTGGAACAATAAAAATATATATCTACAATATTTGTCACACCTTTGAAATCAATCCAAATAGATCCTTCTATTATAAGTTATTCAAATTTGAAATTGTGTACCTTCTTAAAATCCTAATATGGAGACTATTTTGTTGTCCAACCTTTCACCTAATGGAACTATGAAATTTCAACCCCTCTAAGTTTGAAATGTTGGCCTATGGTATCCTGACATGTCCTCATATTATGTCGTAGGTTTCGTTGAATTATGATTTTTCAAGTGTACATGGTTGCAACTTTCCCATGATGTGCTGACTTTTGAACTTTTCCAGAGAGAAAAATTGTATGATGTCCCACATGTCATTGTTTTCTCCTCATATCCTAAAAAATGTACCAAATAAACTACAACCTATCTTGTATCAAATCCAATAGGTGGAACTATTTTTGGAGTTCTCTAGCTTAAGGTATACTCATTTTACCCAAAACATGTGTTTGAGAGTAGTTTTTGGGCTAATCAGAAACCCTAGGCTTCCACTAGTTATAACTTTGAACCTCTAATGAGTTAGGATCTGAAAATAGAATCACAGATAGCTTGGTATGTCCTCTATGTTCCATCCAATTTTAATTATTTGAAACTTATTAGGAAAAAAGTTATAGTGAAAATACTAAGGTGACTAGTTTTGGAACCGTCCAAGCTCTAATACCAAATGTTAGGAACCCAGTTCCCCAAATAGCCTTAAAAAAGATAAGAAGATGAATGCCTTGGTAAAGAGAAAGGATAAAATAATAATAAACGTTGAGGGGGAAACTTCATTATACATCACATCAATGCACAACATAAGATGATTCAAATAAAAATGTCTCCTTGATATATATAAGATACAAAGAGGTACACTTACCACTAATGGTCTTAAGCCGACATCAATAATATAACAATACTAATGTAAAGTGCCCAATTTAGGGGGGACTAAGCCACAATTTAGGGCTTAACACTTTGTATTCTCAAAGGTCAGTGAAAATTATAGTAGAGGTTCCCAACTTCTACTTACGTTGTAAGACAAGGGAAAGTTGGGGAAGCTGTTGTTGGCTCAAAAATTGACGATATGTTGGGTTAAGCCATGAATATATGCCAATTAGTTATTAAAATAATATATGCCTTGAATATACAACAATTACCTTTCTCGAATAACCTTTACTCAGTCATGAACATGTTCTTCAAATCAACTATATGAATGACCCAAGTCGAGCTTGAGTTAGTTCTCTAACTTCAATTTGTCCACGTATGTTAGCACAGTACAATGAAGTTGATATAGATTAAGAAAATTAAATAATTTCTCAAGTTATTTATTTTCATTCTCTTGGTGTTGCTCTGCTGCCAACGAGTGTACACGACCATGATGGAGTCACCCCAGTTTCGCAAGCCTTTCTTCACTACAACTGAGCATCCATAGCCCCAATAGAGATACCTACATGTCCCACGTGATTTGAAGTTCTTTTACCAATCCTATACCTTTTAATTTACTTTGACTAATAAATTTATGATAAAGCTCAATATCTCTTTAAAGGCATGTGGGATGATACATATTATCTAAGAACTGACATAGTTTTCTCGAGTGATAAAAGTACCCCCCAAGCATATAACCATGTGTACTATTATCGTCTAAGTAAAACGTTAGTCACCCTTATTATGAGTGGGTGGAACCTTGAACATAACTAGCAAGTTATTTAATACTTTGAGTTTTGAGTTGTTTGTGGCTAGTCATTTGACCAACTTGTGTTCAACCCTTTGTATTAAAAGTCTGGAAGGACTTTTGAAAGATCTGATCATTTTTTTTGTGGGAAAACGACTTAAAGAACCTTCAAGAGAGTTCCAAATTTCACATAGATGTGCTTAAAACCTCAAAAGAGTCATAACATCCTTTAACATAAGCTCATCATGATCAATGAGAACACCAAAATAAAAAGCTTTTATTGGTAAATCGAAATAACAAAGTGGAAAGAAGGAAACAAGCAATAAATCCAAGTATTACTGGTAAATAAAAAATGAGGATGTTAAAAGGGAAACAAAGAAAAGGATCAAATGAAAATCACTAAAACAAAGGACAAAGAAAAGCTACTTATGTATAGGTTGATTGCCCATGTGGCAATTAAGTGTAATGATGATTTACGATATCATCATTGATAGGAAGGAGGTCTACTTCTCCTTCTAGGTTTTACAATTTGTATGTGCATAGGCCAAACTTATAGACCACTTGGAAATGACCAATCCGTAATTATTGGAATTTAGTGTGTTTTCTCTTTTCTTCTTGTGGTTTGTCCCTTTTTAACACAAGATCTCCCATATGAAAACCTTTACCTCCTATAGATTGTTTATCAAACCATCTCTTGACTACATGTTCATAAACAACCAATCTTTTATTTATCTTTTACATTACTTCTTCTAGCTTTAGTAGACTATCAATTCAATTATGAATGGTTGGGAAAATTTGTTGGCATGAGGACTAGGAAATTTGAAGGGATGGCAATAATATGTTTGGAGGAAGGATGGCTTATTTTTTGTAAGCCTTAAAATAAGGAGACGTTCCTAGTATCGCATTTGGAGTCACTTTGTCAGCCCACAAGGCACTGGGTAAAGCATTATGCCAATTTATTTGATGGTCAACTATAATTTTCTTCAAAATATGAATCAAGTTTTTGTTAGTAGGTTCTGCTACATTGAATCAAGTTTTTGTTAGTGGATTCTGCTACACTATTTCCTTATGGGTAATAGTTAGATGAGTATCATGCAATAATCCCTTTATCTAGGGCAAACTCAATTAAATTCAAATAAGAAAAATAAATAGCATTATAAAAAATAAGTGTTAGTAGAATATTGAAACTAGTAATCAGTTGTTACTCCAAAAAATGATTGACTATTACTTCCTTGAATGTCACCAATGATACAACTTCAACCCATCATGTGAAGTAATCCATGGCTATTAATATGTGTGTATGTTAATTGGTAGAGCTTATATTGATTTCACGTATGACATCCAAGTCCCACTCCTCAAAAGGTTCTTTGATTGTTACTATCTGCAAGAAAATAATAGGCTTCTTCTCTCTCCCATCACACATTTTACAAGTTTGGCATTTATAGGTGTATGAGTATGCATCCTCGATTACTGTTAACCAATAATATACAACTTTTAAAATTTTGTGGGCTATTGTTTCTAAATCAAAGTGTCCTCAGGTGGACTCATCATGTAGTTATATGAGAATCTTATTAACATCTTTTTTTTCAAGACATCTCAAGAGTACTTCATCTAATTTATTCTAAACAAAATGTTTTTAACAAGCCGGTATGCAAATAATTTAATCTCAAAACTCTTTTATATCTTGAAATCAAATAAATGGGAGTAGTACCATGTTGCAAGCATCGTTTTAGCTCGTTATGCCACGAGTTTTCATTTGTAGGAATGTACAAAACTTTATGAGAATAAAGAGATATGTTGTTCTCCCAACCTTCTTTTGATAGATCAACCAGATCTAATGCTTCAACTGCTAGCTTATATAGACCTTTGCTACTAACAATGGTTGAATCTTGATTTCTAAGTCATATCCATCGATGGTTGTTATCTAGTTTCATCTGTGTCCACCAAGTTCCTTCTACACGAATAAATATATTCACAATAGGGAAAGGTAAAGTTGCTTTAGTATGGTTCTTCAAGATGTAGAGCCCAAATCGTTTGATTGTTTTATAAACAAAATATGCTTGTTTGTCAATCATTGGGTAGTTTAGTTCAACTCCTTGTAAACTAGTGCTCATAAATGAAATATGACACTTATCTCCTTGATTATCTTTTGACTGAGCACTACTATAAGGGAATGATCATATGCAAATGTTTCTATGACCCAATGGGGTCATATGGTGAGAACAAAGCTTTGAGGACAAATCTTTTTGAAGGAGTGTATTATGTTATGACCCAAGGGGAGGCATATATGGGATTAAAAGTATATGATATACCTAAGGGGGGCATATAGGGGGTTAAATATATATGTAATGAAGTAAATTTATATGTAATAGTGGTTGGCCTAATGAAGGACCCACATATGTAATGAGTAAATAAGTACATATATAAGTGACGTGATCATTATAGAGGAACATGAATTGGATGCATGAATATCTTGGGGTAATTTAATGAGGTGCTCATATTCTTTAAGGAGTTATTGTATAAATCATCTCTCTTATCTATCTTGGAGTTGTTCTCCATGTTTACACATATGTACATAGTGTGTACTTCATTACATTATGTTATCTCAAGGATTTGTTTCATAACAAATGTATATAGTGAAAAATCCTTACTAAAGTCTAGGTTGTGCATTGTTGGGGAAGAAACTATTATAGCTTTGATTTTTTTGAAATCCTCATTTTTTTTTATCAAATTCCATTTGAATTTAGCATCCTTATTCATCATATTTTGCAAAGTTTATACAATATCAACGAAGTCATCCACAAACCATAGCACGAACTTAACCTTAGCAAGGAAGGATTGCATTGACTTCTGGCTATTGGGCATGGGAATATGGAATATAGCCTTAGTTCACTCAAGGTCCACTGACATACCATATTTTAATATGATACACCCTAGTAAATTCCCCTCTATAACAGAAAATATTATTTTCTTCGGATTGAGACAAATATTGTGTTTTCGGCATCTTTCAAAAATATGCTTAAGTTGCTCTAATTTATTTGACCTTTTCTCGTAGTATATTATGCTATCATCAAGGTGTAACAAAATACTCTAACAAATAAACCCTCTAATGGAAATTTCCATCACTTGTTGAAATATAGTACTTGCATTTATTAAATAAAAGGGCATTCTCCTATAAGCATACATCCCACACTTTGACTATAACCAAAAAGCTCGTCTGGTAATGAGAAAATTCAACACATGATACAAACTATAAAATATGTTCCATTAAATGGATGGGGTTTTTGCCTTTATTAAATGCTTTATTTAGATTTTAAAAATCAATGCATAGTCCAATTTCTCCCGATTTTTCCCTAATAGGTACTAAATTCACAACCAATGCATAATGACAGACCTTGGAGATGATCTTTGCATCCAATAGTTTCTTTAATTCTTTGTGTATGAAAGTTTCAAGAGTTGGATGTACCTTGTGTAAATATTCATGTTTAAAAGGTTTAGTATCTTCTTTTAGTGAAATGACATGTTGTATGATCTATGTATCAAAAGTTTTCAAGTCTTAATGGGTTTAAGAAAAGATGTCCTTGTACAACCCACATAACTCAATATACTCATCCTTGGATTCCTATAAATCCATCATTATCCCATTCAAAGAAAAATACAACTTCAACTAAAACTAATAGAACCACAACTATAAACTCACATCACAGACCATGGAATACAATGGCATTGAATACCTATAGAAGACAAAAGCTAACATATCCATGTATGACATTTGTAGCATTCCTTAGCAAAAATATTTGCTTTTGAGAACTTTTACAAGTCTCCCAAATAGACAACATAAAACAATAGTCACTTGTAAAAACACAAAGAATTCTACTAATTACAAATGAGGAATTGAAGTAAACATGAAGGCGAGTCAACACAAAAAACCACTAGGAATATGGCTAGCATAGGCAAACATTCTAGATCGGAAACTCCTCTTTTTCTTTTGATTTTTGATATTTTGAACTACAATGTGCATGATTGTGTGGTAGATTTAGGATCATCTTCTGATGTAATGATATACTCTATCTGCAAAAGGATAAATGATCTCCCACATAAATGCACAATGCAAATAATTTTTGTAGATAGATATGATGTGAAAGTTGTTTTGTTTTCTCCACTACCTTTATAGATCCATGGCCAAAAATAAAAATGTCATCTACAAATAATAGATGAGAGATATGCTTTTTTCTTCCTCAATTAACATACTTAAACAAAAGAACAAGAGAAGGGAATAGCGATCTTCCTTGTTCAAGTCCACTTGAAGCATTGCAAAACCCAAAAGGTGAGCCATTAATCAACACTACATAGGAGATCGAATTCAAGCACCTCATATGCCAATTTATTATCTGCAAGTTCATACATAGGTAAAGAAGAAATAATATGAGGAACAACCTATTCACTCTCTCATAATCCTTAGACATAACCGTCTTTAGGATAAATGTTGAGTTTTATTGAGTTTTGCTAGGGTGCAATCCTTTTTTCACAATTCCAACTACATCATGGATTTATCAATTATTAAGAAACCCAAACTGTTCATCTGAGACAATATCTAGAAAAATTATCTTAAATCTATTGGAAATGATTTTGGATATAAGCTTATAAATCAAATTGCATAAAGGAAATTGCATATAGTCTCTAAAATTCATTTCCACTATTTTGCAAACATGAAACAATCTTGAAACGGAGGTCATGGAAAATAGTTTATGGTAAAAGCACTAAAAGATTATGTTTAGTGTCAAAGGTAACACACACACACACACACACATACGTAAAAAAATATAATAAAATAATTGTGTTTCTCTAAAAGATATCTCCAATGGTCCAAAGAGTGTGGGAAACAAAGTTCTTGGTAAAAAGTTGTGGCAAAATTATGAAAGAAAAATCCTTAAAAGGAGAGCTACTCATTGTGTCCCGACATGACCCAACTCAGGTTTCTTGTGTGCTCTACCTCTTTATTGCCCATATTGCCTTGGAACCTCCTCTTGCACTCAAGAGTCACCTCTCCATGTTGCACGTTGATGACCCTAACTAGAAGACAACTAGTAACTCAGTGGTGCAAGCCATCATATTCAACCAACATTGCCCCCAAAATGTTATAGAATTAATGGCAATAATGACCACACCATTGTCAATCATTAGATGGCAATAGTTAACAATATTGACATGCAAGAAAGATTAACAATAGTAAATTGCATGCTTAGTCTTATAATAAATAAACATAGATATTTTTCCAAGAAAAAAAGCATTATGTTTGCTATTTTCAAAGAGTAATCAAAATATACATCTTCACAGCTTGAAGTTTCTTTGTAAAGTTTGGAAATGTTCTTAAACCTACCCTATAGCTACATATTATAGTCTTCCCAGTAACAAAACATTTCTAGCCAAAATTGACCTCAACTATCATTAAACATTTTCTAATACAAGAAACCCAATTCCCCTCATATTACTTGCTTCAACCCATCTCATTGTTCACAAGAAGGATAAGGATAATTCTTGTTGTGAGGCCATTTCAGAGTGAATTCTTGATAGACCAGAATATCATCCTATAAATAAAGCTTAGACTTAGAGAGGGAGTCTAAATATGTGTGAGGAAGAGATAAAATCAAATTGACATTTCAACTCTAGTACTTTGTTCAAAATAGGAATTCTTGATAGACTAGAATAATGTCCTATAGATAAAGCTTAGACTTAGAGAGGGAGTCTAAATATGTGTGAGGAAGAGATAAAATCAAATTGAAATTTCAACTCTAGTACTTTGTTCAAAATAGGAATTAGACTACTTTCCATTGAAGATGAAAATAATTTCTGGATCATTTTTTACACTCCAAGCTCTCATTTGAATTTCCATGACTTGGTTCTGCTTCTTGTGGAGTTTGGACTCCTTCCAGATCCACCTAATAGGACTGTTTGGAAATTGGTGGCTGATTTGTTTCCTAAATTAATTCTTTGGCAGGGTCTGTTTTGAAGTGGAGTTCATGATTTTGGCTGGCTCTTATTGTGCTGCGTGTCTGGGTTAGCTCTTTCCTTTGCTAAGAGCCTGGCTCTTTATTTTGGGAGTGTTTTGCAGGTCTGTTGTTGCCGATCAGTGTTGCTTTCCTCGAATCTACTAGGAAATTCGCTCCACCAAGGGTAATTTTCGTTACCTGCTCTGATCTTTTTCCCAGGTTCTTGTTGGTTGGGTGCGTGAGTTGCTTCTAGATGCCAGGATTCAGGGCGTTCAGGATTTGCCTAAGTTTGGACCTAAGTGCAGCCCTGACTTGCTAGAAGTCCTTGTATCTAGTTAAAGATCAGTTGAGTGTCTTTGGAGGAGGTATGCTCTGCCATTGTTGGTGCTCTGATGTTCTGTGGGGAGCCCCCCTTGCCTCTTCCTCCAGACTTAGAGGCTTTCAAGAAACCGACAGCTTCTAGTGGCAAGAGGAAAGGTGGGCCTGCTCAGAAGTTTGTCAAGAAAGTGGACATTCCTTCTATAGAACTCCCAGTTGATAAAACTTGTTGTTCGACTCTAAATTTAGCAGAACATGGGTTATTTGGGCAGTTTACTGGTCTTTGGCCTTCTCCTAAGGCCATTGACGGGTGGGTGCAGAGGAACTAGCGGCCTCTTATTTCAGATGGCATCCGTAACCATTTTGTTGGGAGAGGTTATTACGTTTTTGTATTTGACTCCGCAGAAGGTCGTGATCTTATATTCTGGAATGGTCCATACTTCATGGGCCCTCATGGACTTTACTTGAATAAATGGACACTAGATTTTGATCCCACGCAGGATGTTCCATCTGCAGTTCCTGTTTGGGTCAGGTTACCTCATCTCCCTCTGCATTGTTGGAACTTAGCTTCCCTCGAAGCTATCGGGAACAAACTAGGTAAATATATTGACAAGGCTGAACGTAAAGATCAATTTTCTTGTGCGAGAATATGCATGGAAGTAGACTTGGAGACTGACCTTCCGGAGGCAATCAATCTAATAGTTGTTAAGTGGTCTCATACTCAAGATTTGGATTACGAACAAATCCCTTTTAAATGCAAATTCTGTCACGGTTATGGACATTTTGCTCGGAATTGTAAGAAAAAAGGTGAAGAGGATAATGCTAATGAGAAAAATGAGCAGTGGACTCTTGTTCAGAAAGCAGGAAATACCAACCTAGGACCCAAAAAGAAGATGAAAGAAGGCAAAATAGTGGCTAATGATCTTGTTGTTGAGAAGCCCCTGGTTAACTCCCCTATTGGACCTTCCAATCATTTTGTTGTCCTCAGTTCCTTAGATCTCGAAGAAGGTGAAGTTCAACACTTAGATGGGAATGAGATGGATTCTGTAGATACTGGCCCTATTCATTCGATTCCTCTTAGGGATGGAGATCCTCCTCTTCCTATTGGGGATTTCTCTCCCCCTTCTTATACTGATATTGCTCGAAAGAAACTGGCTGAGAGCTCTGAATCCTCTGATGAAAACTCCATTGAACAACTATCTTAAAAGGGTGGTAGGAAATCTAAGAAGGAGCTCCGGGAAGAAGAGGCCGAGTGACTTAAGACTCAAGGAAGTCAGTCCACCATCGAAATGTCTTACGAAAGAAATAAGATAACCAGGCCTCCAAAGGGAGTAGTAACTCCCTCAAACCTAGGTAAGTAACACAACTAGTCTCTTGGAATTGTAGGGGACTGGGGAACCCATTCAAGGCTAATGCTGTAAATGACCTTTTGAGAATGGTCCCTTCAGACATTCTCTTACTCCAAGAGACCAAGGTTGATGAGGAGGTACTCCTTCTTTTAAGTAAAAATAAGTGGAAGCTAAATTCTGGCAAAGCAGTCAGTGCTAGAGGCACCTGTGGGGGATTGGCCTCCTTATGGTGTGAAGAGAAATTTCATTTAATTTTTTTTTTTCCACCCAGCATTGGATATTCACAGAACTCCATCATGTTGCTAGTAAGATTTCAATATCCCTGTTCAATATCTACGTGCCTGTCAACTACAATGAAAAACAAATTTGCTGGAATTCGATATCATAATTTTTAGAGGTCAATTCTCCAGTTAATTTAGCGATAGCAGGTGATCTTAATATTTCTCTGTCTCCTAATGAAAAAAAGGTGGGCAACGCAGCAGAGATTCATGCTCGGTTTTGTGGAGGAGATTATTTTAAATTGGGATTTGAATGATCTTAAACCAAAGTCCGGTCAATTCACTTGGTCCAACCATAGAGCTGGAGCTGCAAATATATCAGCCAGACTTGATCGATTTCTTGTCAGCAGTTCTCTAATTTATGGGAAATCCCTTGTCTCAACCAAAATATTACCGAAGCTAACGTCCGACCATCATCCGATCTCTCTGTTGATTGAAAGAGAAGAGGAATTGGGGCCAATTCCTTTTAGATATAACCCTCTCTTAATCGATAGAGTGGCGTTCTTTGAAGTGGTTTCCCAAGCCTGGTCTTAGTACATAGTTGGATCTCCCAGCTTTGTCTGGGAGAAAAAACTGAAAAATACCAAAATTGCGTTGAAGCAGTGGATCAAAACTCCCTCCCCTTATCCTATGAACTCCAGAGTTGTGCAAGTTTATGCTTTAGCTGAAATTCAACTAGGTATGGAAGACATTGACATCTCCAATTCTCACTTAGCGGTGGAGAAATTGGCTCAGGCTTGCACTACTCAATCTTTCAGACATGAAGAAGAGCACCTCAGGTTAAAGTCTCATTGTCTCTGGCTTAAGGTTGGCGATAAGAACACTGCTTATTTTCATAGACAATGCAGGATCAGATTGTCCCGAAACCACATCTCTGAAATTGCTATTAAAGAGGGAGTCTCTGTTAAAGGTCAAGATCAGCTAAAACTGTATGCTAGCAAGTACCATCAGCTTCTTTTCCAGGATGATGGTATCACTGGTAAGGATGCTTCTACTAAATTGTTGGAGAATATCCCTTCTCTGGTTAACGTTGCAGATAATTATGATTTAATGAAGCCCTTTACCGAACAGGAAATTGTTGATATCATCTGGGCTATGGAGTCTAACAAGGCTCTCGGGCCAGATGGATTTTCCATTCACTTCTACAAAGCCTACTGGCCCATCATCAAATTAGACTTGGTTCGAATGGTGATTGCCTTTCAAAGAAAAGCGAAAGTGGGAGGGTGCACCAACTCTTCATTTCTCACCCTCATCCCCAAGGAAGTTAATCCCTCTTTCTTTGATAGATTTCATCCTATCTCATTGTGTAATGTTTCCTATAAGATCCTGGCCAAACTTCTAGCCAATATATTTAAGCTATTGCTAGGCAGGTTGATTTCTCCTCTCCAGGGTGGATTTGTGAAAGGAAGACACTTAGTGGATAATGTAATACAGGTCCAAGAAGCTCTCCATTCAAGCTTCCAAAGGAGAGAGAAAGGTATGTTAATTAAGCTGGACATGAAGAATGATTTTGACAGAGTTAAGCTTCCCTTCCTCTATGATGTTTTGCTCTCATATGGTTTTTGTTCAAAGTTTGTAAGTTTGATCAAAGCTTGCATTGATGGTCCTTGGTTAGCTCCATTAGTTAATGGGAGACCTATTGACTTCTTCAAAGCTTCCAAAGGTCTTCGCCAAGGCTGCCCGATGTCCCCTTTCCTTTATATCTTGTTGGCCGAATCTCTCAGCAGAAAATTGATCTTTGACAAGGAAGCTGGATTTATTCCGAGTATCAGGATTGCCAGGGGAGTGGACCCAATCAATCATGCTCTTTTTGCAGATGACTCCCTACTCCTGGGAGGGGCCTCCTTGAATATTGCCTAGGCCTTTTCTAATACCCTTTTAAAGTATTGCCTTTCCTTTGGTTCCTTGATAAATAAAGCCAAGAGTGTTGTTTACGGTTGGAATGTTGAACCCTCGGCAAATCTTCGAATTTCAGGTTTCTTGGGTTTCCCTGGCTTCGACAAATGGGATAAGATCAAGTATTTGGGTCTTCCTCTAACCCTTGGTCCGTCACCTCCCTCTCTTTGGCTTGAAGTTCTGGCAAAGTTAAAGGAAAAAATTGCTTTTTGGGGTGGTCAGTGGCTAACTAAGGCTGGGAAATTGATCTTGATCAAGGCTGTTCTCTTAGCTTATCCTATTTTCCAGTCCACATTGTTGTTAGCCCCTAAGAGTATTTCTGGTCAGATTTATAAATTGTTGCGGGATTTTCTCTGGTCGAGTGGTAAAGGTGGTCTAAACAAGTTGCATTTGGTAAATTAGGAAGATCTTAAGAGGCCATTCTCATCAGGTGGTCTTCAAATCAGGGACCCTGGTCAAGCTTATTTGGCGCTAAGTGGAAAGCTTCTCTGGCAGCCTTTTGTGGACAAGAACCATCCAGTAAGCAAGATCTTTTAAAAAAAATATATCGAAGGTGGTTCACTGAGAAATATCTCCTATGCAAATACCTCGACTGGTTCTGTTATTTGGAATTCATGCAAAAAAGGTTTTGAATTCTTTAATAAGCAATTATTTAGAATTCCGGGCAATGGGAAAAGAATACTCCTATGGGAGGACAAAATCTCCAAGAACCCACCTCTTTCCTCTGTCTCTTCTCTATAAGAGATTATGAACTGGGCTTCAAATAAGGGCCTTCTTCATCTGGTTGACATATGCCTTTGGGATAGCTTAGGGAAATGGGTAGGTTGGTCTGTTCCAGATTTACCTGTTCGCTTAAAATCTCAAAATCACTTGTTGCTTTTATCTCTTTCACGTCTGGCTCCTATTCATTACTCCCTGAAAGATACTTGGGGATGGGGAAAATATGGTGTTTATTCAGCTGCTAAAGGATTTAGCGCTATTCAATCTCCACAGAATTCTATCTTTCCTCCAACAATATGGAAATCAGTCTGGGCCGCAAAATGTATGCCAAAGGTGAATTTTTTTTATGTGGTTGGCAATAAAGAATAAGTTGTCGATAGGAGACAACCTTGCTAAACGTGGCTTTAATGGTCCCTTCCGATGCTGCTTATGCAATTCCGCTTTTGAAACTGTAGATCATCTTCTAGTTGAATGTGTATTTTCCAGAAAAGTCTGGGAATTAATTCTTTAGGATTTGAATTGCTCTATCACAATTCAGTCTTCAGTTCCGGCCTTTTACCAAGGATGGCATGCCAGTCAACCTTTGAAAGCTTCCTCAGCCAAATTGCATTTACATTGGTATTCAATATTAAAATTTACTTGGTGGGCGCTGTGGCTGATTAGGAATAATTGTATCTTCAATGAAATGACCCCTTCTATCCATCTCGCTGTCCACAATTCCAAAAAATGGTTTGCTAAATCCTCTGGTTATTCAACGGCCTCCCTCTCGGCTCCATCGGTTTCCCTCTCGACTCCATCGAGGATGGGCTCCGCATCATTTGTTTTAGGAAACAAATTGCAATTCCTAAAACCGTCTAAATCCTTGTATTGGAAATTTTGTGGAACTGAAGATTCTTTAAAAAATAATTTCATGTGCTCTGTCTCAGCTGTTTTATTTTTTTATGGAGCTTCCAAAGGGAACACCGGGGTATTCGGCGCCGGCAGTGTCATTTTCTTCCCTAGAAATTTGATTCATCTAAGCTTCAGTTGGGGTCTTGGTTCGATGACAAACATTCAAGCTGAATGCTACAGTTTACTTATGGCAATTCAGCTTGCAAAAGGAAAAGGTTTCAAGTCATTACAAATTTTTGGTGACTCTGAGATGTTGGTGAAAACTCTAAATACAACAACCACCTTCAACAACTCTCTCTTGAATGTAATTTTGCAGAGAATTAAGACAACATTGAAATACTTTGACAGTGTGGAATCTTATCATATTCTTTGGGTGTTAAATAAATGTGCAGACTCCCTGGAAAACAAAGGATGCCTCTTTCCTCAAGGAATCCTCAGTATTGATGGGGAACCACGTGTATTTCATCCTATTCCATAATGGACTTTCTCTTAGTTGTAACTAGATGTTTAGTTGTTAGTAGTTATATTTAGAGTAAGCTTCGGTATAGTCTTTTGACTACTAGATATTTGTAACTTGGTTGATTGGCATTTGCCAAAATACACCTTCTTCTCCATTTTAATAAATTTACCCATTTGTGTTAAAAAAAAGGAATTAGTGCCAAATTGGTGATTTGACACTTTTCATTACACAACAAATCAACATAATTTCTTCCTAAGAAAAAACTTTGTTTTTTATATTTTCAAGATTGAAATCAAAATACACATGATTATGCTTTTCCACTCTTGGACAATTTTTAAGTGTTTTCACCCTAGACTTCTAAGACATATTATAGTGTTTCTTCAATAGACTTGTAGTTGTCAAAAGAGACAAATACCTATACATATTGTAGACTTTTATAACCCAACGACAAAAAGTAACATTGAATAAAAAATGTTCTTAGAAGTAGACTATCAAATAAATCAAAACTATTTAAACAATGACCTAATAGATTCATGAAAACGAACATTTCCTCTTAATTTTTGTTCAACCAAAGTTCCTTCCTATATTAAAAGGGCTTCTTTTGAAAGATTGTCTACATTGGAATTGAATTCCTTGTATATATGTGCAAAGGAGACTTCTTCAAACTATATTTGACAATTGGCTTCTGCCATTTTCTCAATCCATCAACAGATTTGAGTGCCTTAGCACCTATAACCTGCTTACACCTTCATCAACAACTAATTCTATCAATATCCACAAAGCATATAATTATGCTATGTTGCTTTTTCCCTCACTTGACCCATATTTTAAAAGGATAAGGATAATTATTTTGAATAAGTACAACCCCTACACCGCACATACACATGGTACCTTAGCATGGATTGTCAAACAAAAGCTAGGGTTACGAGCAATCAATATCTAGTTCCTTAAGGAATATGCCTTTTTTATTCAAAGGATTCCAACATTCACCATATGAGAGCCTTATTTTATGAGACACCACACCTGAAGTCATCTCCTTTCCATAATAAATCATCTTGTTTTTGGTTAACCAAACCCTCCACAAAACACAAGAAGACAAAGCTTGTGATTGTTTACACCTCTATTAGAACACCAATCTTAGCAACATTCCAACAAAGAGGGTTTGTCCCATGAGAAAGGAACCTTCAAAAATTGTAGAACGTATTTCCAAACAAACTTTGTAAAAGGGGAATGAAAAAAAATATGATCAATAGATTCACTTGAATCCTTACACATAATGCACCAACCTAACCCTATCCAATTCCTCTTTTGATCATTTTCCCAAGTTAGTATCTTGTTGGCTAAGGCTAGCCACAAGAAGATATTAGTTTTGAGAGGGATTTCTAATTTGGAAACTCGTCTCCACCACCATAGCCTTTATTCATCTAATACCTCCTCCATTTTAGCTTCGCAAGCTAGCTTAGTATTTATTACACCCTTAGTTTTATTTCTTCACCACTTTAGTCCATCATCCTGATCTTTGAGTATAGTATCATTGTATTTAAGAAGTGTTGTATACTAATTCCACTCTCCTACATGTTCATCTCAAATCTCTAAAACCTTTGCAAATTTCCAAATTTGGAAACCTCCCTCCTGAATACCTTGAATTGAAGAATCAACTAAACTTGCCATCTCTTTTCCTTCTAGGGATTCAATTAAAGATTCTGACAATTTGTAGTTTCCATGTCCCCTTATCTAAGAATAAACACCTATTCTTATATGATTTCCTTGACTAAATTTTCAAGCAGTCTAGTCACTTAAAATAGAGAAGTCCCTTGTCAGTTTTTTCCAGACATTTGAAACCCTTTTAATTGATTTACTCTCCCATCCTATTCAATCTTATTGATCCCTACCCTCTAGATATTTTTCTTTGTTAATTTTCCCACAAGCCATCATTAAATAAGATCCTATAAAAACTTTTGTTGCTAGGGCTTGATTGAAAACAAAAAATGTTCTTTAGGGACCAACCACCTACTCCCTTTGGTTTAAATAAGATTCTCTAAAAACTTTTGTTTCTAGGGCTTGATTGAAAACAAAAGATGTTCTTTAGGGACCAACCACCTACACCCTTTGGTTTGGCAATCCTTTAGCATTTTACTAGAGGATTTCCTTCAAACCCCTTTTTCTTTTCCAAAGAAAATTAAAACATTTTTTCCTTGTCTTATCCAACAATGGACTGCTTTCTAGGATTGATTTAACCAACACTAACTTGCCTCCCTTAACAACCACCTATAGAACCAATATGAGATTCTATCTTTAATATTTTTTACAAGTCATAACCAATTTGTGTATTTGTAGTCATTTGCATTTAAGTGAAAACCCAAGTATTTAAATCTATCATCTAAAGTACTAGAATTCATGGGAAATAACTAGATGATTTGATTTTCCAGGTCCTCACTAAATTTATTGAACAATAAACATGTTTTCCCAATATTTACCTCCATCCTTGAGGGTTTAAATAACCTCAAGAGAGCTCCATTTATAAGAACTACAAATGACGTCGATTTAAGGCAACCAATAATCTAGTTAACATATTGCAAATTCATTCCTAACTATACTAGAACTAATCTAATGCAAAACCATCTTACTTTGTCATATGCCTTGACAAGGTCAATTTTCATGATCATTGCTAATTTCTTACCTATTTTAATTGTGTGAAGACCTTGTGCAATCCCTACTGCATCATAACTTTGTCTAAGAATAAAAAGGAATCCTGATTGCTTTTCTGAAATGACATTTGAGAGAATAAATGCTAATTTTGTAATAACCTTTGAGATCACCTTGTAAACTAGATCACATAACGAGACAAGTCTATAATATTTAAAGGAGACCAACTCATTCTTATTTGGAATACGAGCAATAAATGTTGAATTTAAGGCCCTAGGCACTCATTCATAATTTATTGGTTCCTCAATCACTCTAAGAAGCTCTTCTTCTAAGAATTCTTAAAAACACAAATACAATTTTACCATCCAACCATTAGGTCTTGGACTTTTTGCCTTTTTGAAAGTTTTTAACACAATCTTCAACTCATCATTTGAGACCTCTTTTTCTAAGCTTGCATTTCTTTCATCAAATATTTTAGGGAAAAGCCTCACTGCCTTCATTAATTTTGTGACATGGGAATGAGTAGGTTCCTTAAATAACATCTAAAAGTTATCTACCAGTTCTTGCTATATTTGAAAAAAAAAAAAAAGATTTTACCGTTGAACCATAAGGTGTGCTTATTTCTCAAATTGTATTGACACTTTTTTATTTATTTATAATTTGCATAATTTTGGAAAAACCGTTGTATTGTTATCACCCTCCGCCAATTAGGTTGCTCTACTTTTGAGCCTCCACTCAACAACTTCTTTTTCCAATTAAGGTCAGGAAGTAACATCAATGGAATTGAAACTCTAATCCATCAATGAAGAAAAGAATTAATGGCCTTAGAACATAATCTCATTGCTTCCAACATTGAGATCGAGATCTACACCAACATTCATAATAGGTTGATAGGTTGATTTTAGTTATGATCTGTTTGTTTAAATCTTATTTTCTCCCTCGTTCAACGATTCTGGCTGATCGGTGTTAGTAGTGGCCATGCCATAACCATGAATGGACAACCTATTCATTTTGATCCCAAGATCCACCTTACAAACTTTCTTCATTTTCACTTTAATGATATTTAATTTCAGACATGAAATGTGGTTAGTAGAATGCCTCCAACAAATTAACATAGTTCCCCATTCATACTACAATAATACACATAAATGGATGTACACATAAGTGACCATAATCATTAAAACACTATAACATTAGTAGAAGCAACGTGACTCATCCATCATCACATCTCAATAGCAAAACATAATGCATAAAATGAACAATGGAATCACCATAAAGATCAACGATTCACTTCATCATTAACAAGTTGTTGACTATCTTAAATACAATGATCAACTTCAGAAAATCAATCAACGACCATGTATTACCTAACTACAATCACTAACCATCAACAACCTTAAACATTTTTTCAACTATTTAAATACATATTAGAAGATTGCATGCATGCCACCTTACCATTCGAGAAAGTCCATTACATTAATTATGTAAAGACTATAATGCAATATAGATTTGGATATATGTATAACCATAACTTTAAGTTGGTTTTGTTTACCGTGAACACAACCAGATAGCGGACAACCTCTCTAAAAAAGCCCTAACTTTTGCTCTGGGATCAGGATTCTATTCTGAATTTTATGATGGTCAGTTGACCACACATGACAGGTTTATGCTCTTTTGAGCCCGGTGCAGGATCCTCTCTTTTATGGCACCTTGTGATATGTACTGGAGCGGACTCCTTTAGATGGTAAAGCTATCTTCTTGGTTCACGGTATATATGGTCATAAAAGACAACACTATTACTGATGGAAATGTATGCAGTTTCTGCTCTATTCCCCTTACTCACTCACTTGGAATGCTAACCATTCTTGATGTGACCGATTGGCTTTCACACAGCACTCATTATCCTGTATGTAACCCATATTCTGGGATGGCATGTTAGATGCCCTTTGATTCAATTTGAATAACAAGGACAGGCCTTTTTCTTCTGAAAAAAAAAACTTTAAGTTGGTTTAATAGATTATTTTTTATTTATTTGAATAAGCTTTAAGTATAAAAAAAATTGGATATATGTATAACCATAACTTTAAGTTGGTTTAATAGACTATTTTTTATTTATTTGAATGAGATTTAAGTATAAAAAACATTTTAATTTAATTATTTAATTTATAAAATTAGTTATTAATCTTTACTACAAACATCTTATATTTAAGTGAATGGATACTATTTCAATTTTCCATTATTATTTTTGTTTTTTGTTTTTTTCAGAGGATAAAATACCAGTCTTTGATATTCATAAGAATCGAAAAGACATCTTATACAATATTCAAGCATATGACTGAACAGTAACTGTCCCCCCATACAACATTAAAGTGATAAGAAAGACAGTCAGCCAGCAAATATAATAAGTACAAACAAAGTCTGATCAATAGCAGACTTTCTCATCATCCCTGAAAAATTCAGGTCAGCAACTCTCGAATAGTCATAAGGTGCCCTGCAAACATACAATCCATAGGAGCAGCACAACTAGCTGGAAGTCTCTCAAAACAGACAAAGATAGAAAAATACATAACATACAGACCAAATGCATAAAATGTAATAAAGAGCCATCAAAAATGGTGAAATGTGGCCATAAAAAAAGTGTAAATAGGCCATCTCCAATAACCTTTCCATCCAAAGATTCCGAGAAATGTCCTTTACCCAATTCCAAGTTGAGTGCCTTTTTTGATAAACCATCAGCTAGCATATTGTGCTCCCGGAAAATATGATTGAAGGTCACCGGTGGAACAAGTTCAAGCATAGAAAATATCTCATCGCACCAATGTTTCAATGAGGGTATCTCAAGTGCAGAAAGTCTTTTAACCCAAGAGATAATCACCATTGAATCATCGAGTATCAACTGAATAGGCAGTCCCATCATCATGCAAACTCTGAGAACAGACCAAAGAGCCAGCAATTCAGCTCTGGTATTGGTGCTGTTCCCACAGCCCACAGAAAAACTAAGTATATGGGTTTCACTGATAAAGATCACAAACCCAGCTCCTCCCTTATGCAGTTGGGCAGCACCATCAAAATATCCAACAGGAAAAATGTGCACAGGCTTAGGTCCAATCTGTCTACAAGATTTTTTAATTTGAGGCACAGGGTGGATGGCAAGGTAGCTCTCAATGCTGGATATCAACAGGGAGGCCACAGGTTTATCATTTTCAAAAATGCATCTGTTTCGAAGGAGCCATAAGAACCAGAAGACAACGACCGGGGTGTATTGGAAAGTCGCATCTAGGGCTGTGGAAGAAAACTAGTGAGTTAAGAAGGATATAACAGAGCTGTGTGAGGTGAAAGTGAAGCCCAAACAAGACGAGAAGTGATTGAAGATATTAACAGTAAAAGGACACAGCAAGAATAGATGTCCAGAGCCCTCGATGTTACTTTTGCACAAAACACATCTACCTGGTCCACAGTAACCGCGAGATTGAAGATGAACCCAAGTGAGAATTCTATCCCTAACCAACAGCCAGGTGAAGCATATCATCTTCAAGGGTAACTTCATGGCCCACAGCAGGGACAAAACCCGGTTATTCTCTTCATCATAACTGTTGTGAAGTATACAATCATAACCACGAGCAGCACTGATAGGACCCATGAAATTACCAAATGACCACAGGAGTGAATCGTTCTCATCGATTAACCAAATTCTATTGAATTCAAGACCCCTGATATATGAATTCCATTGAATGCTCCAGGCTTCACATAAATCCAACTCTTCAGCTGAAAACCAATGACCAGTCATATGATTTTTTGCCTGATCGAGAGTATAGATCCCGTAATCTTCAAGATATAATCTCAAATCATCCGATAGAATAAAGGAGCATCCAAGTCCCACAATGGGGTCCGCACCCACACGAACCTCAGAACCATTCCCCACCAGCCAAATAAGTCCTTTTCCAATCCATTGCAATGTTTTTAAAAAACCTTTCCAAATGATTGAAATGTCCCTGTGCCTGAAATATTTAGTTCTGCACCAAGTATGGACAGACATATTTTTCATATATTTAGCCTTAAGAATCTGATGCCATATACCGCCACTGTTCAATGCAAACCAAAAATTTTTCATCCGGAGAGAAATACAGAAATGAGGGAGATGTTTGATTCCCCAACCACCCAGGGAGATCGGGCGAGCTAACAAGTGCCAATCAATCAGGTGGAATTTTTTTTGGCTGGCCGAGGACCCCCAAAGGAAAGTGAAGATGAGAATTATGAGCTTGTTCAGGATGGAAAAGGGGATAGGAAAGAGAGCACACCAATAGACCGGCAGGCTAGTAAGAACAGAACGAACCAAAACCAATCGACCACCCAGTGATAAGAGCCGATTAGACCAATGAGCTATACGTCTCTCAAATTTAGTGATGAGCCAGTACCAATCTTTTATAAGATAGCCGGAGGGCTTTAAATGAAAGGCAAGGTAAGTGAAACCTTGACTGAGGTGAGAAAATCTGTAGGGTAAGATACCCGAAATTCTACTCAGCAATGCTGCATCCAAACCATAATGGAGAAAACAGGACTTGTCCACATTGATCTTCATGCCAGATGCATCACAGAAGGTTTCTAGGATGACCTTGAAAGCAATCCAATCCTCATAAGTACCCATCCCAAACAAGATCACATCATCAACAAAGAGTAGATGTGTGAGAGCGAGATCACACGAAATCTTAATACCCTTGATAACACCATTACGCTTGGCATCCTCAATAAGAAGGCTAAGTCCCTCAATGACCAGGATAAAGAGTAAAGGGGAAAGTGGACAACCCTGCCTAATGCCCCGAGAAGCAGGGAAGAAGGAAGAAGGGGAGCCATTGACAAGGACAACATAATTAGCAAAGGATATACAGCCCAAAATCCAGTTTACACCCACAAGAGGGACCCCAATCTGAATAAGAATTAATCTGATGAATGTCCAATTTACCTTGTCAAAAGCCTTGGTCAAGTCCAATTTGAGAATAAGCGCAGATTTCTTCTTCAAATTTACAGAGTGAAGTACTTCTTGAGTGATAGCAACAGGCTCATGAATCAGGCGGTTCTTGAGAAAGCCAAACTGTTGGGGAGAGATAGAGGAGTCCAGAAAGGGCTTAAGTCTAGTAGCCGCCACTTTAGCAATCAATTTGTAGCACAGATTGCAAAGGGAAATAGGCCTGAAATCTCCAAAACAGGTAGGGCGATCAACTTTAGGAATAAGTGCTATAAAGGTAGAGTTTAAGGCAGGGGCAACCTTTCCCAGAAGACGAGAAGCTTCCACCAAGTTACCCAGAGAGGGACCCAGTAGATCAAAAAAGTGTAAATAAAACTCCACCGTCCATCCATCCGGCCCAGGAGCCTTATCTTTTTTAAAAGACTTTAATGCCCCCTCAACTTCATTGATGGAAACAGGACACGTAAAAGCGGATCGATCTTCCCCAGAAACATAAGAAGGAAAGAGTCGAATGACTTTCAGCTGAGCAGTGAGCTTGGTCTGTCCATCATCAGCAAAGATAACTTTAAAATGTCGTACCCCCAGATCTTTAATGCCTTGATCATCGGATATCCATCCACCCAAGTCATCTTTTATGCTCCAAATAACATTCTGGTTTTTCCTAGCTGAGGCAACAACATGGAAAAATTTGGTGTTTGCATCCCCAAAACTTGCCCATGTGATTCGACTTTGGAGTCTAGCAGAGTTCAATTCATGATTTAAAATCTTATGATATTATGCTTTGAGGTCATTTAACCTGAATTGTTGATCCCAGGTCAAAATGGCAGATCTAGATGAGAGGAGGATGGCATTTATTGTCTCTTCCAGTTGCAAAGATTTGTCCTTCATTCTCCAAGACTCCTCCCTAGTCCAAACTCTGACCTTATCTTTTATATGGCGAAGCTAAGATGAGATGTCTAACATAGAATCCATAGAAGGCACCAACTGGGGGGCAGACCAAGAATCTCGGATCAAATTTTCAAAAGCCACATTCCCCAGCCAAGAATGGTTAAATTTAAAAGGGTAAAGGCAGGGACCCTGGAAGTCCCCCCATTAAAGCAGAATGGGGAAGTGATCAGAGATCCCACATCTATGGGCCCACACACGATGACGAGGCAAAACACTGATGAGATGATCAGAGAGCAAGAAACGATCCAGTCTTTTAGAAATGCCCTCCAACCCCGCCCTACCATTTCTCCAAGTAGGGCCAGCAAATGGGGGAGCTATGTCCACAAGATGATGAGCAGTGAACAAATTGGAAAGAAAAGGGCCCAAAGGGTCAGGAAGAGCTTTTGTGCCCTAGATTTCAGAAGCACCCAGAGTAAAGTTCAGGTCTCTAGCAAGTATGAGGTTTGGAAGCGAGAGTAGTCCTCCAGAGGTGACAGCAGTCCAAAATGAATCCCGGTGAAGGTAAGGACCATAAACATTTAGTATGGAGAAAGGTAAAGTATTCCCCCGCATCGTAACATTAAGTAGGATACCCGCCAAAGTATGAAAGGCTTTACATTTAAGTACCAGAGGGTTCCATCCAGTGAGTATACCTCCCGAGAGCCCCGCAGAGTCCAAAGCACAAAATTCCCACCCAGGGCGCAGCTTGGAAAAAGCATATAGAGCCGGGTACGTGCTGGTCATAGTTTCCTGTAATAGCACCATATCCGGGGAAAGAGAAAGAAACAATTGACGAAGGCTTTTCTGTTTGGCTAAGCCTCCCAACCCTCTGACATTCAGTGACAGAATTCTCATTGGGTAACCTCAGGAGGAGGGGTCAATGCTCTAAGGACCCTATGGTTTGTGGACCTCGACTTTCGAGCCACATTCTTCAGGTGCGAGGAGAAAGGAGTGTGTGGAGCAGGAGCAAGTGACTCAGGTAAGATCGACGAAGATTTCTTCTTCTTTCTCCTAATGGTGACATTTTCGAATCGGATGGAATCAAGCGGGAGAACCGAAGGCGACCGGGGAGTCTTGTCAGAGAAGATGTTCAGAGTTTCGTGAAGTAATGGATCAGAGAAAGATGGAGCCTCTATAGGACTGTGGGGTGGAGAGGTCGACAGAGGACCAGAAGGATCTAGCGGGGGGAAGTCGGATGGTGAGAATAAGGGCCTGTTAAGTGCAGCATCCTGCCTCGAGGACATAGAGGGGGATCCTACAATAGGGGATGCTTCACAGCAGGGCACGACAAGGGAGGCATTTTCACCCTCGAAATCAAGTGCAGTGACAGGCGACGAGTCGAAGCCACGAGAAGACAGCGAATAGGATGGTGAAATACCAGGAAATGAGGACGACTGCAAGGGATCAATCGAGGAAGATTCCTTCTCAACAGCCTCCGCCACCTTTTCATCAGAAATAAAACGTGGAGAAGGGGTGGTATCCGAGGGCTCCACAGGGTGGGCAGACAAAGGGATAGAAGCACCTTCATCAGAGGGAGAGATAGGCGGCAAGATAGACCCATCGACCCCAACAAAGGAATCCTGCACATTAGGGATAGAGTGACTCGAAGAGGGGAAGGTAGAGACAGGCGACAACACAGGTGCGGCTCTCTGAGCGAAGGAGTCTAAATAGGCTATCTCAGAGTCATATGCATCGTCAAACAAAGCACAGACATTATTCAAATTATCGACAGATGACAGAGGGAGAATAGATGTCTGTCTTACCTTTTGAGGCCCCGGCGATGAGAAGATCGGTGACTGATCAGCGAGAGGGGAGAGTGAGCCAGAAGTGCCTGAAGATCTACAAAAAGATGGGCAGCTTCGTCTCAAATGCCCAATCTCCCTACAACAACTACACCGAAACGGTACACCCTGATAATCAATACGCTAAGATAGAATGCTCTCGTTGCACCGAATATCAATATCAGCCGGCAGCCCAAGTGAGGTATCAAGTTCCACAAGTATCTTAGCAATCCGTTTGTCGTAGACGTTCATAAAATCTTCATCTACCGCAATGAAACGTCCAATCGTGTTACCGATCCCTTCCAGAATCGAACGGTTCCAAAGAGGAAATGGCAGTCCGGGTAATAGAGTCCAAAGGTGTCTTTTTTTTACCCGCTCCCTGGCCGGATCGAAATTTACATGCCACCTTTCAAGAACTAAAGAACCCTTGCCTACTCGCCATGGCCTGTTCAAAACAGATGTCGCATGCCCAACCTCCAGAAAAACAAACACAATCCACCCTCTAACGAGAAGGCTGATGGTGGGGACGTAATGAATGAGAGGCTTCCATCTCTCAGCTGCCCACTCCACCCACTGCTTCTTATCCATGGATGCGTACTCAAGCCTCCCAACAAGGGCCCGGGAGCATAAGGTTTCAACCCTATCAAAGTAAATGTCTTTACCAACCACGTAATTTAGTCTGCCATCCCGAGCCTTGAGTGTTTTCAACTTTCTACGCCTTCTATAACGGCCGGCATTACCACCGTCAGACATTGCTTCCCGCCGAAAACAAATACCAACCGAACGAAGGGTACCCAAGTCACCAGTCCACCACTAAAGGTCGCCAAACCACCACATAGCAACCTGTCATAATCAAACCCACCATCCAATGGAAACCTGAGACACCCAGCCACCACCTCTGACAAACTCTCCACCAAAAACGACACTAAAGAACACAGCGCGGAACAACAATAGAACCCAGGAAGAAGAAGGACCCTCAACCACAACCGGCTCCACAAACCCCAACAGAAAGTCGAGGAATCCGAGTCACCAAGCCACCACCTCTGACAAACCCTTCACCAAAAACTGCACTATAATCATAGTGCGGAGCAGCAAAGGTACCCTAGAGAAAAAGAACCCTCGACCACAACCGTCTCCAAAAAACCCCAGCAGAAAGTCGAGTTCAACCCAAAACACCAGATACCCCACGCAAAGGTGACCCCGAACTCACCTCGCGTGGCCGCCCGATTCTGCGACAACCCTCCAGTAAATAAGCCAGACAATGACAGGCACGTTACACCACAAGAAACTGGAAGCCCCCTGATAGTACCCGACAGGAAACTGGAGGTCAGCCCAAACCAGCAGAGTCACGGGCCAGGCGAAAATACCCCGAAAAGAAAATCATTCCACCCAACATAGAAAGCGACAGAACAAGTAGGGTCAACCTGGCAAAAACGATGGCATAAAACAACAGAATCTTCTAGAGGCTATTGTGAAGGAAATCAACACAAACGACGTATAAAAAATACAGAAAGTCAACCACTCAGAGCAAGAAACCCAAGAGCAAAAACCCCACAGCATACACCAATTACTATTTACAAGTCCCACTTGATTATGCTGGTTGGTACTGGTCCTCAGCTATGAGGAGGGACTCCAGCCATTGGTGTAAGCCAGCAGAAAATAACCATAATAGATCAAGAAATGTAACCAACGAAATCAGGACACAAACGCCAGGGGCTCCAGGAATCTAGCTCGAAGAATGCCAGCCAAAACAGTCAAAAAGAAAAACCACAAAACCCGCACAACAGACCCATGAAAGCAGGCCAAATTATTATTTTTGTTGGAGAAATATAATCCCCTAGTCACCCACATATTAAGCTAAATGAGGAGACTATGATAGTAATTACATGGGACTATTAAGTTTCATTTTAAGCTTACTAAAGTTTTGCATAAAAATATTTACCAATCTCTCTATTAAAACATTTACCATTCTAACTTCCTTAGATATTTAGTTGGTTGTTGAATTGTTTAATTTTTTTCTAAATATTTTTAGGAAGACAAATTAATAAAATTGCTTAAAACCATAACCTTTATTATTTTTTTCAGTTTATTTTTTAAATTTCTTTATAATTTTAGCAAAATTTCAAGAAAATAACAAAGTTTCAAAAATTTCAAAAATATAATAGCAGAGTGCCCCTAAAATTTTAGAGGCATTTTAAACCGACCCAAATACTCGAAAAATAGAAACTCTGAAGTTACCGGATTCCGGCCACGAAAATGCGGAGTGTTTGGTTTTACCGGATTTCGGCCCCGAAAATGCAGAGTGTTTGGTTTTACCGGATTCCGGCTCCGAAAATGCAGAGTGTTTGATTTTTAGACAACGTCCAAATTAATGCTATACGATATAATCAAATAAATCGCTTAAAATTTTCCATTCTAATCTCGGGAGTCATCCTCGCCTGCATATGGTTTTAGTTTTGGAGAGAATAATAAAGCGCCAGTGATAAATGTTCGGAACGAGAGGAAAGGAGAAGAGATGGCACCCTGCGTGCTTGGAAGTTGGCGTCTACCTTTTGCCATGTCCAATCAACTAAGTGGGAATGATTGTACAGGTTGAAATTTGCTTCTTACCATATCGTGCCCATAGTCATAGTTGTTGGTTTGGTTTTGCATTGACAACCATCCATGCAAATAATTTGGGTGTTTGCAGAAGAGTTTGGAAGCAGCGGCGAAAGATGTGCCCATGTCCAAGACCTCTGGAAATGGCGACTTGTGCTTGCCTACGATGGCACCAAATATTCAGGCAGGTTATCTTCTTTAAATTTAGTTATTAAGTCCAACTCTTCTTTAAATTTAGTTATAAAGTCCAACTTGGAGAAAATGCACCCACTGTAGTTTGCTTTGCTGTCTGAAATTGGCCTTCATTTTAAGTAAACAAGAATGCCTAATAGCAAGCTGCAATGTGAAACGAAGAAAGCCCAAGTCCGTATTTACAATGGCTGTGGCAGACAATCCCACCGGAGGGGAATAGGAGAATATCGAAAACGAGTATTGTGATGAGCACTAACGGATAAGGTTGGTTAGTTTTATTATTTGAAGAAGTCATCTTGAAGATTAGAGTAGTGAAGGATTGACATTGTGGCTTGAAGACCACATATGCTTTTTTTAACTGTAAGAGCCGAGCATTAACCACCTTTCAACCTGTTAAGAGGCAGACAGTTCCATCACTATATATGGGCTTGTGAACCCGCCACAACTTAATGGCCGTGACGGCTTCTGCTCAAGAGTGGGGGCCATATTTGCGAGGGTGCAAACAGCCACATGAGGTAAGAGGAATTGAACCGGGGTGGGGGCAGTAGCAGCACTCTACTTTCACCGGTTCTGCTTTCTTCTCATGGCTTGATTAGAGTAGTTAAGATTCTGTTATTATCTTGATATTATAGGATGCCCCTAGAGGGTCCAGCTTTTGTACAAATAAGGTCCCTCAAGTCCCATATGCACATCACTGATTGATGTTTCTATGGCCCCTCTTAAGCTTTCATCTCACAAAGCAATTTTATCTTCACATCTATTTCCTATTTTACCATAGTGGCATATCTTTATGATGGGATTTTATTTCACATCAATACTCTCCTTTTATTACATGAGTAAAGTTGTCTTGTATCCCTGAGTTATATGAATTTAACCGAGTTTAACCAAACCATATTTAAGGAGGAAAAATTTTACCATGAAAATTTTGATACTTGGATGCTTAGAAGCTTGGGCAAAAATTTGACAACAATAAGTCCAACATAGACAAGGGTCAGGAAACCACATCTGGCTACTAAAGATAAGCCACAGAAACAGATATAGCAGGTTTACTTTTCTTATGTTCATCATTTTTCTTACTATGCTGGCCGGTGTATCATAGCCAGTCTCTGAATGCCTCTCTTGAGCATCCTCAAGCAAGAATATCCTCATGTAAAGGTCAATTTATTTTCTTGCCACCTGTATTATTTAGGGGTTACATTGTTCTAGGCTGCCAGCCTCCCCCTCACTCAGGTAATTCGTGAAGAATGGGGTTGTTTTCTATTTGCTTTACTATATGTGGATTGGATAAGAAGATCCTTGGTCCTTGGGTCTCTCCTATTTCATTAATCTTTTTTCCTACCTTTTCTAACTACTGCTTTAGCGTTCATTCAGCAAAGCCATGATGACATTCTGGCTCTCATTCGTGTCAACTGGAACATCGTCTCTTGTTGCCTCAACATCTTTCTGTTTCTCCCGTTCTTATCAAGAATACTGCCTATAGTTGAGAGATTGTGACAGCTTGACCTTCATCTCTTCAGCTTTGCTTCACAGAATCACACTGATATCCATGTGCTGTATCTTGTAATAGTACTTTGTAGTGCAAAATTGGGTTGTGATTATACCCCGTCTATGGCGTAGCTCTTATTGGCCCTAGCTCAAAGCAAATAGACATTGTCTTTTAGTTCATGGATAATTTGTTGCTTATTTTCGACCTTCAAGTCGTTGTTGTTCCCATCTTTATCAATAATATCCATTGTTAAATATGTAGCCCATTTCTTCACTATCAGTGCCAGTTTCTTACTAATTGTCCTTTGTAGTATGTACATCCACTTGCATCACTATATCATTTTCATTTTATCCATTTCAACAAATCCCCAACAAACAAATTCATCCAATGCAGTAACTGGCCACTATGCTGAATTGTGACTGCGTAATTGAGGTCCAAGGCATTGATTACCCTTTGTTAGAGTCAACATTTGTACAAGCTATGTCAAACACGCACGGATGATTCAGACATTCTGACAAGTTACCTCATCAATATTATTGAGCTTAGAGATGATGTCTTAGCCATTTGTACGAACATAAAAGCTGAGGAATTAGTGCCTAATGCACTAAATGGTTTTTTTCCTATTTGGGAAGCCTTTGTTCAAGGTGTCTGTGCTTGAGAAAAACTCCCAAGTCCCAACTTATGAGAAGCTTTGGGATATCTTTGTCAAAGAGGAAATAGTTTGAAGTTCTGAACCTAAATAGAAGCTGCCCAAGACGTTCCTCTCATCAGGAAGATGGAGAAAGGTGGAAAGAAAAAGAGACCTGTGAAGGGTAGGAAGGAGGAGACATCCTCTTCTGACTCTGGTGCAAAGAGTCATGTGAATTGTTGTAAGTGTAATAGAAAAGGGCACTATGCTAATCAATGTTCAGAGACGAGAAAAAGAAAGAATAAGCAACCACATAAGCAGTTGTGGGAAGTACAGACACTTCAACTGAAGTGGATGAGCTGGCATCCAAGTTAGTAACCATTTTTCCTATGGTTTTATGCCTTTCTACCAACACTATCTTAGGTGTCAGTTGGTATGTGGACAATGGAGCCTTTGAAATTAATGAATAATAACAACAATGTCTGTCTTTCAAGTCTAAAAGGTCTATGGTCATTCACCCAGATTTTGGAATAACAGTTTAAAGTAATACATGAGTTGATGAAATATGGATGGCAACGTGAATATTTTGCTACCCAACACTTGAGTTTTGATGAATGGATGTGGTTAGTGGACAACGGTTATCTCTGCTGCATAAAGTTACGATGTTGTTACTGTTTATGACTTAATATTGTAAGAGTTATTTCATTTTTCAAAAGTTCACTTTGAAAGTATGAAATTGACCTATATCTTGATTCAAGTATAAATCTAGAGTTAAAATTTTGATTGCATTTTCTTGACATATGCATGACTTGGTTCCAGATTGGTGAAATGAAGCCTTGAGGTATTAAACATATTTTGATTGGCAGTTAAAACGGTTGGTTAATCGATGATATAAGCATGCTGTTCTTATTTCGTGCTTGACGTTACGAAAATGAAGGCATTCTTCAGTTGCTTGTCATGTGCCTTGATGTATGCAAATGCCATTCATGTTAACACTTTGAAGGCTTTCATTAACAGTTTGAAAGTTGATGGCAACTTGGGCAAAATTTGAATCAAGTCATAAGTTTGTTTGATGTATCAACTTTCTATATGTGATTAAAAGGATGAGGTCAAAATACTTGCTTGCCAGTGAGGTGTCTTCTATTGTCTCCTTTGTCTAAACCCCCTTTGGTCAAGTCTAATTTGCTTGCAAAACTTAACCTTGTGTTTTGTCTTCTCTTTCTGCATGTGGTTAGAGGTACATTTTGTGCTCTATTTACAGAGAAAGTTGTTTTATTGTTTGATGTTTTAGGAATTTGGATGCAAAGTTAATAGATGGTGAAATAAAGATGATTACAAATGGTGAATGTTTATGTTTGCTGCTCTTTATGTATCTTGAAGATAAGTTTTTGGCGTGGGAATAAGCCTGCTCTTTCTCGTGGTAATGGCCGAGGAAATGGTCAAAGGGCAAACAATGTTTGGCAAGGTAGATAAGATAAGATAATATATTTTTATTAATATACAACAAATGAACACAAAAGTAGGTCAGTGTTTTCAGACTCACCAGAGGCTGGCCAAGTCTGGCGAGTCTGCACGAGTTTAAACTGGGATGAGTACTTTCCAGAGACTCACTGCCATACTCGTGACTCACTAAACTCGCCAAAAACTTGCCGTACTCACCAGAGACTCGTAAGTCCGACCCAAGATGCATTACACATGTGAGGCTCGTTTGACTAGTCAAATTCATTTTGGAGGGAAATGAAGGGTTTGAGAGATTAAAAGCCTTTAAGAAGTCATTTCTTCCCTCATTCTCTCATTCTCATTCCATTTCACTACTCTTTCATTCCATTTCATTGCTAGGTGAGCTCATCATTAACTAGGAGGGCGATTGAAAGAGGCTTCAACATCAAGATTCAATGGTGATCACTGTAAAAGCTCATCATCAAGTAGGCTGTCTGGACTATGGAGTTTGAAGGAGGTTCAGATAGGGTGGTTTCTAAGTTATTTATTTGTTTATATCTTTTATTTATTTTATTTTATTTTTTAAATTTTTTTAATACCATGTAGGCTAGGATGGCAGCCTACAGGGACCTGTAGGTTTCCATCCCAGCATACAGGCATACAATGAGAACCTACAATGAAAAAATTAAAATTTAAAATTAGAATTAGAATTTGACTACACTGATTCTGCCAATCCAGATTTTTATCCATGGCAACCAAGGCCAAGCCTAAAAGGCCACTTGATAAAGCATGGGAACATTGTGTCTGGTTGATCCTAGGTGATGACCATCAAGTAAAGTGCAATTACTGCCCGACAACTATTTTTGGGGGCATAAACAGGATGAAACACCACCTAACTAGAGTTGTGTGCAAAGATGTCAGCATTTGTGATGTCGCCCTAAAGAATTCACAACCGAAATGCAAGATGCTTTGGAGCTGATCAAAGAACAAAATGCCAAGAGATCTAGGCTGATGTTTGAAACTGCAGGGATGGGTAGATCTCAAATGGGACCTACAGGTAGTTGCTCATCAAGTGCTGCACCAAGTCCAAGTATTACCTCTCCTTTCTTTCTAACTCACACAACCCCAGGATCTCAACCAAGTTAGTAGCATAGAGAATGATTGTTGCAACCATGTTCTCTAGGAATGATAGTTGAGTTACTTAATTTGATTGCTGCAACCTCATCAAAGTTAATTTGACTTCATTCACTAAATATTTAACTAATCTTGTGTGTTGAATCTTGTTATTGGATAGTTTGCTTTGTCCTATTGATGATTGCAGGAATTCACCATGAGCCTTGGCATAGGAGATCCATTGAGTTTCTCAAGCTATCAAGGAGAGAGATTGCTTTGTCCTCTACTCTCTCTTGGAGACCCTTCAATTTCATTCAAATTTACTATGACTCCATTTTCCCAATGAGTGTTTCCCTCAAGGCACTAGCTAGGGTTTGGTAGTTTACATTTTATTTCATTTCCATTTTCTTCCATTTACTTTCAATCTTACTCATTTATTTTTCTGATTTTGTAAGCGCTTGGATCAAATCTCCAAAAGACGTAAGGGGATTTGATCCCCTCCTTGGTGAATTAAACCTTTAATTATAGACCCTAAGGAACATAAGCTCATACACCTTCATAATCTAAGTTAGAAACTGAAACTTTTAATCTAACATTTTGGAGTGTATTTTGGTCTTTAACCTTGAGTCTTTCAAGTGCCTAACTAGTAAGCTATTCTACATGGCTAGATCTAAGTTTCTTGCTAGTTTTATTTGCTGTTACATTGTCAAATTTCAGATCTAAACCTACAGCAAATCACATCTAAATTTAGCTTTAAAAGCACACTAGTGTTGTGGATCTAGGGTTTGATCCTTAAAGATTGAAGTCGAGGTGCATGCTTATTTCTTACTATTACGAGTCACCATACAAGCTAGTCAGATGTATTTTTCTCTCTGGGTTTTACTACTGTTAAATGTTTATTTTAGATCTATAAGTTACAGCAGTAGTTTGTCAAGAAGGCATACTAACCTTGTGCAAATTTGTCTTTCTTTTGGATCACTAGTTAAATAGCAAATTGCATGCTTACTATGGTTGGTAAATAGGATCTAATATTCAACATCAAATCTGCCTTCTAATTCCATATTTAGCATGCTTTGAAGTTATACTTTTGCCACATAAGACAAATCTTAAAGATTGTACTAGGTATGCTATGATCCTAATGATTCACACGTGTTGACGATCTAATGCAATTCATTGCCTTAGTGAATTGATGATTAAACTTTTGGATGCCTAATTGAATCACATAAGCATAAGCCCAATGATTATACTTTACAATTGTTCATTGTGATATTTATCTCCTTGTCATTTCGCACTTTTGGAGGCAATTCACACTTTTCATGGTCTACTAGTTGTGCAATCTCATATTTGAATGCTTTAATCCACATTTGAAATAAGTTTTAACTCCTTGTGATTGTTAGTTTTTATAACTCAGTTGGTCCTTCCCCATGATTTTGATGTCACATGGGGGAGACATAAGTTGTATTTTTCCTAGTGAACTTTTTAATGTAAAGTGTGTTTTATATTATTAAAGTGACTTTTGTACTTTATAAACTTAAAGTGACTTTGTCAAATGGATGTAGCTTGGGTGGTTGGGAGGAATGAATGATACCCTCCCCACCCAGGTTCTACTCTTGTAAGTGACATGTTGCTCTTGTGGAGCCCTTTGTAATAAATGTTGTGATTGATGAGTGCTGACCATACCTTGATTCAGTTTGAATAGCAGGTAATGGAATTTTCCGGGGAGTAACCCTCTAACAAATGGCGAACCACATTTAAAAAACAGCCTCAAGGGTTAGATCAATTGGTAAGACGTGCACACACTCTCTCGGTTCGGGGGGAGGTCACGAGTTCAAGCCTTGAGTCCTCTGGGGTTAGGCCTTCTGCTAGGATGGCCGGCGGTTTACCACCTCTACCATCCACGAATGTGGGGAAGTATTGCTGGGTTTCCCGTGGATCTTTCCATCTGAAAAAAAATAAATTAAAGTGACTTTAAGTTGTGGGACCCAAAAAGTGCATTTAATGTATTTAATAAAGTGAATATGTGCATTAAATGAGAGCCCTTAGATAAAGCTAATCTCATCCTTTGATTAAGTTGGTTGAGTTAGTTAGGGTTAGTTTGGGTGAGATAAAGTATAAAAGAATGCCTAGGGAAAAGAGAGAGATATCATACCAAGGAAAAAGAAAAGAGGGAAGTGAGAGATCAGATTTCTGCAGAGAAGGAAGAGCACAAGATATTCATATTGCACAGTTCCCAAGGCAAACCGTACAACAAATTTTTCTATATCAAGGGGCATAGATTTCAAGACAGAGAATGGGCACATTTCCCAAGGCAGACTGAAGGACTCTTTCTGCAAGAATATGTACCATTTCATAATTGAATTTTGGCACATTTCTCGAGGTAAAATTTGCTGCTGTTATTTTTGACAGGCCATACATTGTCAGTCAGTTCTGTGCCACGAATTCCCAGAAAAATCAGACTGTTTTTTTACTGGCACGTGTGGACATTTTTTGCATTTATTCTTTGTTGGCACGAATCCCAAGAAATGTTAGCAGAGGCAGAGATAAGTTGCATTTGCATTTCTGAATTTGTTGAGATGGAAATCAGTGAAATTTTTGAATTGTAAAAGAAGTTTCAATCTTGCTCTTCTTTAATAGAAATAATTTCTCTCAAGGGTTTTCCTCTTGTGAGGTTTTGCCCAGGGCTTGGCCCTAAATTTCTGTGTTGTCACATTTATCTTTAGATTGAAGTTGAGTGCATTGGTGTTTATACTTGAAACTATTAGACAAATTCATCTTATGAATTTTTAGTTCAGACAAGTTATAAATTAGATTTGCAGTCAAGTGTTTGATAAAAGTCCTATATAAGGTTTTGTGATTGTTTATCAAATTTCTTCATGGTATCAGAGCGTGATTGCCGAAGAAGGTGTGTTAAGTTGTGTGATACAGAACACAAGAGATTCAAGTCAGGTCCAGCTAAAGATTATCAGTTGAAGTCATGACCTCAACAAGATTGCGATTTGAAGACAGGTTGTATGGGTCTGATAATTTCATCCCTTGGAAAGAGTGCATAACTGTATTGTTCAAAGAGTTGGAGCTTATGGGATATTGTTGGTGCTTCTAACACCATCACATTTTCCACAAATGCTGTTTTGAAGATTGCCTTTGAAAAGAAAGATATCAAGGCACAAAGAATCTTTTTGGACTCTATAAAAGATCATGTGATACCTCACATCACAGGTAAGTCACATGCTTTTGAAATTTGGAAAGCTTTATGTACTCTTTATCAAAGTAAGAATCAGAATAGATAATAATTAAAATAATTAATAAAATAAGATAATAATTAAATAATTAATAACGAACATAAAATAAGATAATAATTAAATAATTAATAATTAGGTTAACTAAGTTAGGTTATGAAATGAGGCGTCTCCTCAACATTAAATGCCCAAGCCATATTTAAGGCAGGGCCACCATTTGTAACATATCATCTCTTATCTTATCATTAATATATACTTGCCTTATGGCTTATCTGATTTACCAAGTCTTTTGGTGAATTCATTGTGTGAACGAATAATTATTCGGCTCATTTGGTATCAGAGCTAGTTTGTGATCCAGGCCTTTGGCCATATCCTGATTTTTAATCATAATCCTGGGGAGTCCCTAAATTTATGGTCTTTGATTAAGTAAAAAATAAATAAAAGAAAGTAAAAAGAAAAAAGAAAGAGAATAAAAATGTTGGAATATAATCCGTCGGGATTATATTTTGTAAATAAATAAAGAAAACTGAATAGTTGTGTAGGAAGCTGAAAAGGTTGGTTTGGAAGTTGAACCGACATATGAATTGTATAAATGTATGCATTAGCAATGGAATAAGATGAATCGGGAGTTACACCTATCAGTGGTATGAACGGTGTAGCAGAAAGAATGAACAGAACCATAATGAATATGGTTCGCTCAATGATGTTTTTTGAGAATGTAAAACTAATGTTTTGGGGTGATGCAGTGAAATGTGCAACCCTATTTGAGAAACAGAAGTCCCTCAAATGCTCTTGATAACAAGACTCCACATGAAATGTGGTTTGGCCATCTCCCTTCAGTCAGGCATCTCAGAGTTTTTGGTTCCACCTGTTATGCCTTGATTCCAAAGGAGCAAAGAAACAAGCTTGGTGCTCGAAGCAGAAAATGTATTTTT
>LPNX010338029.1:572318-605962 GCA_001517045.1 Pseudotsuga menziesii | reverse complement strand
CTCTAAAGTGGATGACTTCAAACTTATTGGGTACTCAGACTCAGATTTTGATGGCGATAAGGAGACAGGAGTATCAACTTCTGGATACACAATGAGTCTTGGATCAGCAGTTGTCTCATGGAGATCACGCAAACAGTCAGTTCCGACAGATTCAACAACAGAAGCAAAATATGTGGCTGCAGCTGAAGCAACTAAAGAAATAGTATGGCTTAGGAAGATACTTGAAGATTTGCAAGAAAAACAAGAGAACTCCACTCCATTATTGATCGACAATACTTCTGCAATCAAGCTGGCTAAGAATCCTAGATTCCATGATCGAACCAAACACATCAACACAAAGTATCATTTGATTCGACATCATGTAGAGGCCAAGACAGTCCATTTTCAACATTGTTCCACAAATGATCAAATTGCAGACATCTTCACCAAAGCGCTTGGACGGGAAAAGTTTGAAAGATTCAGAAACATGCTCGAACTAACTAACACCCCTTCGGATTAAGGGGGGGATTGTTGGAATATAATCCGTCGGGATTATATTTTGTAAATAAATAAAGAAAACTGAATAGTTGTGTAGGAAGCTGAAAAGGTTGGTTTGGAAGTTAAACCGACATATGAATTGTATAAATGTATGCATTAGCAATGGAATAAGATGAATCGGGAGTTATACCTATAAAAAAAAAAGTGAAAAAAAGTAAAAACAAAAAAACTAAAAGAACGAGGAAAAACAAAAAAAAAGGGAAAGAAAAAAAAGGTTAAAAAAGAAAAGATAAAAGTAAAAGGAAAAAAAAAGAGAGGGTAAAAGTGAAACCACACTTGGTTTCTTAAAGTGGGTTTGGGTTTGAATATAAAAGTGTATAATAAATACTACTAAAATCAAGTGAGATTTGAACTTAGGTGGGGAAGGTAACACTCATTCCTCCCAACTACCCAATCTACTAGAATTTTACAAAACTTAAGGGAAACAAAAATCTAAAAGTACATAATAATTGCTACTAAGAAGCAAGTAAGATTTGAACTTAGGTGGGGAAGGTAACAATCATTCCTCCCAACCACCCAATCTACAAGAAGTATTTATCAACCTTCAAAAAAAGAAAAAGAAAAATATTAATATTATTATTATTATAATTACTTAATAATTGTATTAAGTACAATTATTAGATTACAAGAGCAAAGCAAAACAAAACAAAAAACAAATTTTAATAAAAGTCAAATATTATATATAATATTATTATTATATTATAATATTTATTTTTAAAAACATTAAAAAAAAACTATATACAAATATTATATAGTTTATATAAAAAACAATAATAATATTAATTAAATAATTAATATTTATTATTAAAAAAGGACAGTATCAAAAAAAGAAAAGGAAGATCTTCTATCATTGAAGACGTGAAAGAAAAGAAGACAAGAAGTCAAGACTTTATATCGTCAAAGAAACAAAATCCAAGGAAGACTCGTCAAGAAATCAATAGCCATCTATCATTAAAAAAGTTAGAGATCATGGAATCTGGTTTGTGACTACAAATAGAGAAATTAGAAACCAAGTTAAAGCATTATCGAAGAGACAATGAAGAATTACGAGACACAAATACGAATTCAGAAGTAATAATTAAAATACATGAGATGCAAAAAGAGCTCAAGGAACAAAAAATTTCCGACCAGAAAAATCATATAGAAACATTGTCTGCCCAAATCGAGAAATTAAAAGACGAAAACAATTTTAATCAGAGATTGAAAAATCAAGACATAAAGAAAGAAATAGACGATTACGAAGCGGAAATAAAACGGTTGAACAAAATCATTAGCGACAAGGATGAAGAACTAACGCAGATACGACATAAATTAGAAAATCAAGAATCAGTGATTGACCTATATCGACAACAGATAAAAGTTTTTCAACAACAAAATCACGACTCTAAAAAGACTCATAAGTCGGAGATCACAAAAAGTAATAAAACACTATCCAACAATTCTGAAGAAATTTTCAGATTAAGGAATCATAACAAAACACTAGTCACGAAAATTAAGAAGTTGAAAAATAGTCGGAAGACGGAACAATCTATGAAAGACATTTAAGGGAAACTTCTAGACAAGCAGGAAGAAAATAGTTGCATCAGAAGTCATAACAAAGATCTTAAGGAACAACTTAAGAAGTTTGAAGATGACAGAAAAGCGCAAGTAGAAGTGATTAAGAAGTTTCAAAATGATTATGTGCAGTTGGAAAAGATACATAATGAAACCTTAAAACCTCAAGGAATGTAAATACAAATTCCAACTCACATCAATGCTCAAAAGACGACACTCGTAAAAGAAAATGACATTGTGAAAATTCCCTATCGACACCCCAACCATAAAAACCAAAATTCTAAAAAGTGGGAAATGTCGAAAGATAATGATACTAATATGATCAAAGCTCCTGACGACAGATCAGTAGGGAATCCCAACAGTCAACAACAAATAAATTTAGGATGGATTGACCCACCCACATATCGAAATTTATGTTCTATACTTAGCTTAGCAGTTCGTATCGACATGTGTCATCAGCCACGACATCACAAAGAACGACGCGACAACATTATAAGGATTTGAGGACAAAGCCTTTCTAAGAGAGTGGCAATGTAACGAACATAAAATAAGATAATAATTAAATAATTAATAATTATGTTAACTAAGTTAGGTTATGAAATGAGGTGTCTCCTCAACATTAAATTTCCCAAGCCATATTAAGGCAGGGCCACCATTTGTAACATATCATCTCTTATCTTATCATTAATATATACTTGCCTTATGGCTTATCTGATTTACCAAGTCTTTTGGTGAATTCATTGTGTGAGCGAATAATTATTCGGCTCATTTATCAAATTTCTTCATGGTATTAGAGCGTGATTGCCGAAGAAGGTGTGTTAAGTTGTGTGATACAGAACACAAGAGATTCAAGTCAGGGCCAGCTAACGATTATCAGTTGAAGTCATGACCTCAACAAGATTGCGATTTGAAGACAGGCTAGATGGGTCTGATAATTTCATCCCTTGGAAATAGTGCATAACTGTATTGGTCAAAGAGTTGGAGCTTATGGGATATTGTTGGTGCTTCTAACACCATCACATTTCCCACAAATGCTATTTTGAAGATTGCCTTTGACAAGAAAGATATCAAGGCACAAAGAATCTTTTTGGATTCTATAAAAGATCATGTGATACCTCACATCACAGGTAAGTCACATGCTTTTGAAATTTGGAAAGCTTTATGTACTCTTCATCAAAGTAAGAATCATAATAGAAAGACGGTTCTCAGAGAAAAACTGAGGAATACCAAGATCATTGATGCTGATACAGTAACCACTTATCTCATAAAAATTTCTCAAGTTAGAGATGAACTGGGTGCTGCTGGTGAGAAAGTGGAGGATGAAGATCTTGTTAGATATGCTCTTAATGGGTTCACTGCAAAATGACATACATTTGTGCAAGGAGTAGTTGATAGAGAAAGACTTCTTGATTGGACAAGGTTATGGGAAGACTTTGTTCAAGAAGAGACCCGGGAGGGGACATTCCAGAATAGCACTCAGAGTAGTGAATAAAATGTAGCCTTTCTTACCAAAGGTAAAGGTAAAAGGGGGAAGAAAAGGGAGAAAGACCTTAGTAAGGTTCGCTGTTATAACTGCAACAAGTTTGGCCACTATGCTAGTCAATGTCCTAAGAAGAAGGATGAAGACAAAGAGGGAGCAGTATCAACAGAAGTATAAGAATATGCTGCCCAATTTGAAAATGATTTTTCTTTGGCATCAGTTAAGACTAGTATAGATAGTTCAATAGATTACCATGACACATGGATAGTTGACAGCAGGTCAAATAGCCATATGACTAGGAAGTATGGAGTTTTTCAGAGGATAGAAGAAATTGCTCCAGGACACTTTGTTGAAACAAATATTGGAAATCCTCAGGCAGAGAAAAGAGGAGTTGGAACTGTGAAATTCCAACTAGATCTGGGAGAAATTCTTCAAGTAAACATGGTATTATTTGTTCTAGGTATGAAAGTTAGCAGACTTTCTATCTCATCATTGGAGGATGATGGGTATGAATTCTTTGTCAAAACATGACAAATGTTTCTATATCAGGTAGAGAACCCAATTGGTTCCACAATTTACTTAGGAATATAAGAGATAGACTTTATTTTCTGCAAGGAGAAGTGATGTTTCCAAGGTCAGGTGGATGGTTATCTGAGACTGAATCTAAAGATGAGGCAGGTGCACAGATGATTCCTTCAGATGAGGAGAGCTATACTGGCAGGAGACTCAGCCAGTATGAAGGTTGTGAGCAGATTTAGGGGTTTAGAGAGGATTCCCCTCATGATTCTTAGCTTAGAGTTGTTTTTCGACATGGATCATCAAGTCACATTCCAGAGTGAGAGGGAGTTGCTTCAGAGGACAGAGACCCAGGTGGTGGAGGTACGGGCATTGCGGAAGGACCTCCCTCGTTAAGAGGGAGTGTTAGTTTTTATAACTCAGTTGGTCCTTCCCCATGATTTCGATGTCACATGGGGGGGACATAAGTTGTATTTTTCCTAGTGAACTTTTTAATGTAAAGTGTGTTTTATATTATTAAAGTGACTTTAAGTTGTGGGACCCAAAAAGTGCATTTAATGTATTTAATTAAGTGAATATGTGCATTAAATGAGAGCCCTCAGATAAAGCTAATCTCATCATTTGATTAAGTTGGTTGAGTTAGTTAGGGTTAGTTTGGGTGAGATAAAGCATAAAAGAATGTCTAGGGAAAAGAGAGAGATATTATACCAAGGAAAAAGAAAAGAGAGAAGAGAGAGATCAGATTTTTGGAGAGAAGAAAGAGCACAAGATATTCAGATTGCACAGTTCCCAAGACAGACTGTACAACCGAATTTTCTACAGCAACGGGGCGCATATTTTAAGACAGAGAATGGGCACATTTCTCGAGGCAGACTGAATGACTCTTTCTGTAGGAATCTGTACCATTTCATACTTGACTTTTGGCACATTTCTCGAGGTAAAATTTGTTGTTGTTATTTTTGACAGGCCGTACACTGTCAGTCAGTTTTGTGGCACGAATTCCCAGAAAAATCAGACTTTTGTTTTCCTGGCACGTGTGGGCAGTTTTTGCATTTATTCTCTGTTGTCATGAATCCCAAGAAAGGTTAGCAGAGGCAGAGATAAGTTGCATTTGCATTTCTGAATTTGTTGAGATGGAAATTAGTGAAATTTTTGAATTGTAAAAGAAGTTTCAATCTTGCTCTTCTTTAATAGAAATAATTTCTCTCAAGGGTTTTCCTCTGGTGAGGTTTTTCCCTGGGCTTGGCCCTAAATTTTTGTGTTGTCACATTTATCTTCAGATTGAAGTTGAGTGCATTGGTGTTTATACTTAAAACTGTCAAACAAATTCATCTTAGGAATTTTTAGTTCAGACAAGTTATAAATCAGATTTGCAGTCAAGTGTTTGATAAAAGTCCTATATAAGGTTTTGTGATTGTTTATCAAATTTTTTTAGTGATAACTTGATCTACTAAGTAAATTCGTATTTCCTAATGTCATTGATAAATTAATGCTTGGTTCCTAGTTGTTACAAGATTCTTGTTCAAGTTTATGTGGATGATCATTTCATTGATGTATTGAATCATATTGATTATTGCCATGCTTTTATATTAATTGAACATGATACATTGCTTAAGAGTTTAATTTGAAGCATTATATTTAATCATTGTGAATAGAGAGCATATATGGCTAAGAGGATTATGGCATTGAGGATTCTTGGGTAGAAGATGTGTTTTGACGTTTATAAATAACACTAGGAGCTTGTTGTTGAGTGGGTAAAATTGTGGTTGAAGGGACTCTACTAGTAAGTGATCATTGCTGGGACATGTCTCCTTATATCCTTGTTCGGTGTAAGATGTTGACATCCCCTTTGACTCCAGTTTAGGCCCTTCCCACATTAGACAACATTGAACACGGATTTGGACCCCATGTACCTTGAGTATATCGGGGACCCCCTTAGGCATCATGAAACCATTTTATCCGCCATCTTGTTACTGTAGTGCACCGAAAACAACATTAAAAAATATTACTCTTCACATACTTGGGTTGTCAGGTGGTGTGGCCAAGGGTATGGTCTATCCTTCTTGGATCGAGCGTCACTGTTGGACCCTACACGTAGATCGAAGGGCGATAGTAACTTGACACACTTTTCTGACTTAAAGCCATTTTGGGGTTGGAGGGGTTTTATTGTTAAAAAAGAATCATTGTCCTTTATTTAATACTGATGCTTCATTCTGTTTATAGTATCATGTATTTTATGTTCATGGTTACTTAATTCACATCAATGAACTATTAAATTTAGAGCGCGTCTTGAATTTGGATTATTTTTCCATAGCTAGGCACCTCTTCCTAAAAAATATAGTTAGGTAAGTATCTTAGGTTAGCTATATCCTTTATAGTTGACCTTGGAAAAAGCTTGGCTAGGGTCTCTCCCTTGGTTAGTCTAGGCTCATTTACAGCTAGATCTAGGAAAACTAAAAGAGGAGATCCTTTCGATAGTGACACATTGGGAGGGAGGTCCATAGTTGTGCCGGGTTAGCAGTTGATTCCTTGTCAATCTATTGACCGCTAGGTTGTGCAACAATAGGATCATAAGAAAAACGCTAACAACTGACACATTGAATTATTTTCATATGTAAATTTCATTATGAGATTATTGGGTGTTTTGAGATTTCCTTGGTTTCTATTAATGAGACTTATTCACACACTTATTGCATTGGTTGATTTTTTAATTGGTTGTTGTGGTTCTATTTTTCACACCAATCAAGATTTACTAACAATCAAGCAATATCAGTGTTACAAATATCGGCGATTTATCGCCAACTTCGCGATATATCGCGATGTTCCAACCTCGACGATATTATCGTTACAAATCGCCCGATATATTCCAGCGATTTTTTGCACAAAAAAAATCGCGAGTCGATGGGGGGAAACATTGTCTGTCCGTCGGGATGATTTTTATGTGCCTGTTTTTGGCATTTTTCATCTTTTCATCGCCGGTATCTTTTCAGTAGTGGATTGGTTTGGTGGAGAGCTAGGGTAAAACGCTGCCAGCTGGGAGAAGGTAAAACGTGGAGAGCACTAGTTCGTGGAGGAGGAGAACGCGGCCAGGCTGCCAGCTGCTCTGTTGAGTAGGACGTGACTTACTGCCACTAAAATTTGCGTTTGGCTTTGGCAATTTGCCACTCGTGGACTGTGGCCTGTGGGTATTCGCCGACAGACTGTGGGTATTAGTCGGGTAAGCCTGTAAGTGTATATATTATATATTATATATTATATATATTATATATTCTATATAATATATATTATATATAATATATAATATATAACATGCATAGTGTTAATATATTAACTTTTAATATATAGTGTTATATTTTATTATATTATAGTGTTATATATTAATATATTATATATTAATTTTAAATTTTAAATTTTAAATTTTATTTAAAAATTAATATAGATTCTAGAACATCAATGATTAAAATTTAATAATTTAATTAATAAATTTTATTATTCAAAAGTTAAATAAAAAATTTAATTCAATTCATTTGTTATGTGTGATGTATCACTAGACCTCTTATACCTTTTATACATCTTATATATGGCTTTTCTTTCCATATTCATATAGCAATGTGTTTAGTTGATGTTCTTGTTGCTTTAGATGTTTAGAAAATTGAAAAAAATGAATATTTTTGTATTTTTTTTAAGTTGCCGATATATTACCGATGTTTGCCGACATTTTAGCCGGTAAATCCAATAATTTCTTTTTGGACCCTCGGCGATATATTTGCCGACACGATATTTGTAACATTGTGCAATATGGCGTTTATACATTTTCATCTCTCAACATGGTTTTAGCATTGATGGTTTACCGAGTAACCTTTTCCTAATTGCCCCCTGTAATGCATGCTTACTCTAGAGTCTAGTTTGTCTCCACTAATTTGGATATGAGATTTTGTGTAGACACAACTACAATATGGGCCTTGCATAAATAATTGATATGAAATTGCTTGCATGTAAGTTACTATATTTAAAGGTTGTTTGTTCATCCCCACACTAACCTTCACTCTTAAAGACTTGTAGTGCTTTAGCCCGGCAAATCTGTAAGGCTTCATCCCTTGCATGACTTCTGGGCATTGTGGGTCTCTATGGCATGAGTTATTTGGGCCCACAGTGCTCATGTCATATGGGCCTACATGGATGATTCCTTCTGGTGTACATGGTGAGCTCATATGAAGGAAAGGTGGGGCCATACCCATGAACAATCAAATTGAGAGTTATATAGATAGATAGATAGTTAGATAGATATAGGTTTTATTTCCATTGAAGGTTGTTGCTTTATGGATGTTAATTTTAAAACCATGTGAAAACAATTTTTATTGTTAAGAACTTGAAATACAACATGTTTTGAACCCACACTGTTACCAGATGAACTAGTAGACTAGTGTCCTATAGACAAATGTAAGGAATGTGTGATCCAATGTCACCTCAATCACACTTCTGATTGCTTTGGAGAGTCGTAACCTCCGAGGGGAGAGCCCTCTAGCTATCCTGTAAGACACTTAGACAACGAAACTATATCTTCCATGCAATGTTGTTAGTGACCAGTGCCTTTAATGAATCAACCTCAGAATGGAGAAGACATACATAAGTAAATTAAAGAGCAACAATGTGGTAAGTGTACACTGTAAACTAATGGGTCAATGTGAATATTAAATGATCATTCATATAAGTTCAGTGTACACATAGGCATTCAATGATAGCTCCAAGAATAGTCTTATAACAACAACAGATATCCAACAATGTAATCTTTCACCATTAATGAGGACAAACATATAAGTGTTAACAACCACCACAACCAGCAGTAATAAACTGTATACTTATGATAGAATTTATAGCAGCACACAGTCCTTTATGACAGTGTTTATCAAGCCAAAAATGTGTTTGAACAATGGTTTCATGCGCCTAGTATGTAACAAACAACTTCCACTTTAAAGCACTCTTCTAGGAATGTATCCAAGTTTGATATATGCTAAGTCACCTGGTTCGAGTTCGTGTTTAAATTCGGCAACCTTGAAATTCGGAAAAAAATTGGCAATTGAAAAATTGGCGATAAAATTCGGCATTAAGTTCAAGTGACTATAAAATATGGGAATTAAAAAATATATGAAAACTTTCAATTAAATTCATTATGCTCATTAAACTATAAACATTCAACACATCAACAATAAACCTGATAGTCATAAAATTGTTGAAATAATGAACATTAAATGAAGTATGAACATGATAGTCATAAAATAAAAAAAATAAAAACATGGCAACAAGAATTATTATTTAAAAACATTATTATATATCTTGTTTGAAATTTACAAACATATTCATAAACTGATAAAACATAATATTAAAATGCCATTCATATTCAGGCTAGCGCTAGTTAGCAAAATATCATCCCAAAAAAGAAAATATTATCCCAAATATCATCGCACTCACTCTCCACAGATAATATTAACTCTCACTGCAATCACGGATAAGCCGCAACGCCTCTGTAGACTTGTCGGGACTCTGCACTTGTAAAGTTGCAAGCTGCAGTAGTTGGAGTCTGCACTCTGAGAATCGACCCTTTGTCGACAACATCAGCTAACTCCGGATGGAAATCCACGGGAAAATGCACACACTGAGAATCAGTGCTGAAACGATCAATGAGGAGTCTTCGACAGTAGTAAAGAGAGCAAAAAGTCTTCGTGCGCAGAGTAGAAAAGGTATGGTTTACCCGGGCCCCAAAAAGGGGGAAAATGATTCTAAACGAAATTTTGTTGATCTTTAAAAATTCGCCCTGAGATTTGCCAAAAACAAAATTTTGAAACTGGTTTGAAAATCGCCGAATTTTACCGATTAAGTTCGGCTGTCTCAAAAAATTGATGAATTTTTATTTTTAAGGTGGAAAATCGCCGAACACGATGACTTAGGATATATGTATGCAAACAGAGTTATGCTTCAGACCTAAACATAGTGTAAGTTTCAGACCTTTATTTACCTCTTTCCAACAGCAGTGAATATCAAACTTTGACTGACTTTGGATGTTGTTTTTGTGTTGATTTTATCACAGGTTTAGGGCAGCTTATGGAGAGGGAGACTCTGCAATTAAATGCAGACCTAAAGACAGGGTGAAATGGGGGACTAGCAAGGTTGCTACAGTCTGCAAAAGGCAGCGCACAGTCTGCTCCAGCCTAGGGTAGACCTAGAAAATGAGGGTCGAGGGTGTAGGGAGGCAAAAAGTAAGGGAAGAAAATGAAGCCCTAGGGTCTTAGGACTATTTCTTAGGGTTTCTTTTTTGATTTTATAATTTTTTGGTTTTTAGGGCTTTCTAAATTTTCGCCCCAGGGTTTTTAGGGACAAAGAAGGTAAGCCGAATTTATAGCAGGAAGGGCCAAAATTTTAGGGAGGCTAAAAGTTGAAAATTGTTAATTTTTTAAATTTTTAGGGTTTCAAACATAAAATTGTAGACCTAATTCTACCATGAAAATGCAATATTTACGCATGCATGTAAGAGAAATTTTGGTAAAAGATGACGACTTAGGGTTTTCATGGATGATACCCTTAAACCCTAGCCTAGAAGAAGGTGGCCAACCTTTCTCTTGGAGTAATTTCTCCCTTGTCTACTAAATTAAGGCTTCTTATATCAACCCCTAGGGTTCGTTATAAGAGCCTAATCTAGGGCAAATATTGGAGATTCAAGGCTAAACTAACGAAAACCTCCTCTTGGGAGTGTTTTCCACCATGCAAAGAGGATAAAAGGTAGATAAGAGGTTCTATTCAAGCAAAATGCAGCCCGAGGGCTGCCATTCAATCATTCAAGAGATGAAAGTTCACCTACCTTACACCAAGAAGACAAAAACCTTGACTTACTTGAGCTATGTTGTTCTTCCAACAATTCCTAGCATCCACCAAGCATGAGCATAACTAAAGAATTCATCCAACTTACAAGAGCAAGAGACAAGAACTCCAAGAGGTGCGTATCATTTCACTAAGGTTATCTTGGGTAAAAAAGTAACATGTTTGAGTTTTATCCCATAAGTTATGTTTTGAAAATGAAGTGAGGAGATCTATTTATATGTTTTCACACTCACTTTTACAAATAAACCAGGTTGACATACCTTAAAATGTCAAGTTGAAATTATAAGATGTCAACATAAAATTATAACATAAGATAATATAAAACAATCAAATCTATGGGTAACTTGGGGCATTTTCCCTAGAGTTTACCAAAAAATGATTAAAATAGCTAAAAATAAACAAATTACTTTGAACAGAAGGCTGGAGTAAGCAGGGGGGGGCGTTGTTGAATTATTGTAACTTCGAAGTGTATTTACTTATTGTAGCCCGATGTTCCTATCGGGAAAATCATTTATATTTCATTATACCCCCATGTTCCTATTGGGAGAATCACTAAAAGTCATGAGGAAAAACCCTCCATTGTAAGTCGGGTCATTAACACCCTCATTAATATAATATTAAGTTGTTTGAGTCCTCCTAGAGAAGTCGGCCCAGTCAAGTTTAGTGGGGCCGACTTGATTGAGTGAAAAGTTCAGTGAACGAAAGAATATAAATAGAGGTGAAGCGCTCCTCATTTGAACACACAATCACTCACTTGTGTAGCGCATGAGAGAGAGAGAGAGTCTTATCTGCAAGGAGGAGAAGGACAAGTCTGAAGTCTTATCTTTTATCTTTTGATCATCTATATTGAGGAATCTTTTCTTGCTAGGTTTTTCCCTTTAGGGTTTTTTCAGGGTAAATCTATGTTGATCTTGTGATACTGTTTCTTTCAGTGATCCTGTCTATATGCTTTTGTTGTGAAATTGAATTGAATGCTGATAATCTAGCTTAGCATATGGAATCTTAACATGGTATTAGAGCTAACCTGGATAGGACAACTTTCACAAGGTGAAAAAGCCCTCTCTCTCTCTCCGACAAGAAATTAGGGTTTCGGAAAAAAATTGATTTTTGAAGATCTGATTACTTGGAGTTGTGCCCTCCTAGAGCGCATCTACTGAGCCTAAGATCAAAGTTTTTGAGTAAGTAGATCTCTGGGAAAGTCAAACCCTAGTTTGACACTGAACTAGAAAACTGCAGAAATCCAGTGAACCAGAAAACTGCACTGTAGAATCTCCCAAGTCAGATTTGAAAGGTGAAGACTTGATATCTCTAGAAACCAAGCACACCAGTCAACTCGCCTCGGTCAAGCGCATCTCCTGGCAAGATCAGTTTCTCATTTTCCAGAATTTCAATTTTTTGTAATCCTCTGACGAGATGGCCCCAAGCACCAAGCTTGAGGACAAACTAGAAGGCATAGAGAATTACAGAGCATGGAAATACAGAATGGGCTTCATTCTCAAGGAGAATGATCTTGAAAAATATATGAAGGATGAAGTTGCAGAACCTACCGAGGCTGAAGCTAAGGAGAAGCACAAGAAGGATATGATTAGGGCACAAAGGATTATTGCTGATTCTATCAAGGATCACTTGATCCCTCAAGTGTCATCCAAGAAGACTCCGAAAGAAATGTATGATGCCCTAGCAAGGATGTATGAAGGAAGAAACATCAATAGAAAGATGAATCTAAGAGCTCAATTGAAGAGCACCAAGATGAGTCATGGAGAATCCATCTAGGACTGTTTCACAAGGGTCTCCCAGTTCAAGGAATAACTAGAAGCCATTGGAGACACCCTTGATGAAGATGAGTTGGTTATGACTACTCTCAATGGTCTCACTAGACCCTGGGAGTCATTCATCCAAATGATGTGTGCCAGAAAGGAAAGCATGAAGTTTGATATTGTATGGGAAGATTGTATTCAAGAGGAGGCTAGAGTGGCCAAGAGAGAAGAATACAAGAAGAGGAACAATAACAAGAGACATCATGCACATCTAGCTGAAGACGAGGATGAAGAAGAAGAAGAAGAAGAAGAAGAAAGACCACAGAGAAAGCAAGCAAGGGAAGAAGATGTCGAGGAGTATGTACTATTCTCTACACTCTTTGGGTCTGTAACACCTGGAGAAGACACATGGCTTATTGATAGTGGTGCTTCAAAGCACATGTCGGGACAAAAGAAAATTTTGTCAAAACTTGAAGAAAAGAACTCTCCTCAGAAAGTATTTCTAGGAGATGATTGTCAATATCCAATCAAAGGAATTGGTGAAGCAAGCCACAAGCTTGATTCAGGAAATCCCTTGAAGATGAAGCAAGTTTTATATGTACCAGGTCTAAAGAAGAATTTACTTTCTATCTCAGCTTTAGATAAGAAAGGATACATAGTTGCATTCATAGATGGCCAAGTACTCATGTGGCCCAAAGGAAAGACAATTGAAGATGCAGTTGTCATCGGTGAAGAAGAAGGAGGCCTGTATAAACTCAAGGGACATGTAGAAACAACCCTTGTTCATGAGACCACTAACCCTAGTGAACTGTGGCATAGGGGGCTTGCCCACATCAATTACAAAGCACTACCTCATGCAAACAAAGTAGTGACGGGATTACCAGACTTGAAGATCAACCATGAAGGCATTTGCAAAGGATGAGCGAAAGGGAAGAATCTCAAGAATCCATTTCCGAAGAGTGAAACAAAAACTAAAGGTATGTTGGAATTGATTCATTCAGATGTGTGTGGTCCAATGTCCTCCACATCTTTGAGTGGTTTTGAATACTATATTACATTAATTGATGACCATTCAAGAAAGACATGGATATACTTCTTGAAAGCAAAGAATGAGGTGTTTGAAAAATTCAAGGAATTCAAAGCCTTGATAGAGAATCTTTCAGACAAAAGAATCAAGACACTTCAATCAAACAATGGCGGAGAATATACTTCAAAAGAATTTGAAGCCTTTTGTAAAGATGCTGGAATCAAGAGGGAACTAAGTACTCCCTACAATCCTCAACAAAATGGTGTTGCAGAAAGAAATAACATAACCATCATGGAGGCAGTGAAGACAATGATATATGATCAAGATCTTCCAATGCATCTATGGGTAGAAGCAGCAAGAACTGCTGTCTATGTATAGAATATAATATCTCACAATGCTCTTGGATTCAAGACCCCAGAAGAGATGTTCACGGGATTGAAGCCTGAGGTAAGTCACCTTAAGATATTCGGTTGTCCAGTATATGTTCACATATCGAAAGAGAAAAGAACCAAGTTGGACCCTTCCAGAAAGAAGGGAATATTTGTTGGATACTGTGAAGTATCCAAGGCATTCAGAATTTACATTCCTGGATTCCATCACATGGAAATGAGTAGAGATGTAACATTCGATGAAGAAGCAACTCTCAAGAGATCCAGAAAATGTCAACATGAAGAAGTATATGAGGAAGATGTACCTCCCAGAAATGCAGAGGCTACATTCCTCCCTGAAGATGAAACGCTTGAAGATCATGATATGACGGAACCACAAGAACCTCCCATGATGGAGATATCACGAAAGAGAAACCTTGCTTGGGCAAGAGAAATTATACAAGAAGCATAAAGATATGGAGCTCCTGAAGGCTTCACCAAGATAAGCAAGAAGCCCAAGCCATTTTCCAGCTATGTAGCTTTGATGTGTGATCTTGTGGATCAAGAAACTACAAACTATGAAGAAGCTGTACAAAAGAAAGAATGGGTAGAAGCAATGACGGAAGAATACCAATCAATAATGAAGAATGATGTTTGGGATATAGTTCCCAAACCAGAAGACAAGAGTGTAGTATCTTCCAAGTGGATTTACAAGATAAAACATGCAGCTAATGGAAGTATAGAGAAATACAAGGCAAGATTTGTGGCTAGAGGTTTCTCTCAGAAAGAGGGAATTGATTATGAAGAAACATTTGCACCAGTAGCACGATATACTTCGATTAGAGCCATCATGGCACTTGCATCCATGATGAAGTGGGACTTACACCAGACGGATGTGAATATAGCCTTCCTAAATGGTGTGATTGAGGAAGAAGTATACATAGAACAACCACAAGGATTCAAAGTTGAAGACAAACAAACTCACGTATGCAAGTTGAAGAAGGCCTTGTACGGTCTGAAGTAAGCTCCTAGAGCTTGGTATGGAAGAATAGATAGTTTCCTGATGAGCTTGGACTTTACCAAGAGTAAAGCCGATCCTAACCTTTACTTCAAGGTTATAGAAGATGAACTTGTCATACTATTACTGTATGTGGATGACCTATTTTTGACAGGGAATGAGAAACAAATTGTAGAATGCAAGAAGAAGCTCGCTGAAGAATTTGAGATGAAAGACCTTGGGTTAATGCATTATTTCCTAGGTCTAGAGGTATGGCAGAACTTAGAAGGAATCTTTCTCAACCAAGGAAAGAATGCAGTGAAAATCTTGAAAATATTTGATATGTTGGAATGTAAAGCCATGACCACACCCATGGATACCAACCTAAAGTTGATGACTAATGAATCATCAGAGTTAGTGGATGTGACTTAATACAGACAGATTATTGGGTCGTTGATGTATCTAACAAATACCAGACCAGACATTTGTTTTGCTGTGAACACCTTGAGTCAGTATCTAGTTCAACCTAGACGTGTTCACTTGGTAGCTGCAAAACATGTGATGAGATATCTGAAAGGAACTACAGACTTTGGTCCATACTATGATGGAAACCATGACTACAGATTGTATGGCTATACAAATGCAGATTGGGTTGAAAGTGTCTCAGACAGAAGAAGCACATCAGGTGGATGTCATTGTCTGGGGTCTGCTATGATTTCATGGTTTAGCAGAAAACAATCCAGTGTTGCTCTTAGCACGGCTGAAGCAGAATATATAGCAGCTTGCTCTGCTAGTTGTGAAGCCATATGGCTTCAGAAGCTAATGTCAGGTTTATTTAACCTGGAGTTGGATACCACAATGATTCTATGTGATAACCAGAGTTGTATAAAGATAACGGAGAACCCAGTGTTCCATGATAAATCGAAGCACATAGAAATCCGGTATTTCTACATTCGAGATATGATACAGAAGGGAGCCATAAAGCTCCAGTATGTGAGTATCGATGAACAAGTTGCTGTTGTGTTGACGAAGCCTCTGTCTCAAATAAAGTTTGAATACTTTCGAGACAAGCTTGATGTTGTTTGAAAAGACCTTTCCCGAAAGGTGGAGCAGTGATGTAGCAGTGGGATTGTATCATCCCTGGACATTTGTCCTAAAGTGATCCGTACACTTATGTCTCCGAGAAAGAAGCAGGATTATATCATCCCTGGACACTTTTCCTAAAGTGATCTGGAGACTTCGGTTTTCGAGAATGTGGTAGGATTGCATCATCCTTGGACGTAAGTCCTAACGTGATAGGGAGTGATTATCCCATCATTGTATCTGGTGACTTTGGTTGTCGAGAATGTGGTAGGATTGCATCATCCTTGGACGTAAGTCCTAAACTGATAGGGAGTGATTATCCCATAATTATATCCGGTGACTTCGGTCGTCGAGAATGTGGTAGGATTGCATCATCCTTGGACTTAAGTCCTAAAGTTATAGGGAATGATTATCCCGTAATTGTATCTGGTGACTTCGGTCATCAAGAATGTGGTAGGATTGTATCATCCCTGGACTTAAGTCCTAAAGTCATCCGTAGACTTTCGTCTTCGTATTGTGGATTGTAGGTTATTGCTGCTGATGATGATGTTGCTGATCGAAAGATTAGAGTATCGCTCATGATGATGATGTTGCTGATCGAAAGATCAGAGTATGATGATGAGGTTGCTCAAAGAATTGCTGCTGCTGATGATGTTGCTGATCGAAAGGTCAAAGTATTATTGATGATGATGTTGTTGATTGAAGAAGACTAAAATCGCTGATGATGATGATCGAAAGATCAGAGTATGATGATGATGTTGTCAATCAAAGTGTTGTTGCTGAAATTGAAGATGAAGATTATATGTCGAAGATGATGAAAAAGCTTCCAATGATTTATAGATGTATCACCCTGATGATGTTGAAGATGCTCTCTCTCCTTCTCCTACTGTTGTTGTTGTTGTTGTATAATACCCTTCTCGTTAAGGGGGAGTGTTGAATTATTGTAACTTTGAAGTGTATTTACTTATTGTACCCCGATATTCCTATCTGGAAAATCATTTGTATTTCATTATACCCCGATGTTCCTATCGGGAGAATCACTAAGAGTCATGAGGAAAAACCCTTCGTTGTAAGTCGGGTCATTAGCACCCTTATTAATATAATATTAAGTTGTTTGAGTCCTCCTAGAGAAGTCGGCCCAATCAAGTTTAGTGGGGCTGACTTGATTGAGTGAAAAGTTAAGTGAACGAAAGAATATAAATAGAGGTGAAGCCCTCCTCATTTGAATACACAATCACTCACTTGTGTAGTGCATGAGAGAGAGAGAGAGAGGCTTATCTGCAAGGAGGAGAAGGACAAGTCTGAAGTCTTATCTTTTATCTTTTGATCATCTATATTGAGGAAGCTTTTCTTGCTAGGTTTTTCCCTTTAGCGTTTTCCCAGGGTAAATCTATGTTGATCTTGTGATACTGTTTCTTTCAGTGATCCTGTCTATATGCTTTTGTTGTGAAATTGAATTGAATGTTGATAATCTAGCTTAGCATATGGAATCTTAACAGGCGTCATGCCCCATCTAACCCCAACAATGCTGATAATCCCTCAACGCTCCCCCAAAACAAGCAATACGACCTGGAGGAGATGATGATGTCATCAGTGGAAGAGGCCCAAGGAGAGAGGGCGCTAGTCTGCAGAGGGACTAGGAGGGTGCCTAAGGTGACTTGGAAGAGAGACACAAGCCTCACAACTAAAAACAATGTCACCGGAGTAATGAAACAAGTGGGTGGTTATGTGACCTAGTGATCTGCCCCTAGGAGCCATGGACACCAACCCTAGGGTTAAAAAGCCCAACAAAGAGCATTCAACAATGCCACTAAGCCATAGTACTCTTAAAAACAAAACCAAAGGGTCTAGCCATAACCATCCCTTAGAAAATGTTGGATAACACCCCTTCTGCTCTGAAAAAAATGACTCTCTCCCTGGGGACAGATCTGAAGGTGCGCTGGTACTGGTACCATGTAACACTGGTTCCAACTACGGGACGAGTGCTCGAGAACCTATGAATCTTCTGGTACCTGTAGACCCACACACATCAAATATCCAAGGAGATCAACAACATCATGAGGCAGACACTTTCGTCCTGCCTTCCTTAGTATATAGATATGAAAAACAAACCGAATAATAAGTAGACTAACTGTAGACAATATACAAACATGGAAGAATAACAAATGCAATGCAAAGGTAACAATATATGCCTAACTCAAATGAAACTAAACTTACCTATGCTAAACAATCAGAAAGGTTTAGGTGAAACCATGCCACCAATGTAGCCAGTTGAGTAGGCCATTCATACCTGATCTTTTACCTTTGCCTTTGGAGATAATCCATGATAAGATCACATTCATAATAAGTTGAATACCTACTAGGATCTGCGTCAGGACGGGAAATGAACGTTAAATAACTGTAGGAACCTGGAAGCTTTGATACTGATGCCATGGAGAGGGATCACTTTCACAAGCTTCATTTATCCATGCTTCTATCGGGCTAATGTATGGACTATTTTCATCATACACTGGTATTGAGAATTTTTTTTGCGTAAAGCTGGTCTCCCGATTTTGAACTTGGGAGACCGTTTGTAAAGGTGGACCTTGCAAGTCTTCATATGCCAGCTACAACCTGTCCTTGCACTTGCTTAAACATCTCTTTGGATACACAAGTATGCTGTTCATCTTTGTAATGTTCATGTAAGTATCCTGAATAATTTTTGAAATTATCAGCAACATAATCCATACCTTCATTTTTCTATCGGAAAGAAAAACAATAAATATTTTGGCAATGCAAAGTGAGTAACATACCTTTCCACATACCTGTAGGGGTTCCAATGAAATGGATCATTGGAAACTTATCGATACTGGACAGAAAAGGCTAAACAACTTCTTCAATCCTTCTTGAGGAACACAATTGGGAATGATAATCTAGGTTCTTCATAGATTGAATAACTGCCAGAGAATTTTTTATATAAAATGCTTCTTGTCCCTGAAGCTAGATAAGTACAACTGAGTTGAATCCATGGAGATATCACCAGAGATATGGGGTCCCAAATTTTCAAACTCTTTATCATAGTAAATCATCTGCACATGGCAATCATCTATAATGACAAGAGGACCCACATCCTGAGGTACTTCATCATCAAATGTAAGAGTAAAAGGGTTAATCCATTCTTCATCATTAGCATCACAAGGGAATGAGATAATCATATCCTTTTCACTGATTATGTCTTCGATATCCTTGCCCGAGGTAATCATGAGTTCTTTGTCCTGAACAGTGTCAAATTTTGGCTCAGGCTGATCCATATAAGCTTCATCGACTTCTTCTCTTTCACTGCAGAGTCTGGAAACAACACTACTAGGTCTTGAAGAATCGTACAACGGAAGACCCATAAATTTCCAATAATCATCGTCCTCAATAATTCTGTCATTATGTTCGAAGAGATTTGAGATGTCATAAGAAATTCCTGTGTGCTAGCAAGGAGAACTCACCCTTTCCTTTTGCTCTTCAACTTCTTCAACTAGGACTTTTTGGTCTTCATATGTAGGATCACAATCATATTCATATGCATGAGGAACTTCATCTTTGGATACTATGCTTGAGACATCACTAGCTAGATTTTGAACAATGGCTTCTCCAACTTGGTTTTCATTTTGGATAGCTCGGAATGCGTGAAAAATCCAATATATCCATCCACAATTCGTAAGAAGATGCCATATCATTTGGCTTCCTTGTCTTTATAGAGTACTTTTGTTATCTTTCTTTAGTTGGAATTGCCAGGAGAGACCTGCCAAGTTAACTCAACAAATCTCACCAAAGTACCAAAACAAGGGCGTACTAGAGATAATGGTGATTGATGGGATGAGTTCTTTGTGGAGTCGCCAAATAAGCCTGCAAATTAGCCCTTACAAGAAAATATATGCATTGATATCGATCAGAACTTACCTCAAGACTTACCAAGTGTCGTTCTGGCCCGAATTAATTACCTCAACGATCTTGAGGTCCTTGACAACAACGCCAAAAATGTTACCGGATAAACTAGCAGGGCTAGTATCTGATAAGCACATGCAAAGGAGAAAGTGACCACTGTCACCTTAGTCACTCCTCCAAACTACTTTGGAGTGTCGTAACCTCCAAGGGGAGAGCCATTTGATGCTCTGCAAGACACTTGGGACAAAAGACTATGCCTTCTGTTGTCCGCCAATTGCACACCAGCAGTAGAAATCTAATGAAAGCTGTCTCTTCACTTGAGAAAGTGGGAGAGGTGTGGCCTTGGGGGCAAGCACAGAGCCAGGTACTGTCACCTACTCTTAGCTCCTCCGTTTATTCTAACTCCTAACGAAGCCAAGGGGGGTCGTCCCTAACGAAGAGTTTTCTATGGCTCAATGTTTTTAAGTGTTTTTGATGTTATGATGAGGATGGGTGTTTTTTAGGAGTTTTTGAATGATTACAACTTTATAATAAAATGAGCAATCCACGTTGCAATTACAAAACACAAGATTTGAGACGAACAATACAAAGATGACTTGGAAATTAAAGGCATCCATAGATAGATAATGATTTAAGCAAACATTAGGGACAAATGGTCCAGATCAAGGCGATGCATGGAAGTTTAAGATCAGTGCCAATATGGAGTCAAAATGTGCTTGTGAATGCTGGAATACAAGTTTCAATAGTAAGTGTTTGTGAGATCGTTTTGCAATTGTTCTTGGTTTATTTTATTGTAAATTTTAAAGATGATCTTGCTTAAGGTGTCTAGGAAACCTAACCGGAAATACTTTTAGTGGCTCCATTCGAAGACATGACGGACCTGTCTGGAATCACAAGCTAGGTGTTCAGAGATATTAACCAGCGAGTGTCCAGATTGGGTTGCCCGACGCCCACACTTGGAATTTGCCCACTACCTGAGTATTTATCGAGATAACGCCGGTGCATTGGTTATGGGGTGAAAGTTTTATTATGTTATCACTTACAAGATTAACAAATCTGATCACCGTTCTGAGTACGAGTCCAACTTTTCAGGGTCGGCAGAGCATACTGGTGAGGGATAGCAACGAGGTAAATTTTAAGTGGGGAAATGTGAGTTGGAAAGATTTTATTATTATGAGCACACAGTTCAACTCTCCGACAGAGAGTGCTCTTGACTTTGTATTATGACAGAAGTTCAAGAGACTTTAATTAATCTATATGCTTGATGCAAGGATAATGCAGTGGGAATGCTCTCCGACAGAGAGTGCTCTTGACTTGGGTTATTGCAAGTTCAAGAGACTTTGGTTCTTTTTATAAGACAATCAACCTGTAAATTGAAACCACATGATAGCTCAACAAATTGTAAAACAACGAAACAATGTCATAGCAAAAAAAAAAAAGATAAACCACTTGCAAATGAAATAAATGAGAAACTAGTGTTCTACAACAACAAGAAACTAATCTAGCAAAGAGAAGTAAAAAATGACTTCAAGACACTGTCCCCGAAATTTTCAGCTAGTTGGTCATACGCAGGAAGACAATGGGGAAAGAGAGGTAGCACGCAATGTTAATGCGGCACCTGGGATGAAATCCCAAGGTACTTCTCAGGTCAAGACTGAAACAAAAAAAGTTCTAAGTACAAAATTAAACTACTCTAAGCATGCAAAGTAAATCTGAGCTAAGATCACAAGACACTCTTCCCCAAATGGGGAGAAGAAACCAAAAGATGGGGAGGCCTTATCCCACTTTGCCCTTTTATTAAGAGAGTACAATATTTAGGATTTTCAACCTTAGAGAAATAAAAAGAATTTGGAAAGACAAATGGAACAAGCCTCAATGGCTGTTTTACAAAAGGAGAGTAATTTGGAAAATTTTGTCTTCTTTAGTTCAAATACCAAGTATTTGGATCTTCTTGGTTTTGGTACTCAGTTTCTACTCTTCTCTTTGGTTTTTGTTCTTCTTTGGCTCAATCTTCAAGTCCTTCTCTTAGGATTGTTTCTTTTCATACCTGCACACAAGACAAATCAACTCAAAGCACCCATCAACTGTTAATTAAACCAAATAAAATATAAACTACTTCTAAGAAAGAGATCTACAAAAATAAAACCAAGTGCAAGATCTAATCTATGATATGAAAACAACAATATAGTTGGCTGCAAAAAAGTGAGAAATGGGGCAGCGAAAGAGAGCAAAGAGGGCAGCAGAGGAGGGCTGCAAAAAAGGAGGAAAAGAGGACAAAAAGAGGGCAGCGAAAGAGAGGAACGAATGCAAGAGACCAAGACAAGCCAGAAAAGCAAGATGGCAAGCTTGGTGGGAGAAAAAGATGAGGCAGGGCGAGAGCAAGGAGGAGAAGGCTAGCAAACATTAAATTGAGAAAATCAAGGAGCAAACAAGAGAACTGGAAGAGGGAAGTTCGTAGATCTAGGTAACCAAATGTGTTTTTTGAAACTTTGTTGATGGAGGGAAGGAGAAGCTTTTCTTGGATTGGGAAGTACTTAGAAAGACCTGCAAAATGAAGGAGTTAGATGGGAAAAACCATTGGTTCATGAAGAAGAGCTTGATCTCAAGCTTGTTCTTCACCCCTAATGATCCCTGCAAAACCCTTACAAACAATATCAAATCCGAACAAAATACTCATAAACTAGATTGTGAGCCCTTCTAGATTATATAATGAAGAATGATTTAATGATTGAAACGCAAGGTGAGAGAATATCACCAAAGACAATGCGAATCCACAACTCCAATAACTCGTGCACGAACCTCCAAAGTCACAACTTTATTCCAACTTCAAACAAATATTACAACAATTTTGGCAGAGTGTTCATGCCCAAAATCTCGATCCTAATAGAGCTCAAAGAGACTCTATTTATACAAATTACAAGAGCTTAAAACCCTAATTCGAATTTAGCACTAAGGGAGCCAAAAACACTTGACAAAAAACTCAATTCCAATCATAATCCAATCAGATCTTGGCTTGGAGCCATAACAAACCATATAACTCCAGTTTGAGGTAGGCGTGAGCTTTGAAGCAGTTGAAGCTTTAGTTGATTTAAATGCTAACTAGCGATTTGAAGGAGCCGATTTGCCAACGTGATTTCCCTTAGTGGTTGACGTCACCTATTATAAGCTCGCAGCGTTCACGATATGCCATACTCAAACCAAGGTTTATCATTATATATTAATAAACGTGATGGGGTCCCCAATCCCATCCACCAAACCTTCCACATAAGCGAATAGCGTGAGTCCCCAGCTTCTCGTCAATCTCCATATGAAAATTTTCAAATTTCAATCAATTGGCATGGTGTGGAGTATACATTATCACATGGTTTTAACATTATATGGCTACGTTAAGTGGATGGGTTCATTTATCCCACTCATCGCTACCACATACCATTTTAGCGTGAGCACTTACCCTCACGTCATCTCTTTCATTTTATCAAATCGCTAAGCATGGAAAAACTATGGTTTAAAACATATGAAATATATGCCATGGTTTAAGTTATGTAGTGGATAGGGGCATCTCCGTTCCCATTCGTCACTTCCATACCACTGTGCTAGCGTTACCATTCCCATTCACATCATCTTTCCTTGAATTAATTCATATGCATGCCTTTAAACCAAAGTTTAATTCATATCATATTTTTGAAGTAGATTACATGGCATGGGGACCCACCTCCATGTCATTTCCACCCATAAAATATCCAAATTTGACGTTTTTACTATTTTGACTTTGGTGCATTATGTCCACTTTTAGTATTAAAATGTTATTCTGGTGCTCAATTAGTTGAATACTGCCTTACGGGGTGCTTTGACTGACCATGTGATGGTGAAAGTGGCCCCTGGGGTAAAGATGCTGCTCCGTGCTTGAAAATGAGCCCAACCATGCCGAAAACAGACTTCGGATCACACCTTTATTACATTTTGAATTTTTCCATTTAAACCATTAAAAAGTGGCTTAAAAAAGGGAAAAAATTATTCTTCTCGGAATCCACCTAAACTTGAGGGGGACCTAGTACATGTTCATACAACTCAATCGGAATGCCTAGCATGACAAAAAATACTGACACGAAGGCTCTAATAACCTCCCAAGGCCAAAACACCAAGACAACTACCCCAGCTTTGGAGGAGCGAGTGAAAAACTCAGAAATTATTGGTCGTTTGTTCAACAGCCAATAATAACCAAGGGAAAAAACACTCTGGGCTAGTAGCCTTGATGCCCAAGTCCGGTAAGCCGAGCCTTTTATAAAAAATTAAATGCTAGGACATTTTTTACAATCTCCCCAAGGGGGTATGAACATGTATTTACAAAAAGATCCGAACAGAGTCCTAGGAAAAGGTTGGCGGACTTCTGGATTCTGATCATGAACAAGTGTACTTGTTAAATGCTCTGGTGGCTCACCGAAAAAATCCACTAAGTGCAAAATTAGTGGATAACATTTGGCTGCAACTGTAGGACGTGTGCTCGGTCTAGTCTCTTATGCAAGGAGAGCGTATGAGAACACTAGAATCTCTGGTTTCCACATCCTGTAAAAACATCTCAACTTGACAAGAAAAACCTCAATAGCACAAGTTTTATGAAAAGAGCCAATGATCCAAAAGTTGCTTTATTCAAAGGAATGATAAAACTTAACTGAAAAATTTATTTATTCCCAAGTATAGAAAGAAAATGCTAAAGTAAATGCTCACTTTAAGGAGCCTATTTTCGTACTCTAAGCATGATACACAAAAGGTTAGGTGTAATCATAAATCCAGTGTAGCCACCTAAGCATTTTATTAATATAAAAAAGTTTTGCCTTGTCTTTGGTTACCAGCCAAAGTAAGGACACAATTTCCAGAAAATGCAAACCTGCGTGATGATCCAGAATGGGCGGGCTGGATGGGGAATCATAGGCATAAATAATGTCGTCAAACTTCTTCCCATATTGGTAGGTGCTCGCGCAGGCTGCTTCTATCCATGACTGGATAGCGCTGATATACAAATCGAGATGATGCGGCAGGTTGACTATTCCATCATGCTGATCATTAAGGTTTATCAAATAATAACTCGTTGTATAAGCCCCAAACTGCTCCAAAACATAAGGAACAACTATATGTGAAGACGATGAAAAAACTTCAACTAGTTGTATCCCATCTGATTCTTCACCGCACTACTTTTTCAAGTCCTTATTATAGATACTCAGATACAATTCTGACTGATCATATGAAAACTCTAACTGTTCTTCTTTACAACTTTCATAAGTCTCAGAATAAACACTCCCCTCGCTGGACACATCATAGATGAGATTCTCAAAAATATTTTCAAAAATATCATAGGTTGGATTTTCAATAAAAGTCCAATAATTATCATCGCCATCTATGTCGGATATGAGAGATGCCTCATCACTAGTATCAAGTCCCTGGCTACACTCCTCATTTTGCTCAAAACAATCTTCTTCAAAAAGCTGGGTTTCAAAGATATCACAGGGGACCCAACTTTCCAAATACTTGTCATCCGGTGGAGAGCATGGAGGACTCTTATCACATGAAACTTCTAAGATTGGATTTTCAATTAAAGTCTCGTAGTTATCATCCATCTCAGATGTAAGGGATTCTTCCTCACTTGTATCACATCTCTGGCTGTATCCCTCCTCATGATCATAGTCATCTTCTTCAGAAAAAAGGTCACAAGGTAGTAAACCTTCCAAACTATCATCATTATGCTTATTTGTAGGATTAGTACCAAAGATTTTAGTGAGGTTATCCAATTGTTGACTATAATCTTCGACTTGATCCCGGGTTTCTATGGGGACAGGAGGGAGCTGTCCAACTGCATTAATGTACTCGGGCTCTCTTGAATATTGTTTTGCCTCTCTCCAACTTTCTCCGGAAATATCATGGATGTCACCTACATAGTTTATGTACTCAGGCTCGCTTGATGATGCTTTAGGACCACAACCCTCTGGAAAACCATGTTCCTGAACATAGCATGCATAATAGCAAGAAGATTCTTCATGAAGGTCTTCACATGCCCTACAAAATGGCGTGTAAGTTTCAACCACATTAATAGCCTCTAGCTGATGAGGAGGCCTCTATTCATGGTTGGGATTTTTTCTTTGCCATGTTGGTTTTGCAGGAAATGTTCTAGGAGGTGGCAGAGGTTGAGTTCTTTCAACAGTTATGACCCTATTCTGAACCTCTTTAATCTGCACTAAGTGCTTCCTTTCCATGTCTTGCATTTTCTTTGTCAAGTCCATGAGCTTCTTCTCATATGCTTCGTTTGATGGCTCTTTCCCTTTAGGCTCAACAGTTTTAAGAGGAGTTGATGATCTAGAGTAACCCTGGATGTTTGACTCTCCTGAAGACTACATATTCTTATCAATTTTAATGGCCAAATTCTGAGCCTGAAGTAATGTGGTCGGCTCCTTGTCTCTAATCTGGTACTAGATCTTGCCACTTAATGCTTCAATGTAATAATCCAAAGTGGAAGCTGCAGGAGGAGCATGAGTGGCAGGGATGGAATTTGACAACTCTGTGAACCTATTGTTGAACTCATCCATGGTTTCTGTATCATACTTCTTCATACTAGTCAAGGCTGCCACTAGATGTCTAGGTTCCTTCTTGTTACCAAATTTTTTGAGGAAAGCAGCTTGAAATCAGCTATGGTGGTGAAAGAGTTGTTCGGCAAGTTGTCATACCAGTTTCCAGCCTTACCATCCAAAGATAGAGCAAAAAGGGTCATGTATACATCTTCATATTTGTCAGTACCCTTGACATAGGCACCACGGTGTTTTGAAAAATATCTGAGATGTTGCTCAGCAAAGGTAGAGGCATCAGTGCCTGTGAAAGTGACAAGCTTATCAATAGCTTTTTTGGGAATGTCATGAGGCTGACCTGCTATCTGAGTAAAATTGATCTGAGTAAAAAAATCACCCATTGTGTTAGGAAAACAGTTATTGTTTTGAAAATTTTCTAAGTTTTCTTGAAATAAAAAGTGGATGTCTGAAACAGACTCAGATCCAAGTTCTACAAGGATCCTACGAGAAGCTAGTTTGTTCAGTCTCCTCCTATAGACTTTTTCAGGGTCAGGGATGAAACTGAGCAAACCTTCAGAGTTTCTTCTAGTCGAATACCTTGAGGTGTTAACTGCCAGTGGAGTCGCCAGGTGGATTCAAGTCTAATTTCGGAGAGTGATTGGACTAAAAATCTACCAAAAAAGGGGAAAAAGGTAAAAACTAAAAAGAAACAAAGGTCATCCAGGAACAAAAAGATTTGTCCCCGGCAACGACGCCAAAAGATGTTGTCCACCGATTGCACATCAGCAGCATAAATCTAATGAAAGCTGTCTCCTCACTTGAGAAAGTGGGAGAGGTGTGGCCTTGGGGGCAAGCACAGAGCTAGGTACTGCCACCTACTCCTAGCTCCTCCGTTTAGGCTAACTCCTAATGAAGCCAAAGGGGGTCGTCCCTAACAAAGAGTTTTTTATGGCTCAATGTGTTTAAGTGTTTTTGATGTTATGATGAGGATGGGTGTTTTTTAGGAGTTTTTGAATGATTACAACTTTATAATAAAATGAGCAATCCACGTTGCAATTACAAAACATAAGATTTGAGACGAACAATACAAAGATGACTTGGAAATTAAAGGCATCCACAGATAGATAATGATTTAAGCCAACATTAGGGACAAATGGTCCAGATCAAGGCGATGCATGGAAGTTTAAGACTAGTGCCAATATGGAGTCAAAACGTGCTTGTGAATGCTGGAATACAAGTCTCAATAGTAGTGTTTGTGAGATCTTTTTGCAATTGTTCTTGGTTTATTTTATTGTAAATTTTAAAGATGATCTTGCTTAAGATGTCTAGGAAACCTAACTGGAAATACTTTTAGTGGCTTCGTTCGAAGACATGACAGACCTGTCTGGAATCACAAGCTAGGTGTTCAAAGAATTTAACCAGCGAGTGTCCAGATTGGGTTGCCTGGCGCCCACACTTGGAATTTGCCCACTACCTGAGTATTTATCGAGATAACGCTGGTGCGTTGGTTATGGGGTGAAAGTTTTATTATGTTATCACTTACAAGATTAACAAATCCGATCACCGTTCTGAGTACGAGTCCAACTTTTTAGGGTTGACAGAGCATACTAGGTGAGGGATAGCAACGAGGTAAATTTTAAGTGGGGAAATGTGAGTTGGAAAGATTTTATTATTATGAGCACACAGTTCAACTCTCCGATAGAGAGTGCTCTTGACTTTGTCTTATGACAGAAGTTCAAGAGACTTTAATTAATCTATATGCTTGATGCAAGGATAATGCAGTGGGAATGCTCTCCAACAGAGAGTGCTCTTGACTTGGATTATTGCAAATTAAAGAGACTTTGGTTCTTTTTATAAGACAATCAACCTGTAAATTGAAACCACATGATAGCTCAACAAATTGTAAAACAACGAAACAATGTCATAGTAAAAAAAAAAAAGATAAACCATTTGCAAATGAAATAAATGAGAAACTAGTGTTCTACAACAACAAGAAACTAATCTAGCAAAGAGAAGTAAAAAATGACTTCAAGACACACTGTCCCCGAAATTTCCAGCTAGCTGGTCATACGCAGGAAGACAATGGGGAAAGAGAGGTAGCACGCAATGTCAATGCGGCACTTGGGATGAAATCCCAAGGTACTTCTCAGGTCAAGACTGAAACAAAAAAAGTTCTAAGTCCAGAATTAAACTACTCTAAGCATGCAAAGTAAATCTGAGCTAAGAGCACAAGACACTCTTCCCCAAATGGGGAAGAAGAAACCAAAAGATGGGAGGCCTTATCCCTCTTTGCCCTTTTATTAAGAGAGTACAATATTTAGGATTTTCAACCTTAGAGAAATAAAAAGAACTTGGAAAGACAAATGGAACAAGCCTCAATGCCTGTTTTACAAAAGGAGAGTAATCTGGAAAATGTTGTCTTCTTTAGTTCAAATCCCAAGTATTTGGATCTTCTTGGTTTTGGTACTTGGTTTCTACTCTTCTCGTTGGTTTTTGTTCTTCTTTGGCTCAATCTTCAAGTCCTGTTAGGATTGTTTCTTTTCATACCTGCACACAACACAATCAACTCAAAGCACCCATCAACTGTTAATTAAACCAAATCAAATATAAACTACTTCTAAGAAAGAGATCTACAAAAATAAAACCAAGTGCAAGATCTAATCTATGATATGAAAACGACAATATAGTTGGTTGCAAAAAAGTGAGAAATGGGGCAGTGAACAGTAGTATAGAGGGCAGCGAAAGAGAGCAAAGAGGGCAGTGAAACACGGCTGAGAGGGCAGCGAAGGAGGGCTGCAAAAAAGGAAGAAAAGAGGACAAAAAGGGGGCAGCGAAAGAGAGGAACAAATGCAAGAGACCAAGACAAGCCAGAAAAGCAAGATGGCAAGCTTGGTGGGAGAAAAAGATGAGGTAGGGCAAGAGCAAGGAGGAGAAGGCTAGCAAGCAATAAATTGAGAAAATCAAGGAGCAAACAAGAGAACTGGAAGAGGGAAGTTCGTAGATTAAGGTAACCAAATGTGTTTTTTGAAACTTTGTTGATGGAGGGAAGGAGAAGCTCTGACTGCTATGTCTCTTTCTTGGATTGGGAAGTGCTTAGAAAGACCTGCAAAATGAAGGGGTTAGATGGGAAAAATCACTGGTTCATGAAGAAGAGCTTGATCTCAAGCTTGTTCTTCACCCCTAATGATCCCTGCAAAACCCTTACAAACAATATCAAATCCGAACAAAATACTCATAAACTAGATTGTTAGCCCTTCTAGAGTATATAATGAAGAATGATTTAATGATTGAAAAGCAAGGTGAGATAATATCACCAAAGACAATGTGAATCCACAACTCCAAGAACTCGTGCACGGACCTCCAAAGTCACAACTTTATTCCAACTTCAAACAAATATTACAATAATTTTGGCAGAGTGTTCATGCCCAAAATCTCCATCCTAATAGAGCTCAAAGAGACTCTATTTATACAAATTACAAGAGCTTAAAACCCTAATTCGAATTTGGCACTAAGGGAGCCAAAAACACTTGACAAAAAACTCAATTCCAATCATAATCCAATTAGATGTTGGCTTGGAGCCATAACACACCATATAACTCCAGTTTGAGGTAGGCGTGAGCTTTGAAGGAGTTGAAGCTTTAGTTGATTTAAATGCTAACTAGCGATTTGAAGGAGCCGATTTGCCAGCGTGATTTCCCTTGGTGGTTGACGTCACCTATTATAAGCTCGCAGTGTCCACGATATGCCATACTCAAACCAAGGTTTATCATTATATATTAATAAACGTGATGGGGTCCCCAATCCCATTCGCCAAACCTTCCACATAAGCGAATAGCGTGAGTCCCTAGCTTCTCGTCAATCTCCATATGAAAATTTTTAAATTTCAATCAATTGGCATGGTGTGGAGTATACATTATCACATGGTTTTAACATTATATGGCTACGTTAAGTGGATGGGTTCATTTATCCCACTCATCGCTACCACATACCATGCTAGCGTGAGCACTTACCCTCCGGTCATCTCTTTCGAGTTATCAAATCGCTAAGCATGGAAAAAACTATGGTTTAAAACATATGAAATATATGCCATGGTTTAAGTTATGTAGTGGATAGGGGCATCTCCATTCCCATTCGTCACTTCCATACCACTTGTGCTAGCGTGACCATTCCCATTCACGTCATCTTTCCTTGAATTAATTCGTATGCATGCCTTTAAACCAAAGTTTAATTCATATCATATTTTTGAAGTGGATTACATGGCATGGGGACCCACCTCCATGTCATTTCCACCCATAAAATATTCAAATTTGACTTTTTTACTATTTTGACTTTGTGCATTATGTCCACTTTTAGCATTAAAATGTTATTCTGGTGCTCAATTAGCCGAATACTGCCTTACAGGATGCTTCGGCTGACCATGTGATGGTGAAAGTGGCCCCTGGGGTAAAGATGCTGCTCCGTGCTTGAAAATGAGCCCAACCATGCTGAAAACGGACTCCGGATCACACTTTTATTACATTTTGAATTTTTCCATTCAAACCATTAAAAAATGGCTTAAAAAAGGGAAAAAATTATTCTTCTCGGAATCCAACGAAACTTGAGGGGGACGTAGTACATGTTCACACAACTCAATCGGAATGCCTAGCATGACAAAAAATACGGACACGAAGGCTCTAATAACCTCCCAAGGCCGAAACACCAAGACAACTACCCCAACTTTGGAGGAGCGAGTGAAAAACTCAGAAATTATTGGTCGTTTGTTCAACAACCAATAATAACCAAGGGAAAAAACACTCTGGGCTAGTAGCCTTGATGCCCAAGTCCGGGAAGCCAAGCCTTTTATAAAAAATTAAATGCTAGGACATTTTTTACAATCTCCCCAAGGGGGTATGAACATGTATTTACAAAAAGATCCGAACAGACTCCCAGGAAAAGGCTGTCGAACTTCTGGATTCTAATCACGAACAAGTGTACTTGTTCAATGCTCCGGCGGCTCATTGAAAAAATCCACTAAGTGCAAAATTAGCGGATAACACCTTCTAGATGATGATGTTAGTGATCGGTGCCTTTAACCAATCAATTCTATGAATGAAGAAGACACACTAGATGAATAAAGTGCTTGTAGAGACTAATGTAAAATGTATCAAATCAATGTATTCCTTCAAGTATGCAATTCAAGATATATGGAATTGGTAATAGAGGTATTCAATAACACTTTAGTAAACATAGATTATTCACCAACTACTTCCATTTATATCCAATAGTGACACCAACAATCTAATTAATCACCTTCCAATGATAAACATAAGAATTGATAGCGGCAGTATGACAGTCCTCTTTATGATAGCACTTAGTAAACCAAGGAAAATATGTGTAATAAATATGATCTATGCATTCAATGTACACCACACCACTTCAACCTTTATCATTATTCGCAGCAGTATAGGATAGTCAACAAGTGTATGTTTCAGACTTGTATGCAAGCAGTATGATGTGTATTTTCAGACCTTGTAATCACCTCAAATAGGACAACTTTTAAAAGAGTAAAAATGAAATCAATAACTAACTTGTGTTTGCGGTTTTGTCTAGGTGTTATGGTGGTTTGGGATGACTGTCTGTAATGTCCCCTTCCAACTAGACCACCCTGAGAACACCCGTTAACCTATCTTATTCCCATAGGTTCGAGCAGGTCTTAAAGAAAAGGGAAAAACTGAGGATTGATAGCACTAGGAGCAGAAAAGTACATCAATTCAGTGTTATTAAGTCATTAGTGTAGAAAGAAGGCCATAAGAGTTCGTATCCTAAAGCATGCGGAGCATGCAAGCCTTGTTTAGTCAGTATTAAAGTCAACATCAAATTAGAATTGCATGCATGCAAAAGTGAAGCATAAACCCTAAAAGTGACATGCGAACCCTAAAAGCATATGAAGATCTATTTAAGAAGGGTTATGGGACTAAAGGAGGTATCTATTGTTATTGTTGATTGATTTTGGAGTTTCGAGCAGCAACACAGCGTGCAGCTGCGATAGTTGGGGTTGGAGATAGTGTCTTCAGCTAGCGAGGGTTTGGCAGTGAGATATCTTCCCTAGTCTCTTATTGGGATAGATCATCCAGGTTTATCCATTGCATCCATCATATACTACAGTATTCGGAGATCCAACACATTCCGAAGGGTTATTAGCAGATCCACGTTTTGTAGCCGGAAGTTGCAGGGAAAACACAGAAGGATTAGCTGGGACCACAAGACCCAGTCTTTCCTCCGCATGTTAGCTTCCTCTTTCTCAATAGGCCTATCCTACGGTATGCAGTGAGCATCAGCCATCAATTTGCTAACTTAGAGCAGCTATCAACCAAACAGATCAGTTGGGGCGTGAGCAGCAGAACTGCCAATCAATTCGCTAGGGCACTTAGAGGCAGCCAAACCTCCGCATGTGCCAGTCCACCTCTCCGACGTCAGCAGGCGGACAATCTCAGAAAGTTTCATTCCGAACAGACCTCTCCTCCTACAAAAACGTCACCTTCAGTCTGGAGGGTGCTTATGGTACTGTGGGGCGGTAACACCGAAGGAAAAGATTATTATTAGACCACCCATCCAGATCCTTATGCATGCAGCTATCTCTGGAGTCATTATCAGCCGAAATATCAGTGGTAAGTGTTAAATTTTCTCTGCAAAACCCTAACCCTAATTCAACTATATTTTAGGGCATTTTTGCATGGCGAGTTTGCATGCACAGTGATTTTGCAAATCTGTATGAGATTGAGTGTGCGAGTTAGCACTATCATAGAACATTAGAGAATATCAGCATTTGGGATATTATAGTGGTATCAGAGCATGTTCCTTGCCAGCTGTGGGCTTGAACATGAGAAGTAGATGAATACAGAAGATGACACTTTTGTAACCTATAGGAGAAGGAAGAGTGGGTACCTAAGTAACAGGACACTTCCAAATATGGCCCGTGTCCCGTATTCCACGTGTCAGACACGACA
>LPNX010338029.1:555507-571991 GCA_001517045.1 Pseudotsuga menziesii | reverse complement strand
ACGTGTCCCCCGTGTCCTATTTCTGGGGTCGTCGTGTCTCGTGTCGAATACTCGTATTTTCGTGTCCTCCGTGTCTCGTGTCCTCGTGTCATGTGACTTAGGTAGGTACATGGAGGAATTAGAGGATATCCAGCTAGAAGATACCAACTCAGACATGGACCCAACAGGTATACACTTTGACAGGGGAAAAGGAACGAGAGAAGATGAGGACAGGATGGAGTTTCACAACCTAGTAAGCGCATTACATGACCTAACCAAAGGGCAAAAGGACGTACTTAATGCAATCAACAGATTGTCGACGAAACTAGAACTAGGTAATAGCAGTACACCTCTCTCACTAGTAGATAGAGGGTCTACAACCAGTAGTGGGAAGCATGCATACACCAATATGCAAAACACACCCCACATATATAACAGACCTTCCAATAGGCCTACTATGCCTCACTTCCTGGCTGATGCAGTAGCAGGACCAGTGATGCCAGCAGAGCATAGTGAACAATTTGGAGCGTACTTACAGGGGTACAGGGACTTGGGAGATGAATTCCATTCGACCATGATTTTCTCAGATTTTTGCAACATGAAGAGCAGGAACAAGCCAAGAGGGTTCAATAGAGCATTCAATCAGAATTTTGAGTTGCAACACACATTGGGGAGACTGAGTATCCCCAACTTTGATGGGACATCCAGTTGTTCAGCCAGGATTTGGGTACAAAAGTTATACACCTACTTCCAACTTAACCCCATGACAGAGACATATGCAATCAAGTTGGATACTTTACATTTAGACGAGGAAGCACATGAGTGGTGGTACCACAGACTGGTGATATTGGGTCACAACACTATTACTTCCTACAGTGACTTCACACAAAGGCTCATGGAGCGCTTTGATAAGGACCCAGAGATTCATTTCAGGGATCTTGCGCAACTCAAGCAGACAGGCAGTGCCAAGACATTTATATCCGAATTCCAGAGAGTTTCAGTTATGGTATCTGACATATCAGAGAGTCGGTTGATTATGCTATTTACGGAGGCACTATCCAAGCCACTTCGCGGATGGGTGAAGGCCTACAAGGCAATTACTTTGCAAGATGTTATCAGTAGGACTCTGGACCTACAAGATTATGTACTAAAGAACAAGTAGCCACAAAAAACTACTAGCCTCTCGGAAAACAAGGAAAAACCTACCCATCTTCCAGAAAATAGGGAAAGGATAATGCCACAGAGGGAATGGTTGAACGAGGACACACGACGAGACTTGAGAAGGAAGAACTTATGTTTTGCTTGCAAAGAACCTTGGGTACCAGGCCACAGATGTATTGGTAAAGGGAAAGTACACCTCATCGAGGTACTTCCAGATAGTAGCGAGGAAGATGAGCCGGAGCAGAAACCGGATGGAGAACTACACAGTACAGAATTGGAACAATTGCCACAGAGAGCCACCTTTGCTACCCTCACAGGAGTCCCCACCTTCCATACTATCGGGATCAGGGGAAGTATCCACGGACAGCATGCCATTGCTTTGATTGATGGTGGGGCCACCCACAACTTTATAGATGCCTCTTGGGTAGAGAGGAAAAGATTTCCCACTGAGGACTTGAGGGATTTACCGTTGTCATGGTTGGCAATCACAGGATGAAATGCACACAGAGGATACCTCGATCACAGGTACTTGGGAATTATACATTGGTGGATGACTTTTATGTGGTAGATGTGCTAGACACGAGCATTGTTTTGGGAGTACAATGGCTGTACTCAATTCGGAAATACTCAACCAACTACCAAACATTAGAGATGGAGTTCTTGGCACCAGATCGGAAGAGGGTAGTCCTATGGGGAATGCCCAATGAATCTTCAGGGTCAGCCACAACAAAGGGGATGACCACCATATTCCGGCATGAGGACAAGACTCGCACAAGGAGATGGCCAACTCCAACACATAAGAAGTCAAGGAAGGAACAGTGGTGTATGAAGGGCTTTTTGGGTAGACCTCCAGACAAAGGTAGGATGAGCCCTAGGGGATTTGGACAAGGAGCCAAAACAAGCATGTTCGGTCCTCAGAGGTATCCCAAAAGATACAAGGGGGGGATACAGAGCAAGGGTGAAAAGAAACACCAATTCGAAGGAAAAGAAGGGCCACCCAGCAACGGAATAAACTGGTTGATAAAAATGGACAAGAAGAGACATGGACAAATGATTCGGTATATTGGTCGGAGATTGCTCGAGGACAAGCAATTTCGAGAGGGGAGGACTGTAATGTCCCCTTCCAACTAAAACACCTTGAGAACACCCGTTAACCTATCTTATTCCCATAGGTTCGAGCGGGTCTTAAAGAAAAGGGAAAAACTGAGGACTGATAGCACTAGGAGCAGAAAGGTACATCAATTCAGTATTATTAAGTCATCAGTGTAGAATGAAGGCCATCAGAGTTCATATCCTAAAGCATGCAGAGCATGCAGGCCTTGTTTAGTCAGTATTAAAGTCAACATCAAATTAGAATTGCATGCATGCAAAAGTGAAGCATAAACCCTAAAAGTGACATGCAAACCCTAAAAGCATATGAAGATCTATTTAAGAAGGGTTATGGGACTAAAGGAGGTATTTATTGTTATTGTTGATTGATTTTGGAGTTTCGAGCAGCCGCGTCAGTTGGGGTTGGAGACTGTGTCTTCAGCTACTGCCCTAGTCTTTTATTGGGATAGATCATCCAGGTTTATACATTACATCCATCATATACTACAGTATTCGGAGATCCAACACATTCTGAAGGGTTATTAGCAGATCCATGTTTTGCAGTAGGAAGTAGCAGGGAAAACACAAAAGGATTCGCTGGGACCACAAAACCCAGTCTTTCCTCCGCATGTCAGCTTCCTCTTTCTCAGCAGGCTTATCCTATGGTATGCAGTGATTATCAACCATCAATTTGTTCACTTGGAGCAGCTATCAGCCAAACAGATCAGTTGGGGGCGTGAGCAGCAGAACTGCCAATCAATTCGCTAGGGAACTTAGAGGCAGCCAAACCTCTGCATGTGCCAGTCCACCTCTCCGGCATCAATAGGCGGACAAGCTCATAAAGTTTCATCCCGAACGGACCTCTCCTACAAAAATGTCACCTTCAGTCTGGAGGGTGCTTATGGTACCGCGAGGCAGTAACACTGGAGGAAAAGAGCATTATTAGACCACCCATTCGGATCCTTATGTATGTAGCTATCTCTGGAGTCATTATTAGCTGAAATATCAGTGGTAAGTGTTAATTTCTCTCTGCAAAACCCTAACCCTAATTCAACGATATTTTAGGGCATTTTTGCATGGTGAGTTTGCATGCACAGTTATTTTGCAAATCTGTATGAGATTGAGTGTGCAAGTCAGCACTATCATAGAATATTAGAGAATATCAGCATTTGGGATATTACACTGTCAAGTGTTGACACTCTGAAGTGTTTTGCAGACCTTAATAGTAATGAACATAGGGCTGTTATAGCCTTGGACAGACCCTGAAATATAGGACTGAGCCTCTATAGGGCAAGGCTGAGGGCTAGAGGAGGGCAAAGGAACTAGGCTGAGGGTAGGAGAGAGGAGAGGGAGAAGGCCCAAGTCTTAGGGATGGTGGAAAAGGGGTTTAGTACTGTCTTTTGGGCAGATCTAGTGTTTTATTTTAGGATTTTTTAGGTCTCCTAAAATTTTTCCCTAGGGCTTCTAGGGACAAAAAGGGTAGGCCAAATTTATAGGGAGGAGGGCCGAAATTTTAGGGAGGCTAAAATTTGATCTTTTTTTTGATTTTTTAGGGTTTTAAACATAAAATTGTAGACTTATAAATTGGCCTAATTGACCAATGAAATGCAATATTTACATATGAAAATGCAATATTAATTTGGCAAAATATGACAACTTAGGGCTTTCATGGATGATACCCTTAAACCCTAGCCTAGAAGGAGGTGACCAACCTTCCTCTTAGAGTATTTCTCCTTGTCTGCTAAACTAGGGCTTCTTGTAACAACCTCTGGGGTTCGTTACAAGACCCTATTCTAGGGCAAAAATTGGAGATCCAAGGCTAATCTAGGGAAAACCTCCATGCAAAGAGGATAAAAGGTAGATAAAAGGTTCTATTCCAACAAAATGCAGCCCGAGGGCTACCATTCAACCATTCAAGAGACAAAAGTTCACCTACCTTAATTTACTTGAGTTGTGTTGTCCAACAAATCCAAGCATCCACCAAGCATGAGCATAACCAAAGAATTCATCCAACTTTCATCCACAAGAGCAAAGAGAAAAGACTCCGAGAGGTGCGCATCACTTCACTAAGGCTATTTTGGGTAAAATAAAAAACGTAACATGTTTGAGTTTTATCCCATAAGTTATGTTTTGAAAATGAGGGGAGGAGATCTATTTATATGTTCTCAAACTCACTTTTACAAATAAACCAGACCAACATGCCTTAAAATGTCAATTTAAAATTATAACATAAAATAATATAGGACGCGAGCGAAGGGAAGCTAGGTACTATGGTTCAATGGGTTAGGATGCTAGGTTACCAAGTTCTCAAATCGGGTATTGAACCGTATCTCCCTCCTGCTGCAACCTTTGCCTTTATCTATACTTCTGGGTCTCGATCTCGAACTCAAGCTAATGCCTAGCTGCCTGAATCTCTGCTTCCTTTTACTATCAGTGGGCTATAATCAAATCTGTGGGTGACTTGGGGCATTTTCCTCGGAGTGTACCCAAAAATGACTAAAATAGATGAAGATAAGTAAATTACTCCGAACTGAAGGGTGGAGTAAACAGGGGCTATCATGCTCCATCTAACCCCAACAATGTTGATAATCCCTCAATGCCCTCCAAAACAAGCAATACAACCTAGTGGAGATGATGACATCATTAGTGGAAGAGGCCCAAGGAGAGACGGCGCTAGTCTGTGGAGAGACTAGGAGGGTGCCAAAGGTGACCTGGAAGAGAGACAAAAGCCTCACAGCTGAAAGAAATGTCACCAAATTAATGAAACAAGTGGGGGGTCATGTGACCTAGTGATATGCTCCTAGGAGCCCCGGACACCAACCCTAGGGTTAAAAACCCCAACAAAGAGCAGTTAACAATGCCACTAAGCCATAATACTCCTAAAGACAACTCCAAAGGGTCTAGCCATAACCATCCCTCAGAAAATGTTGTATAGCGCCCTTCTTGCTTTAAAAAAAATGACCCTCTCTCCCTGGGGACACATCTGAAGGTGCGCTGGTACTGGTACCACGTAATACTGGTTCCAATTGCGGGATGAGTGCTCTTCCGGGGAGTGCTCGAGAACTTGTGAATCTTTTGGTACCTGTAGACCTACACACATCAAATATTCGAGATCAACATCATCGTCTAGAAGGCATAGTCTTTTGTCCTAAGTGTTTTGCAGAGCATCAAAGGGCTCTTCCCTTGGAGGTTACGACACTCCAAAGTAGTTTGGAGGAGTGACTAAGGTGACAGTGGTCACTTTCTCCTTTGCATGTGCTTATTGGATACTAGCCCTGCTAGGTTGTGACTACAGTTGAAGATGAAGTACCTCCAGACAGTACAGATGATTGCTATACCCAAATCCCTCAATATGATACAAAGTGTGAAGATTTGGGAAAACACACTCCTAATAAGGGGTTGTATGACTTAGTTCAGTCTTGCTTGCCTAGCACCAAGAGAAGTGTGGTATGTCATATAGATATAGAGCTAATTGGGTTGTCATCCCTTCTAGTGGGTCAAGCCTACTGTTCTCTGCAACATCTCTCCAGAAATCTTGTTCAAGTTGTTTACCCCTTTCTATCCTATATCGGTAAGTCCTCAATTGTGCATTTCAACAAGACCAATACAGGTATGTGGATAGGTATGACATTCTTTTCACATTGTTAGGATTTCTATTGTTGTCTTTTTGCTTGAATTGTGAAGCTATGAATCTTGTGGCAAACAATTTCAAAATTTTACAGATTATTTGGGATACTAACATGATCACTACAAAGATGAACAAGGTATTTGTGTATCCAAAGAAGTGTTTAAGCAGGTGTAGGGATAGGTTACAAATAGCATATGAAGATTAGCGAGAGCCACTTTTGCAGCTGGTCTCCCTTGATCAAAATCATATGACCAGTTTCGTGCAAAATTCTTTCTCAAGACCAACATATGATGGAGGTGCCCCATACATAAGCCTAGTAGAACCGTGGATAAATGAAGCTTGTGAAAGCAATCCCTCTCCATGGCATCAATATTAAGGCTTCTAGGTTCTCGGAGCCATCCAACCTTCATTTCCTATCCAGAGGAAGATCTTGGTATGTGCTTGGTTTGTCATTGATGAGATCTTATCATGGATTGTTTCTAAAGACAAAGGTAAAAGATCGGGTATGAATTGCTTACTCAGCTGTCTACACTGGTGGTATGATTTCACTTAACCCATTTTGATTATCATGTTTAGCATAGGTAGGGTTAGTTTCATTTGAGTTAGGCATGTATTGTTACCCGTGCATTGCATTTGTTGTTCTTTCATAAGTTAGTCGTGCTATCCATTAATTTTGCACTTAGTGGATTTCCAGTGACCCGCCGAAGTCATGAACAAGCGAATTGTTCATTGTTAGTGTTCGAAAGGTTCCACGGTTCATTAGGACCAGTTGTGGTCCCTTTTTAATAAAATGCATGTTCATACCTCGCGGGGGTTGTTGTAATAAATGTGCTAGCATGGAAATTTTTTTGTAAAGGACTTGGCTTCCGAGGACTTAGACGCCATACGATCATTCCAAGGTGTTTTTTCCCTTGTCAATTTTGCAATGTTGAATAAGCAATGTATAATTTTCGAGTTTTTCACCACTCCAAAGCTGGATTTTTTGTCTTGGTGGTTAAACCCTGGGAGGTTATTAAAGTTCACGTGTTAATGTATATAAGAATGCTAGGCATCGGTATTGAGTCATATGGACATGTTTTAGGTCCCCCTGATTTTTTATTCAATTATGAGAAAATAAAATTTTTTGCATTTTTAGGCCATTTTTTAATGGTTTAAATGGAAAAATTCAAAATGTCATAAATATGTGATCCGGAGTCCATTTTTGGCGTGGATGGGCTTGTTTTCAAGCTCAAAGCACCTTCTTTACCCCAAGACCTACTTTTCCCATGCTCCAGGTGATTATTTTGTCCCGTATGGCATTATTTCTTTATCGGTGCGACAAAGTGGCAAACAAATGCTAAATTTCGACAAATTGCACTAAAGTAAAAAAATAAAAGAGTCAAATTTATGACTTGGAAAGGGTGGTGATTGTTTCATATGGTAAATGCCATCATACTTGGATAAATAATTATTGTTTATTAATATATTGTGAATCTAGCGAATCAACCAAGCTTGGTTATGCGCCCCCTCCTCCAAACTCACGCGTGAAGATTGTGGGCCCTCACGTTGATCACGTGGCATGTTTCTATTGCCGTGGAGTGACTTGGAAACATTGGCGATCTTTTCCTAAAATCAAGGCAAGTCTCCTCCAACAATCAAGCGTGTGATCTCATGTTACTTAGAAGTTGGCGAATTATCCAATGTGGAGAGATGCGCCATCCTTCACGTGGTAAGCATTATGGAGATGTGGCACTCATCAACTGGGTTGGTGGGAGTGCAGGTGAGGGCGCATCTCCTTATGGAGATGTGGAGCCTCCTCTCTAACTTCAACTCCAACACATCCCTTTAATCACTCAAACCAACTCCAAGATTATTCACGCTCTTCTGCCAGTGTTGATTGCCCCCCTTGGGGCTGGGTTTCGCTATAAAAGCGAGGCCTTCTTCCTCATTCTAGAGGGAAGCGAAGGACCTTTGCTCGTATGATTGTAATTGTTTATCTTTGTTATGAATAAAGTTGAGTCTTTAGAGGACAATCTGCTGGTGTAATACTCTTTCTAAGGCGAATGCTTGTTCTGTAACCGAGGTGATATCTGTTTAGCACTTTTTGTGGTTCATTCAATTTTAAATATCTAGCTTAGAAGTTTGTATTCCAATCCGTAGAATAGGCATTTGAATTCAAATTGCTTATTTATGTGTAATCATATAAGATTCGAAAGTTATACGTTAGTCAATGATACTAATATGCTTTTGGTTTTATGTGACTTACCATACTAGATCTGATCTTTGCATGAAGGTTTCTTGTGCAACTTTGCAGATCACCGAAGGTGGAGTAAGACTGGAGCACGGTTGCATCTTGTCTTCTTCATTGCTTAATTTTGGATCTAACTTGTGTACCCTGCATGCACCCTCCTCCTCAACCTTGTTCAAAGTTTGAGCTTGAGCTCTTCTTCTTCCTTCTCAGCGAAAAAACACTCAACCTCAGTCTCTTTCCTTTCATTTTTTGCAAGTTAAAATTTGATCATTAAAGATTTATCATTCTTCTTTTTACTAGCTTCAATTTAGATCTAAGAAAGGGATGAAATTTTGTATCCCAAAGCTTAGATCTAGTTTCCATTTGCTTTAGCACTTCAAGGTTAAATTTTGCAATATTTTTCCAAGTGTTAAAAGTTGTAAATTCTTAGTGTACTTTTGCATCTAACCCACTAATTTGGCATCTTAAGTTTGCTGGTTTTTAGTAGGTCTATGGAAAAAGAGAGATGCTGCCGAATTTTTGAATATTAAGCCATTCAAAGCACCCATAGTCAATCCTACCTCCCCCCTTTTCATTCCTCTTCTTCCCGGCAACAGTTTTAAGCCCTTTTGACCCATTTTCAAGGGTCAAAAGTGCCTTACTTTTCAAGAAGTTTGATTGTAACAAATAATAAAAGAGCAAGTGGGATAACGGCTCCCACACCTCTCTTCCCCCATTTGGGGGAAGTCCGTATCGTCCTTTGATGTGATTGGATTTTTCTTTCCTTCTTTCAATTAAAAGTTTTAAATTAGTTTTGGTTTTGTTATCTAGCGAGATTTTATTTCAAAGTTTACTTTAAAATCTTTAGTTTTTATAGTTGTAGATTTAACCCAGTCTTCACTTCTCGAGTAAGGCTTTGTCCTGAAAGAGATCCTTGACTGCAGTTTCCTTATAGGTAAAAATGATGTATTGCTTAGAATAAATCACAAGCACACAATTCATCCCTAAAGGGCTGTATAGATTAGTACATTTGTTACTTGCTTTCTCTAAATCAGAACAAACATTTGCCTCTATCGACTATGCTCTACCCATTGCAGCTTAGTCTGAGACTTGGGGATATCAAAAGCGGTATTGTGCATTCATTAATCCTTCACATCTAATTAATCAACTCATATTAATAAAATTTACAACCCTTAAAACATTACGAAAATCCGACGTAACGAACCTGAGGAACAGTGGGCAAATTCTTTAGGGAAAGCGGGAACAACTAGAAAGCGACCGTGGGATCCCATTAGGCTACAAGTCGGTTGTCTATTCAGTTTACTTTTCATGTCATTATGCGAAGCAAGGTAGGACGGAAGTGTCTGCCTCTTGATGCTTTTGATTCCCTTGGATATTTGATGTGTGTGTAGGTCTGTAGGTACCCAGAAGATTCACAGGTTCTCAAGCACTCCCGAGAAGATTACTCGTCCCGCAGTTGGACATAGTGTTATGTGGTACCAATAGCAGCACAACTTCAGATGCTTGCCCAAGGAGAGGGGTCGCATTTTTTTCCAGAGCCAGGATATGGGTATTATCAACACCTTTTGAGGGGAGGTTATAGTCGGACCATTTGATTCTTCCTTTAGAAGTACTATGGGGTTTTTAACTTTGGGGTTGGTGTACAGGGCTCCTAGGGGCAGGTCACTGGGTCACATGATCCCTTGCTTGTTTTCTACACCGGTGATTGTATTCCAGCTTTGAGGCTCTTTCCTCCCTCCTACACCCTTGGTCTCTCCACGTCTGCTCACTGTCAAAAAATTGCAGACTGCAATTTTTTGCAGACCTACCCTTCACCTACCCTAACAGTCCCTAATATCCCCTCCTTTAACCTAGCGTTCCCTAGGACTACCTTGCCCTTCCCTTAAGCCTCTACTTCAGCTCTAGAACAAACCCTAAAGGGCCTTCCAAGGTGTTCCTCCAAAACAAGCGGCTGTTGCTCCTAGTCTGCAATAAATTGCAGACTGTCCATCATTTGCAGCCTCAGCCCCTGAGCCCCTGAAACAAAAGGCACCAATAAACACATCAAAAGTTGGTCCAAAGTTAGTTAATTGTGGTCTGGATTGCTATTAAATAAAAGCTGATATAAAGGACTAATCTTAACTCTGTTTGCATATACATATCAGACTTGTTTGCTTTGCTAAGAGAATGCTTAAATGAGTTGTTTCGGTGGATAATAAGTGCAACAAATCCTTGTTCAAAGCATAGCTTCCTGACTTCTAAAGCGCTGTTATAAATACTGTCATAAAGAGGACTGTATGCTTCCATACTTGACTGACTGTATACTGCCATCTACTGCTGTCATTACTGTATTTGCATTCTTGCTTTTCATTGGATGGTATATGATTACAATTATTGAACATCTATTGTTGACATAAAAGTGATTTTCAAACTTACTATGGGAAGCTTTTACCAATTGGTTACTTGAATGCTCTTTGACATCAACATCGATATATTTACATTAGCATTTACAAGCACTTTATCTACCTAGTATGTCTTCCTCATTCATAGAACTTGTTATCTCCATATTTGTCCCTCAAATTTGGATTCCGACAAGCATGAATGTAAAGTCTATTAGCATTTTTGCGCAGGTCATGAATATCCCAGTCAGCCTAGTCAGTCCTCCTTATTGTCTCAGCTTCCATCCTGGTCAATTTGTACATTGTGTCTTTCGCCTTGTTTTCTAGTTTTGCCCATTATCTTATGTGCCATTTTGTTTTAAATAGTTCTTTTTAAGAGAGGTTATCACATAAAAAATGGATCTTTTGTCTCCTTCCCAAGGCGAATTCCATCTCCATAGTCATATCAACCATTGAAGTATGGATGCCTAAGTTGAAGTGTCAAACCCAGGAGTCTGTCGAGATTGTTTAAAAGTATTGGTTTAAAAAATTGGCAGGTAGCGTTCAACTCTGGAAAAGGTATAAATGCTTATCCTTTGATTACATGCGGGGTTTTATCTTGAGTTCAAGATCAAACGCTTATGCTCTCTCCAAGAATTATGAAGAATGCCAATTTCCAATAAGAATATTAAATTCACAGTTGTGAAAGAAATCGTCCAGGTGTTGATATCATCATCTAGCTAATATCAATGGCCCTCTGTTATATCGACTCGTCATATGCAACTTCATATGTTGCTCTTCTTATATACTGGAGACCTGAAACAGAGGATAGAGATAGCAGCGGGTATGTGGTTTCATCTTGATCGAAAAGAAGTGGCAGAATGCTAAGAGACAGAACGTACACTCAGAAGTCTGACAATAGAAATTCATCATCAAATATGTCTATGATTTTCCATAGATAATTGATGAGACGAAGCCAGATGGTGCAAATTCCAACATAGCTTCCATGTGTTGAACTTTTAAACTTCAGGATTCAAAAAGTTGTTATCTTCAGATATGCTGCCAGAGAAATTAAATGGAAATCTCCAGTAGAAAACTCCAGAGGCCAACAATGGAATTCACTTGCTTTACACCAATCCAGAGATAGTGAGACGATGGAGTAATGAAATCCATGAAACAGTTCAGTCCCGAGCTACTCTTGTACAAATTCATGGGTCTATCTTATTCAGCCAAATATTCAAAGCTAATGCGTGCACTAATGAAGAACATGCCACAAAGAGCTCGCGTGTTTGATGGATAAGTGTTAATTGCTTCAGAACAACACCAATTTCTGTCAACTAATGCCGATTGTTAAATGGGAACACATAGATGTAGAGAGAAAATCCATTATCTTATATGCAAACACTCTCAATGAAGAATACTGGTGCAGAGAACACTAGATTTGCTCAGAGGAAGAGATTGACGCAGGGTTCATTACTGTTTCCAAATCATGAAGAATGGGTTAAAAAAGAGGTAGTAGAATAATGCTATTTCTCAAATGGCAGAGTGTAATTTTAGATCGAGTACTTGGCAGCTACAAGATTTCAAGCGGTCCATCTCAGATTTGAAGGCGACATGTGTGGATCAGGTCCAGATCTTTAGGCATAAAATCAACATTAAATTCAATTACGGTTATGATTGGTGACAAGTGACAAAGACCAATCTTAAAAGGAGGATCAACAATCAAAATATCCTTAGCAAGCAGTTGCAGAATCAATTACAAGTAGCAGAGTATTTCGAGTCTGCCAGATTAATTCCAGATTTCAAGTTAAAGATAAGCTCCAGATTAAAAAGGGATTTGTCTAAAAATCGAGTTCAAGTAACAATGTTAAATACTAATCATCACCAACCTGCTCGAGCTCAAAGGTGTCAAGCATTGGATACAATTCGTATATTAAGACTATGACTATTAAATAAATCTCAGATTTGGTTTTGCTTAAAATCAGCTACAGCTGACCCAATATCAGATTTGACGTTATCTTTTTGCTAAATTAAGGACATGTAAGCCTCTCAAGGCTAGAAGGAATGTAATGTTATATATTGGTTAGAAGGAACTTTAGAAGGGGAAGTTGGAGAGCGTTCTTCCTTTCATAAGGAGGCGAGAGTTCCAGCCGAGGGCTGAGGCAGGGGTCAGTCTGATACAGCACTGTACAGGCATGTTGTTTCTCATGTTAATTTATTGCAGGGATGATTGTTTATGAACTAAAGTATGATCTTTGAGCCTATTCTGTTTCAATTTATGAAGTGTATGCTTTTGGTATTCTGTCCATGCATGGTCTAAATTTCATGCTAATGATTCTTCCAAACAGTATATAACTATGCCCCCATCATGAAATAGCATATGAGTTCTTATATTCGTAGTTTTATGATCACATTCATCTTCTGTCCATGTTTCGAAACCCATGTACTCCCTGTCATTTGATTCTTGAGTTGCTTGATCTCTGCTATATACTCATCTTCCACCAGAACATCATAAAAAATTACTGAGTAGATGTCTGATATCTACCATCTAAGATTTCCTTAAGCTTGACTCTAGCAGTCAGGTTCAACTTTAGGGATAACAGAACTGATTGGTTAAAGGCACTGGTCACTAATATAATTGTGTAAAAGATATTGTTTGGTTTGCCTAATTGTCTTGCCTCAGAGTATCTAAAGGGCTCTCCCCTTGGAGGTCATGACACTCCAAAGTAGTTCAAGGAACATGACCGAGGTGACATTGGGTCAGTTTCCTCATTGTGCTTATCGGACACTAGCCTGCTAGTTCATCCGGTAACACCACACAAAGCAACCCTTTGATCACGTTTCAAAGTATCCCTTCCCATTCACATTCATTTCAGAGCGCTGGTAACCAAGTATAATCATGTCTGAAGTATAGGTTGGATAGATGTCGTCACTGCTGCTAGATTGCATGCCAGATTTGAAAACAATTTTTATTGTTAAGCATTCGAAATACAACATATTTTCTACCCACACAAAGCAACTCTTTGATCACGTTTCAAAGTATCCCTTCCTATTCACATTCATTTCAGATCGGTGGTAACCAAGTATAATCATGTCTAAAGTATAAGTTGGATAGATGTGGTCACTGCTGCTAGATTGCATGCAACTCTTTGATCATGTTTCAAAGTATCCCTTCCCATTCACATTCATTTCAGATCGGTGGTAACCAAGTATAATTATGTCTGAAGTATAAGCTGGATAGATGTGGTCACTACTGCTAGATTGCATGCTAGATATGAAAACAATTTTTATTGTTAAGCACTTGAAATACAACATATTTTGAACCCACAGAAAACAGCCCTTTGATCACGTTTCAAAGTATATCTTCCCATCGACATTCATTTCAGATCGGTGGTAACCAAGTATAATCATGTCATGATGTCTGAAGTATAAGTTTGATAGATGTGGTCACTACTGCTAGATTGCATGCTAGATTTTCCTTTTTTGGTATTCTCTGCATGTGAATAAATATGCTCATTACTGCTAGACTTGCCTTTTTTAGTGTTTCTCGCATGTGAAGCTGTTTCTGCTAGTACAAAACTGCAATGGGGTATTATCCTCTCTATTCAGGACAACATATCAGAGAAGCAAAGAGAGCTTCTGATCCTAGGGATGCCTTGCTTAGCTTTCTAGGGTCTCATTGTCCTTCTAGTGCTATAGTAGTTAAATGTATGAGTGGCCTTTTGTTTTGCCTAGGGTGTCTTTCATCATAGAAGATCTGCCCTCCCCAATTGAGTTGGAAAATCAAGTTCTAATGAAACTCCATCATTGTCTTCAATTGGTCCTCTATCATTTCTAGCATGGTTTTGCCAAGGAATTTACCATATGCCCTTTGAGGTCCAAGTCACAGGGTTCGCTGAACCTCAAAAAAATTTGAAATTTGTTCAGGTTCGCTGAACCTGAAAGACAAACCTAAAGTCGAACCTGAACCTGTCGAACCTGAAGGTGATTTTTTTTGAGGTTCAATTTTTTTACTGAAAAAAAATTGAATAAAAAAAAGGGGGAAAACATGATACCTAACAACGAGTAAGAAAAAACTGCTACTGTGGGAAGCATGTAAATCTGCTGTTAAACCACAAAAACCTGCTCTTAGAAGCATAGACCTGTGAGCAGAAATGTTATAAACAGAAAGTATATACTATATATGACGAAATTATGAATAGTGACCTAAGTGCTTTGAATGCTATGGGCTATGGGGTGTAGAAAATTAGTTAAGAGGGAGTATATCAAGAAAGTTTATATATATTTAGTTGAACCTCATCGAAAAATCCGAACCCGAACTGAACCTAATCCTTGCTGAACCCGAACCCGAACCCGAACCGTGTGACTTATTTTGAGGCCTTAATTCTGTATCAATAGATAGGTGTATTGATCAATTAAGCTTTAAGATCTATTATGAAAGAGTCAAGATCAAATGGTTCTAACCTTGGCTAGTGCTTGTGTAAGTATGTTTTCCTTCATTTTATATGTGACATGAACCTTGCCAAGTAAAGGCTAAAGCATTAAATCCAATATCATTGCCACTTGTGCTAAAAAGAGGGAAATAATGGCACTGGTATCCTCACCATTAAGTCATTTCCCTTATTTCAGGTATTTCTGGTTAGATGCTTCTATTTCATGGTTTCATTTCTGTTGTGAACTGATGTAAAGATGTTTGTTTCTTCATGAATTGGTTGTAAAAATCAATACCCCTGGTCTGCTGTGATGCTGTCTGCTTGACTGCATCTCGATAGAGATTACATTACCATCACTTTCCGTAAGTTGTCCACATCTTTCATTATATTTTGATATATTTCTGCCTGTTTTATTAATGGTGTAATAACTATGATACCATCCAGTTTCATGTTTGAACTGTACAAATTCATAGAAGATAATTGAAGGTTTGGTGTTTGCCTGTTACAGCTTTCAGTAATAATAAATTAAGAGCTGAATTCTGTGGTGTATTTGAGAAGCAATTTTGCATTAATCTTATGTACAAATCTTAATGCCTGGGATAATCCTTTGGCTTATTGATTTGCTCAAGTTGCTGAATTTTATATGTTGTAATTCAGGATGGCAGTATCAGGAAAGGCCAGCAACAGTGCAATACATGGTCGAGAATGCCTTATTAAAGATCACAAAGCAAGGAAGAAAGGATCTTCACTTGGTTGGTGCAAGCCGAACTGATGCGGGCGTCCATGCCTGGGGTCAGGTATGTTATGATATACTTCAACTTTTCTTTATATTAGATATGCAAGCTTGATTATTTATTTATTTATTCTTTCTTTGGTTTTGTTTCAAATTTGTTACTTTCAGCAAGCAAATTCAATAGCAATTCAACTATTCATCTTCAATGTGTTCAAACTTCATACAATATTCAGCAACCAGTTGCATTAACTATATATATATATATATTTTCTTTTTTTTCTCCTAAAAAAATTGTAATTTTATTAATATATTAACAAAGTTACATTTCACGTTGTAGAAAATTCTGGGTTTTACTGCTAGCTGGTTTAAACGAACATTTCGTGGTTTTCACTTACAGCCGGTTTTGCATTGGCTGTAAGTTACTTAAAAAAATTATACTGAACAATTTTAAACACACAGTAAAATACTAACAGGCTGGAAAATACATTTGGACAGTCACACCATAAATTTAACTCAGATTTTTGGCCAAATAAGCCCTGGAAAAACCCCCACGGGGAAAACCAGTCAGAGAGAGGAGAGAGATTTTATTTTTCTTCAGCAAAAATATCAGACAGAAATACAGTACAAATTCAACTTATCTCCAAAAACCATCTAGCTGCCTCGATTTCTGTGCATGAACAGCAACCTGCTGTTCTCGATTTCTGTGCTGAACTGACCCAAAAACTCAGTCAAGACCGTACTGTACGGCCTGCTTTAAATGCAGCCGTACGACCTTGAAACTCGAGCCAGAAATTAATGCTGCTGCCTTGGGAAACGTGCTGTACCTTTCCTCGATTTCTGTGCTGAAGATTTACCTCGAAAACTGTGCAGCCCG
>LPNX010338029.1:517818-554976 GCA_001517045.1 Pseudotsuga menziesii | reverse complement strand
TTTATACAAATTCTAAACTAAACTGAAACTGCTATAATCCTGCTGCTAATTAATGCTAGAGGCTGCGAGATCTTCTTCAGGATCGTGGGGTTCCATGAGATCGGCGTTTGCTCCTTCTTTTATGTGAAATGCAGAACGGGTGGCCACATTTGACTCTGCTTGACTCGCCACCTGCACAGGCTACTTCATCTGACTGTTGGATGTTCGTCCATCTGTGGACATTAAGGATCCATTCCTGATCTTCCGTTTCCCTCCTAGCTGTCCTGTAATTACTCAACCTTGGAGGAATTGCGGGAAGTTAGTACATCCCGTAGTCTAAGCAAAAATCCTAGTTAAAATGCCTAAAAAATTACAAAACTCAATTTATTAATAAGCAAATGACATAATACCTTTTTAACCATGGTTTATAGATGAACTTTAAAGCTCTTAGTCAAAAAGGGAGGTTTTATGAAGGAAATGAGGGTTATATAAGAGGCAAAAAGGGGTCAAAAACAGTGCCCAACAACCGTACCTTGAAAACTGTGCAGTCCATACACCTCGATTTCTGTGCATTAAATGCTGTCCGTACAGTGCATTAAATGCACTCCGTACTCCTCGATTTCTGTGCAGCCGTACCAGCAATAAATGCAAGTCGTACACCTCGATTTCTGTGCATTAAATGCTCCTCGATTTCTGTGCAATATCTCTTCTAGAAAATTGTGCCAATGCCCTAGCTCGACCTCCTCCTCAGCTGCTCTTCCTTCTCATGAAAAATGAAAAAGTAAATGTCTTTTTGCCTCCCTCAGCCTTTTAGTCTAACCCTAAGTAGGTATCTAATCCAATGGTGGAAAAAGATCCAATCCAATGGATGAGATTCAGTGAGAGTAAAAATCCCTTTTATTTAATTCACATAAATAAAATTACTCACCCACTTAAATTTATCAAAAAGTGACTTTATGGTTATAAAGTCTCATTAAGTGACATTTAATGTGAGGGTCACCTTTTTCCCTCTTCTAAGTGACTTAGGCAAAATAAAAGTCACCTAGGGAACATTTGCCTAGGTACAAAAACTAACACTCCCTCTTACCGAGTAAGGTGTTCTGTACCACTCCCAACTTATCTCCGAAGAAGACAAACTTACCCCTCCCCAAAGACTTCGTCAGAATATCTGCAACCTGCTCATCAGTGGATATATACTGAAGCTCAACTGCCCCTCTCTGAACGTAGTCACGGATGAAATGGTATCTGATCTCTATGTGCTTTGACCTGTCATGGAACACTGGATTCTCAGAGAGCTGAATGCAACTCTGATTGTCACAGTAGATCACCGTAGGCCTAAGCTGCTGATCAAACAAATCTACCAATAACTTGCGAAGCCACAGTGCTTCACAAGTAGCCTGACTGGCTGCCATATACTCAGCCTCAGCAGAACTCAATGCAACGGACTTCTGTTTCCGATTGAACCACGACACTGCTGCCGAGCCCAAACTGAAACAACAACCGGAAGTGCTCTTCCGATCCCGCACACAACCTGCCCAGTCTGAATCTGTGAACCCAACCGAGCTGACTCCACCCGAACCCTTGTAGTCCAGACCATAATCCACTGTCCCTGCAAGATACCTCAATATGTGCTTTGCGGCTGTCCAGTGTACACTCCTAGGCTCAACCATGAACTGACTAAGAGTGTTCACCGCAAAACACAAGTCTGGCCTGGTGTTGACCAGATACATCAAAGACCCAATGAGCTGATGATATATAGTGGGATCCACCAACTTGCCCTCGGAAGCATGAAGTTGCTTCCAGTTGGTGATCATAGGTGTACACATCGGCTTGCAGTCCTCCATCCGAAATCTCCTCAGAATATCAACTGCATACTTCCCCTGTCCAAAGAAAATATGCCCAGGCTCCTGCCATACCTCCATCCCCAAATAGTAATGCATCAGCCCAATATCGGTCATCTCGTACTCCGATGCTAGATCTCTCTTGCAATGTGCAATGAGATGCTCAGCACCTGTGATAAAAATATCATCAACATACAACAGAAGAATGAGCGGATCTCCCCCAACCACAATGAAGTAAAGGTTGGGATCAGCCTCACTCTTCTGAAATCCCATCGATGTCAGATAAGCATCAATCCTGGAGTACCAAGCTCTAGGAGCTTGCTTTAGTCCGTACAAGGCTTTCTTCAGCCTGCACACATGAGAATCTCTCCCATGGATCTCGAATCTCTGTGGCTGCTCTAAGTATACCTCCTCCTGCAGAAGACCATTGAGAAATGCGGTCTTCACATCCATCTGGTGGATCTTCCAACCCATCTCAGCTGCTATAGATATCACTGCCCTGATAGAGGAATAACGAGCAACTGGAGCAAAAGTCTTATCATAGTCAACTCCCTCAACCTGTGAGAACCCCCGCACCACAAACCGAGCCTTGTACTTCTCCACACTGCCATCTGCAGCATGCTTTACCTTGTAAAGCCATCTAGAAGTCACAACTGACTTCCCTTCCGGTCTCGGCACTATCTCCCAAGCATCATTCTTCATGATGGAATGGTACTCTTCCATCATGGCATCTCTCCATACCAGATGCTGGGAAGCCTCCTCAAATGTGGATGGCTCAGAGTCATGAAGGTATGCAACAAGAGCCATATCACCCCTGTCTGGCACCACACCAAGCCTTTCTGGCTCCACTACTGACCTGATCCTCTCCTGGGGCCTACCAAAAGCCTCTGCTTCCTTCAAGGTCTCCTGAAGCCACTTAGGCTTCCTCTTCCTTGAAGGCTGCTCCTCCTCATCTGAGGAAGTCCCTGTACCTGAAGGTCCAATACCCCGAGGACCAGTAACTGATGAGCCTGTGCCTGACGATCCTGTCATCTGAGGACTCAAACCTGAACCTGTCCCTGAACCTGTCCCTGAAGTGCTAGCCACCTGAATCACTGAACCTGTCGACACTGTGCCTGTACCTTGTGATCCAGTCCCTCCAGAAACCTGTGGACCTGTAAGCTGCATCGAAGAAGCCTGTACCAACTGAGGTGTGGGCGCTGGTGTCTCCCCCTGCTCTAACTCTCTGGACTTCCTGAAGGCTCTCTCCTCATCAAACTTTACTTCCCGGCGGACAACAACTTTCCGCGAGCAAGGTAAGTAAATCCGACAGGCCTTCGAAGTCTCGTCATATCCCACAAAGATACCTCTCTCTGTGGTGGGATCAAACTTCGTCCTCTTCTCAGAAGGGACGTGAGAGTAAGTCATCGAGCCAAATATACGAAAGTGGCTCACCTCAGGCTTCTTGCCCGAATACATCTCCTCAGGAGTCTTGCTCCCCACTGCCCTGTGAGGACTCCTGTTCTACAGATAAACTGCAGTGCTACATGCCTCAGCCCAAAGAAAGAAAGGTAACCCCTGATCATGGAGCATCGCTCTGGCTGCCCCCACAATTGACCTGTTCTTTCTCTCTGCTACTCCATTCTGCTCAGGAGTGTAAGGAACCGTCAGCTGTCTCTGAATGCCCTCCTGACTGCAGAATGCATCGAACTCCTTGGAGGTATACTCACCCCCATTGTCCGATCTCAAGATCCAGATCTTTCTCCCTGTCTGCTTCTCCACAAGGGCTTTGAACCCTTGGAAGACCCTCAACACAAGCTCGGACTTCTTGCTCCTCAAGAAGTAGATCCAGGTCTTCCTGGAGTAGTCATCAATAAAGCTGATATAGTACTCAAAGCCTGTCAAAGACCGTGATGACATGGGGCCGCATATATCAGTATGGATAAGATCAAGCACCCCGACAACTCTCGTGTCACTGCTCGAAAAAACAGTCTTGGTGTACTTTCCCAAAGCACACCCCCTGCACACATCTCCCTGCTCAGTGCTGAACTCTGGTAAACCTGTAACCATGCTCCTCAACAATCTAAGAGCTGGGTGATGAAGGTGGGCCATCCTCCGATGCCAGAGCTCGCATAGCTCACTGCTGCTGCTGTGTGCTAAGGCACACTGTGGCTGAAACAATAGCTTGTACAACTTTCCACACCTAACTCCAATGTCCATGGCACTGGACATACCTGTGGCCTTGGGATACACTTGCACTCTCCCATCTGAAAAGCACACCCCAAGACCCCTGTCCTCAATAGTGGAAACTGATACAAGGTTCTTCTTCAGCCCAGGGACATACAACACATCCCGCAGAGTCATGGGACTCATCGACTCCCTCTGAAATGTGATGGTCCCCCGACCAACAGCTCTAACAACGGTGTTGTCTCCAAGGACAACCTCCACATCTCTACCTGTCTCTGATAACTCCGAGAACACCTCTCGAGCTCCAGTCATGTGGCTCGAGGCTCCACTGTCAATGTACCAAGTAGTAGAGGTGGATGGACCCCCCTGATGTCCTGTCAACAAAGAATGCTCACTGTCCATATCCATATCTATGCTGGTGGCTAAAGAGACTCTCTCTCTCTCTCCATCTGTCCAGCATAAAGGGAAAACTCCCTCTGAAATGCAACACTAAACTCATCAACCTCTGCTGAGGCTGCAGTTTGCTGTCCCTGTCCCTTCTTCTTCTTCTTGCTTGGACACTGTGAGGCATAGTGCCCAAACGCCTGAGAAGCATAACACTTGATTTTACTCAAGTCCTTCTTCTGCCCACTCTGGTGCTGGTGCTGGTGCTGTTTAGCCCCACCCTTCTTGGGACCCTTCTTCTTCTTACCCTTGGCTGCCAAAGCCACATCCTCATCATCAGCCCCTCTCTGAGAAGTACTACCCTGTACAAGACCTCTCCTGGTCTCCTCCTGCACAAAGTCATCCCAAAGCCTCTCCCAGTCAGGTAGGTTCTCTCTGCCCACTATAGCCTGCACAAAAGCACTCCAGGACTTTGAAGCCCCATTCATTGCGGTGCGGACAAGCTCTGTAGGGGCAACCTTCTCCCCAACCGCTGCAAGTTCATCCCGAACTGCAGAAATCCTAGTAAGGTAAGCTGTGACTCCCTCACCCCCATTCATCTTTATGCTCTTGAGTTTTTCTCTGAGAACCATTTTCCTGTTCTCATTAGAACTCTCATACAGGCTGGTTAAGGCTGTCCACATCTCATGTGCCCTATTCTTACCTGAAATGTGAGGGATAATGTGATCTTTAACCGCATCAAGAATAATCCTTCTAGCTTTACAGTCTTGTTTGTTGAAGGCTGAAAGGGCTGCTGCATCAGTAGATGCAGGAATGGTAATCGGATTTGCTGTAGTGTTCCTAACTACATCCGGCCATAGCTCATTCTCTTCAAGTAACAGCAAAATTCTGGCCTTCCATGGCACAAAATTCCTTGTCCCATCCAACCTATCCTCCAATCTAAGTCCTGTAGCCATCTTTTCACCAACCAAACAAAGTGCTGCTTACCGACAGAAGTAAAATAATAAAATTTCTGAATTCTGGAAATTACTGTGTGTTTGCAAAAATCACTGCTTTCAGCCCCCAAGCTCTGATACCATGTAGAAAATTCTGGGTTTTACTGCTAGCTGGTTTAAATGAACATTTCGTGGTTTTCACTTACAGCCGGTTTTGCATTGGCTGTAAGTTACTTAAGAAAATTATACTGAACAATTTTAAACACACAGTAAAATACTAACAGGCTGGAAAATACATTTGGACAGTCACACCATAAATTTAACTCAGAGATTTTTGGCCGAATAAGCCCTGGAAAAACCCCCACGGGGAAAACCAGTCAGAGAGAGGAGAGAGATTTTATTTTTCTTCAGCAAAAATATCAGACAGAAATACAGTACAAATTCAACTTATCTCCAAAAACCATCTAGCTACCTCGATTTCTGTGCATGAACAGCAACCTGCTGTTCTCGATTTCTGTGCCGAACTGACCCAAAAACTCAGTCAAGACCGTACTGTACGGCCTGCTTTAAATGCAGCCGTACGACCTTGAAACTCGAGCCAGAAATAAATGCTGCTGCCTTGGGAAACGTGCTGTACCTTTCCTCGATTTCTGTGCTGAAGATTTACCTCGAAAACTGTGCAGCCCGTACCTTGAAAACTGTGCAGTCCATACACCTCGATTTCTGTGCATTAAATGCTGTCCGTACAGTGCATTAAATGCAGTCCGTACTCCTCGATTTCTGTGCAGCCGTACCAGCAATAAATGCAAGTCGTACACCTCGATTTCTGTGCATTAAATGCTCCTCGATTTCTGTGCAATATCTCTTCTAGAAAATCGTGCCAATGCCCTAGCTCGACCTCCTTCTCCTCAGCTGCTCTTCCTTCTCATGAAAAATGAAAAAGTAAATGTTTTTTTGCCTCCCTCAGCCTTTTAGTCTAACCCTAAGTAGGTATCTAATCCAACGGTGGAAAAAGATCCAATCCAATGGATGAGATTCAGTGAGTAAAAATCCCTTTTATTTAATTCACATAAATAAAATTACTCACCCACTTAAATTTATCAAAAAGTGACTTTATGGTTATAAAGTCTCATTAAGTGACATTTAATGTGAGGGTCACCTTTTTCCCTCTTCTAAGTGACTTAGGCAAAATAAAAGTCACCTAGGGAACATCTGCCTAGGTACAAAAACTAACACACGTAAGTGTTTTGAAAAACGCATTTTCAGGAACCATTTGAAGGGAGAAACTATAAAAATGTTCAGGTAGGACCTTCTCTATTAAAATACAGTCTATTTGGATTGTATGTTCTGAAAGATTGTCTAAATAACAGATAAAAAATAAGATACATCAGGATCCTTGTGGATCTGCAACTATCATAGACTAGTGAAGTCCCAAAAATTGTAAGCAGTCCTTTTAATATACAATCTATAGACGGTTTATGAAACTAGAGAAATGGAGCACGGAATTATTGATTATTATTCATTTATTTGTGCAGCCCAGATTTTGATAAGCCATCAGTGTCCACGTTCCTTTCTCTGCACACTTGGTGAAAGAAAAGAGTATTAAATGCATCCCGAGTAAGTTGATCTCCTCATAGATGGGGCTTAGAGTGTAGTTGTTCCAGTAATTTACTCTGTTCATCCCATTAATAACGACAAGCGAGCCACCAAAAATTTGTAGGATATGTGCTCCTTTTTCAGTCACAAGCATTCATAAAAGTTTTAGAGCCATAAGTTTCAGCTATATTATTAGTACCACTACCTACTCCAGCTTTGAATTTGAAGAGATGTGCAACTCACATATATAAAATGCCTTCCTCTCCACATTGCGAGGGTTCCCCTTGACAGGCCCTGTCAAAATAAGCCCAGGAGCCACTTTTATCAATCTGTTGAATGGTGATTTGTCTTGGCAGCTTCTCTTTTGTGGTCTGTGTTACCACCCAAACTCTTACTTTAGAATGAAATTCCTAAAACTCAAGCAAGACCCTAGGGGCACTAAAGGCTACCCAATATCACCACAGTAGATTTCTGTACACTTTTGGCTGGCTCTCCTCCGGCACAAGATGGGAATCCTTAATACTCTATAAGCCAAATAGATGATGAATACAAGGAATGATTTCTTGACTTAGGAAGGGAAATCTAAAATCTGGTTTTTATACTTATAATTTTCAGATTTCTGAACAGCCAAAAGGGAAGACTTCTAAATTTAGGAAAATAAATCTGAATTCTGGTTCTTATACTTTATAACCGTCAGATTTCAGAACAAAAAAAAGGAAAGGTTGATTCATGACTTTTATGAGGTTGGTTGGGACTTGAGAGTAGGATTAGTGCTTAAGATATAGTTGGGCATATGGGGTCTAAAGGCAGCAAATATAAGTTATTTGTTTATGAGAATATGAATGCTCATAACCCAAATTAAGAACCTATAGCAAACACACTATCCTGGCCATTAAAACAGAAATCATTTTGAGAGGAATCAGAGTGAAGGAAGACCTCCAAATGCATCAAAGGGTGCATCTGCTACAAGGAAATGCAAAGTACAACTAATTTGAATTATGAAAGAATATATGCAATGGCATTTCCAGCAATAGATACAAAAAACATGAAGGGGGAATAAACCACAATAATTGTTCTTCTAATCAAGGAAAAACATTACCCATTTTACAGTCCCTTGAGAAACATTTGATGCAAAAATCAAAGCTTTAGTCTTCAGCATGTAGGTCCAAAATATCTGCTTTCGGTGCCATTATAACTTCAAACAATAGTCTCTAGTTATTCTCCAAACTTGCAACAACCATTACAAGTGGGAAGAGTCTCTATTATATAGAGTTCAAGGCTCAAACCTCCTCCATCATAAAATAATAATATCCAAGCTAAAACCTTATATCTAACCTAGGAATGCATAAACAATTAATATCCACCAACTACCTAAAGTGGACATGTCAAACAAATAATAATAAAACCCTAGATCCAAGAGGAATGCCACATGCCATGCTGTCATACTAGGATGTGTCCTTTGAAAAGTGGTTTGACCACGAGAAAATAATCAAGGGAGACGTTGGAACCCTTCTCCTAGGGTTAAAACTCAATAGATGTGCCATAAGAGCCCAATGCATAAAATAACCAAGAGCCAACCAACATGCCAAAAATAGTCCCAACGACTAGGTTAACTTCATCAACCCATAAACTCAACTCATCCTTCAATTCATAAGCATCCCTGATGAATGTGCCAAGTGATGAATCTATAGAATGGAAAGGCATGCTAGCATAAACCCATGTGCAAAGTAGGTGTAACTAACTCCAAATCTAGGGATGACCCCATCCAAATCTGCCATGTGCACCATGCAGCCTCGATATAAGTGCTATAATCAATGAACAAGAGGAGCATTCCATGGAATAGGGTGTCAAACATGTCAAACTGTTATCTCCATGCTAGAAATAGACCCACAAACTAGGGCACACACCTCTCAATGGAAACAATGAATAAAGTTATAAACTATTCCCCACATAGCTATTGGAAGGTTAAATACCACGAAAAATGTGCCAAAGAGAGGAGTGCTCCAATGGAATGATGAGTAAACCTACCACATGTGCCATCCTAGTGCTGGGTGAGTCAATATAACCAAGGGCACTGGCCAAATCATCATAGGAACTTATGTCTAACTCCAGCCATGTGTCATGTGGAATATCCCTTGCCTCTGAATATGTGAAAGATGTCAATCAAAGGGGAGCGCTCAACATCATGTGAATAACCCCTCAAGTAACTCCACATCAATTTTAAAATGTGAAAATCACCTAAGGTGTTTCCCAACCACCAAAGGAGAATGTACCTAGGAACAATGTATCATCATAGGAATCAAGGGGTTAGCCAACCAACTGAAATAACCATGTATCGTGCTAAATAAACAATCAATGAAGAAAATAAACATCATCATACCAGTGTGTAACACTATAATCCACTGAAAAGGTATCTTGTTGGTGGCATGCTCTATGGTAAATGATTTAATGATCTATCAAGTGTGCAAACCATAATCCTCTTTTAGACACAACACACCCATTATTGGCGGTGGTCGATAATGCCATAAAGGAAGTGTCGAGGAGAGTGCATACACCAAGAATAATTCCTCCTGGTCCATTCAATGTCACATTAGTGTCATCCTGCAAGCCTTGGTCACGTGTGATGATAATCATAAACAAAACTGAATGTGGTGAAAATCATAATTTTCGTGATGAAAATCACAAGTGTAAGCCTCATACCATATGAGGGGTAATAACTGGCTCCATATCGGGACATGTGCTCTGGCAATAAAGTGCAAGAGAACTCCAGAATTGTTGTCAATACTTGGTACAACTCAACATAAAAAGAGATAAGATACAGTGTTGGGGCGAGACTCTCATTGCAAAACCCACAATATGGATTCAAAGCCAATATAGAACCTCAATATAATCAAATGCATGTCTATATAATCTAATGAATGAGGTAAAAATTGACTCTAATACAAGACATGAGCCAAAATGTTAAACGAAGCATGAAATGAAATAACTACTATAATCTATTGCTCATGCAAGCTTATTCCCCATTTTAGGGTTCCCTTGTAGTGCAATTGGCACTAACCTTGTGGATGTGAGTCAATGTTATCAGAGGAGTTTTTTGATGATTCCAATGAGCTTAGGTAGTCTGAAGGACTCATATGCCACTTTCTGGGGTGATTTTCGGCTTCTGGTGTGCTCTCCAAGAATCTTGGAAAGGGCGTCTATTTATAGTAAGTCGCCGGGTTGGCTCCGTTTGTCATTATTCTTCATTGGGATCACTCCAGTGCTGTCAGTTTTCAATTCCGATGCATTTTGACAGTTTTCGCAAAATGGGTGTATTAATGGCTTTATTTTAATTATTTTACTAAGGGCGCCAAATATTATTTAAAGTATTTAAAAAATACCTTAATGTTATAGCTTGTTGGAACCGGGATGAAATGTTTAAAATCATGGATGCATAAAAGTTTAAAACAGGGACCTTGTGTGTCAAATTATCATTATTATAATAAAAAGGTCTTTTTCAGAGCAAAAGGGAGTTTAAATTGAAAAGTGAATTGTAAAATATAAATTTCTAAAGAGTTTGGCGGAGGAGTATAAAAGGAGGTTGTTAGAGCTCATTTGGATTATTCATGATTATTCTCAATTTGGATTTTGGAGAGCTCTCGTGGCTTTTTGGGCTTTTGGGACGGAAAACCCTTGGGTGCTTGGGTTCGGTGGTGAGACTAGTCCACCCTAGCTGATCAAGAAGGGAAGATTTCTCAGATCTTCTACCGTGCTTCACCGTCAAAGAAGAAGATCCCAGTATTTTGGCAAATCGTTGGGATTTGAGGAGTTTGTGGTGGTTTTTGGAGGGCATTTTCACTCTTGTGGAGGGCACAGAATCCAGATCACATGTTCATCCTCAGCTCTTGTATCCATTGCTAAATATTGCTGTAAAAAAGGGCCACATTAATATCTTGAAGGAGTAGCCACTGTGGTAGGGCGCAGTGCCTTTGTGCATCATTATCTTTGGCTGCCTCTGCTATTAACTGCTGGAAGAAGGGCTGCAATAGAGTTCTGGGGGCATTCCTTTATGTTAACAGTTGCAAGTGTACGAATTTAAGTGCTGGCGTACCATCTTCAGGCAAGTCGTGACCGCCAAAGGAGGGCGTTTCACATGACCTACAGGTCTGAAAAATACCAGATAAATCTGATTTTTATCATGTTGTTGTACTGCTGTTACAGTTCATAAAAATCACAGTCACTTCATATATTGTCATGGTGTATTTTCTTTGGCTGTAAATGCAAATGGATTTTGGTATGCACATTTCATGGTCAAATGTATAATAAATGAGATCTGAAACATAACCAACAAAACCATCAGCAAAACTGAGCAAGGGATATTTCACTAATCTATTGCTCATACTAGCTTATTCTTTTTCTATTCTATTCATCTACCAATGGCACCAGATGCCATTAGAGTAATACAACTTCAGATTTTTCCCGTTGGTGGGCCCTGGTATCTTGTCTCCATCTAGGTAACCGAGGAAGCAAGAATTTGCTCGGGTGATGTCTTCAACCCTGTAAGGCCCCAACCATAACTTGTCAAATTTGCCATTCTTTCCTGGCTTTTCTCTCCTTTAATTCCACATAAGGACCAATTCTTCTTTTTCAGAATCCTTTGATGAGACCTCTTATCAGATGTAGCCTTGACTTTTTCTTGCTTTTAAATTTTAATCATGTGATCTGATAACTTTTATCGTTCTGATCAAGTTCCATCAATTGATTACTCACACCTGAACTGCTTCCTGGTTTGAAGTGAAATGTTGCAGCAATTGATTTATTGGAATCTTTAGATGAATAAGCAAAGTAACTGTAGTCACTCGATATAGCGATCTTTATATCGACAAAGACTGATGATCGCTAGACCAGTGGAACCTTAGGATTCTGCACCAAAGTGTCATGCCAGGCAAGGTCCCTTCTCTTCAGGTTTCTCGGATCCACTGAGAGCAGATCCATACTAACCACGGGAGGTCTCCCCAGTCCAACTTTCCTGGATACTTGCCGGTGAAACCAACTTTCTCACAGAAGTTGTAGGATTGATTTTTAAAGGAAACAGGGCATCTTGAGGTTTAACAAGTTGGAAATGTGGTACCTTGGGGGGATTGTATCCAAGGGTGAACTGATGATTGGAAGTACTGTAAACAAGAACCCCTAGAACACTAAAACAAGCAGCAAAGAGATGGGGGAATAACAATAAAGGCTACTTGAATGAAAACAAAGCAAAAGATTCAATTAATGTCAATATAAAAAGCTTGATTAAAACCAAACATCCAAAGCTGCCCAACAAGTATTCGAATTTAATGTGGCCAGGACTTTCTTGGATATTGTCCCCTCAGATCCAGCCAGATCTTACTGGAATGATGATGCAAATAAATATAGAGAAAATGTTATTTTTGGTTGTCCTATGTAGGTCATTTCATTTGAAAGGGTTCAAAATTTGATGACTCAACTTGCGGTTGAATATTAATTGAGCTATATATCATAGATAAGTAAAATGTCCTAATTCTAGGATGTAATTATTTATTTAATATGTTTCCACAAGGTTCTGTACATGGTCCCGTTCCATTGATAATGATGGTGTGATGACTTTACAAATTCTCACAGTGAGAGTTTAGAATAGGTGCAGCACTTTTCCTTTTGTTCATCATATGCAGTTGTTTGACTGTCTATTGGCTAAGCCACACTTTTAGCATTTTTAAAACAATTATACTGAGTGCATGAGTTGATACCAAAATTGAAACAGGACCTGTAAATTTCATTGTGCCTCCAATACTCTTTCTTGATGTCAGAAAGGATTGAGTATCCAAGCCACTTGTTACAGCTATGTTACTTTTACTGTTAATAGACAATGGTCATTTTATGAATGACTAATCCATTCGTACCTTGAAACATTATTCTGTTGAAAGCAAAGAAAGAAAAAACTACTACTACATGACAAGCATAAAGAATCCATTTACTGTGGATTTTAGGATATGCTTAAGGTAAGATTCCCGTGAGAGTTGTTTTTTATTGCATGTGTATCCTATATCCGACTGCATTCAGTATCATTAGCAGCTTTGTTTTTGGTGCCTGCTCTTTCAAAATTGTTATTTATGATCTTACTGTAACCTTCAATTCCAGGTTGCCCACTTCACAACTCCTTTCTCATTTGATCAGTTGGAAAGTTTGCATTCAGGCCTTAATGGCATTCTTCCTCATGATATTCGAGTGAGGGAGATAACTGCAGTACAACCCAAATTCCATGCACGATATTCTGCAATGAAAAAGACTTATCATTACAAGATATATAATGGCACTATCATGGATCCATTTCAACATGCTTATGCTTATCATTGTGCCCACAAGCTTAATGTTGATATCATGAGACAGGCTACCAAATATTTCCTTGGGCTACATGACTTCTCTGCCTTTATAACAAAGTCACGAGATGGTTTCCCGAAAGATCCTAGGAGGGAGATTTTCCGTTTTGATGTAGTCAAGATGGTACGTGATCAGAACACGGATCTATTCCTTTTGTTTATTTTAATTAAGAAGAAAACATTAGTTCTTATGTTCCATGGCTATTTGAATTCGTATTTGATAGTCAAGATATGTATTGAGTGTTATATTTGATGAGCCCCACGATTATCATATGTTGCTCATCCTTTTGATATGTATTATTGCTACAATAATCACCTAGTAGCCTCAAAGACACAAGACTTTCTCAATTACTTTAATTTAATGTCCAAACTAGATATTGTTGACATATGCTTATTTAAATTAATGTGTTTGGCTTCTTTTGAGAAGAACACGATGAGTGCATGGTGACTTTAGTTGAGTTGGTTATGTTGATTGGATTTATGTGCATTAATGTTGATTGGTAGCATAAGGTTTAGTGTAGAGGTTAGTCTACATCTTGGAGTTAATCCTGTGGTCTCACACCAAAGAGAGGCTCGACCCTTGCATAAATGTTCCATCTTCAGAACTCCAAGTACACTTCTATCTGGGTATACAGAGGGTAAATCAAGTGATCATGTCACCTTCATTCGTGAGGGTGACTAAACCAGGTTTCCAGCACATGCACACAACCACTTAATCCATGAACAGTTCAAATCCCCAAATTTCAGCTATATTTTGAATTAGAATTAGATAGAGGAGGCAAGAATAAATCTTTAGGCTCAGCTGTGCTGAGTGGGAGATTAGACTAGGTAGGCAGTGTCCTAATAATTGGGGATCTGGTTGGTAGAATTAGTTTGAGCTCCTTCAAGTGAATAGTCAATGTTTATATGGTTTAGAATGGAGGAGTTAGGGTCCCAAGTCTTCGTATTTTTCATGCTATGAACTAGTTTGAATTTTTCTCAGCTGGTAAAGGAGTTCCAGTACTTATGCAATTTCTGAATATTGTCGAATAGAGTTCTGAGTTCAGTTTTGCTTTAAAAAGTATTGGACAGGGTTCTAGAACTCCTTTAGGTAGAGCCCACTTAAGGGTAGATCATAAGAATCCTCCCTCTTCCATTTCCATTTCAGTTTAGACAGGTTACTTGCATTCTTGTAGATGATTATTTGCATTATTGGCAGTCCAGTGTTATTGGTATTTCTGTTTAGGACAGTACTTTTAATCTAATGCATTTAATGTTGTTCCATTATTTTTGCTTATAGTAATCATTGCTTTGGGTTTTGAGCTTTGTAAGTCTTGATGAGTATGATGGTCACTGCTTTGTTTAGTTTCACATTCTAAGTTTATAGATTGTAACTATTTATCTTTACCTACTCTCCTCATTTCACCGGGCCGTGGTATCAACACCATTGGACTTTCAACAACTGTAGGAAGAGATGGCAATCATCACCATTTCCCTAGGGTATGTGGAATAAAGTTAGAATGGTTTTTATCTGGCTTACTACAACATCATAAACTAGGACATTAGGGATTTTGAGAACTTCACTTCTAAACATATTAGCTTTTGTTGTTTTGCAAATAGTACACAACACCTCACAAGTTCGCACGATCTCTAGGTTGATAGTTAAACTGAGCCATAGAGTCCTTCAGTATTTGGTTGCTATAATTTTGTAGCACAACAATTTTTGGCACCGTTGCTGGGGAGGTTGCTAAAATTTGCATTATGATAATCTTTGAAGATATACACACTGTAGAAGCATTTGTTAGGGTATAAATTATGCTTTGCTTTGATAGTACTTTTGTGCAGTGTTTTTTGGATTTTTAACTCATATTTAGGTTGTATGCATCGACATAGGGATAAGTTAGGATGCTTCCTATTAAAAACTTGCATGTTTGGTGTGTTGCCACAAAAACTGACATCCCAAATGCAGGGAGTCAAAGGGTTCTAGCTAAGTGAAACTATGGAAATAAAGTAGTTGTCACCTACAACTACTTCCCTTCACTTCTAGAGGTTTGGACAAAATCACTAAGGGGGAATCTCTATAAACAACTAAGTCGAAAGATCTGCTAACTCACTTGGGTTAGAACTGTGTTTTCGAAACAAGAGTTTAGTAGTTCAAGAAATTGCAAGGATTAGCTTTAAAGATTACTTAATCATCTATGAACCATAAACCATTAAGCAAGAAATGATGACAGGTTAAAATTGAACAATCCAAAATCATATAGTGAATTTGTTAAGGAAACAAGTAACTTGTTGCTACTAAAAATGTTGATGTATTTGTAACTTTGTAATGTATTCATTTGTATATTTTATGTATTGTACCCCGATGTTTATTCCGGGAAGTATCTGTAATGTAATTGAGTCATGTCATGCCCCGATGTTCCTATCGAGAGATTCAAGAATGTAAACAAGTCATGTAAAGTCATAGAGGGTAACCCTCCTTATTGATCAAGGGTTAAAGTCCCCGTAGTTGTGGGGCCCTAGGGTTATTAGACTCTCCTAGAGAAGTCGGCCCTAGTGAGTTATTGTCAAGTCGGGAATTAGTCTAAATAGAGAGTGAGCCTCTCTATTTATCACACATTCACTCACATTCAGTGGTAGCGCACAACTGAGAGAGAAAGAAGAAGCCGGGACAAGAGGGAGAGAGACTACTGCTGTCAGGAGATCATCTTACTGTTTTGTGTTTTACTTTTGGTGCTGATTCTATCTCTGAGGAAGTTGGGGGGTTTTCTCCTTTATGGTTTCCTCGAGGAAAATCTTTGTGTCTAGACTCTATTGTCTCTTATGTTTGATTGCTATGCTTGTTATTCTCACAGTTAAAGATCTTAAGATAATGCTAGTTTAAATGTTAAAAATCTAACATGGTATCAGAGCTAACCTGAGAAGAAGACACTGTGCAGCTGCTGAAGCTAGGGCTTCCTACTTTTTGGATCTCTCTTCTCCACAGATTTTCAGCAAAAGGAGGTTGGGCTGACTCTCCTCTCTAGGGCGCATCTTTCTGTCGAAGCAGAATCTGATTTTGAGCATTTTCAGTTTTTGACCCTACACTACTGCCGGAAATTAGCGCTTTCCACAGAAGTGGAATTTTTGAATGAGCCCAGGCTTGGATTGATCTCCTCCCCAAAATTGAAGTTTAGAGATCAAGATCAAAGTTTTTGGTTGGGTAGAACTCTGGGAAAGTCAAACCCTAATCTGCTCCTGAACCAGAGAACCAGATCTGCACAAATTCAGCTCCAGATCCAGTTCCGACATCTTAACCTGGTAAGATTTAAATCTTTTGCATTTCCATTTGAGGTTCTCTGTTAAGATGTCTCATCATACCAAGCTTGATGAAAAGCTTGAGGGAGTTGATAACTTCCGAGCCTGGAAGTATAGAATCTCCCTGGTCTTGGAAGAAAATGAGTTGGACTCTTACATCGCTGAAGAGGCTCCAGTTCCAGAGGGAGATTAGGCTAAGGCCTTACACAAGAAGAAATTGGTCATGGCTAAGAGGATCATTGTTGATTCAATCAAGGATCAACTCATACCACAGGTGTCCTCTCTAAAGACACCTAAAGCTATGTTTGATGCCTTGACCAAATTGTTTGAAGGGAAGAACATAAACCAGAAGATGACTTTGAGGAACCAGTTGAAGAATGTAAAGATCCAGAATGAGGAGACTATACAGTCATACTTCTTTACAAGGGTTCCCAGATCAAAGAACAACTTGAAGCAGTAGATGAAGAAGTGGAGAATGCAGAGATTGTGATGACCACCTTGAATGGTCTCCCTAGATCATGGGATTCTTTCATCCAAGGAATCTGTGCTAGAAAGAAGCTAATCAAGTTCAGTAGGTTGTGGGAAGAATGCTCACAGGAAGAACCTCGAATAGTAGTTCGAGAAGAAAAGATGGGAAATGAAGATCAAGCTCTCACAGTGCACTCCAAGAAAAGCAGAAGGGACAATCATCATCACCAAGGTAAGCATTCTCACCAGAAAGATAACCCTGTAAGATCAAACAAGGATCTATCCAAACTTAGATGCTATACATGTGATGAAAGAGGACACTTTGCTAGAAATTGTCCTATGAATAAGAATAGTTCTAAAAAGAAGAACCACAAAAGAAGACATCATGCTCACAAAAGAAGACATCATGCTCACACTGCAGAGGATGATGATCCTCCCAGGAAAAGAGTCAAACAAGAAAGTGAAGACTCTTCAAGTGATGAAGAATATGTTCTAATCTCTGCCCTCACGGGAACTGTCACACATGGAAGCAAAGATTGGCGTATTGACAGTGGGGCTTCCAAGCATATAACGGGATTCAAAGAATCTTTTGTGAAGCTATCCAAACATAATTCACTCCATAAGGTAAAACTTGGGGATGACTACCAATATCCCATAAAAGGTAGTGGTGAATCCTCCTACAAGCTAGACTCTGAAAAGTCTATGAAAATGAAGGATGTTTTGTTTGCACTAGGACTAAAGAAGAATCTTCTCTCCATATCAGCATTGGATGCAAAAGGCATGAGGGTTGCATTTGTAGATGGCCAAGTCCTCACGTGGCCAAAAGGAAAGACTATTGATGATGCAATAATAATTGGAGAGCAAGAGGGAGGATTATACAAATTGAAGGGCCAACTAGAACAAGCTTTGGTTCATGACTCGGTAGAGCCAATGAACTTTGTCATAGAAGGCTTGCACATGTGCACTATAGAGCACTACCACTTGAAAGCAACGCTGTTGAATGACTTCCAGAAATGCAGGCAAAACATGAAGGAGTTTGCAAAGGATGTGTAAAAGGAAAGAACACAAAGAAGACATTTCCAAGTAGCGAAAGCAAAGCAAAAGGAATCTTGGAAATCATTCACTCCGATGTATGCGGTCCGATGTCATCCATCTCATTAAGCAGGTATGCATACTATATTTCTTTCATTGATGATTTTTCTAGGAAGACATGGATATACTTCATGAAAAACAAGGATGAAGTATTCAGCAAGTTCAAAGAGTTCAAAGCCTTGATCGAGAATCATACAGAAAAGAAAATCAAGACCTTTCAATCAGACAATGGTAGAGAATTCACATCAAATGAATTCAAAGAATTATGCAGAGATTCAGGGATTAAGAGGGAGTTAACCACTCCATATAATCCACAGCATAATGGGGTTGCAGAAAGAAAGAATAGAATGATTATGGAAGTTGCAAGGGCAATGCTTCATGATCAAGATCTTCCTATGCATCTATGGGTAGAAGCTGCTAGAACAGCTATGTATGTATAGAACCGTACTCCGCATAAAGTACTCGAGAACAAGACACTTGAAGAAGTCTTCTCCGGCAAGAAACCAGAAGTCAGCCTTCTCAGAATATTCGGCTGTCCAGTGTACATACACATTCCAAAAGAAAAGAGGTCAAAGTTAGATCCTTCAGGAAAGAAAGGTATATTTGTGGGATACAGTGAAAGCTCGAAAGCTTACAGAATATACTTCCCAGGATTCAAGAAGATCGACATAAGCAGAGACGTAACATTCGACGAAGATTTAGCCTACAACAAATCCAGAAAGAGACCAGTGTAAGACTCTGAAGAAACAAAAGTACCCAGAATTCAAGATACAACTATGAATGATGCAAATCAAGATGAAGATCGAGAAATAGAAGAACCCCAAGAACTTGTAGATCCACCCCAAGAGAAGAATCCGCACAAGAGGAAACCTGTATGGGTATGAGAGGCTATCCAAGGTGCAGAAAGATATGGGGCTCCAGAAGAAGTGCACAGAGAGAGGAAAAGAACCAGGTCCTGCTCCGGCTATGTAGCACTATTGTGTGACTTCATTGGTAAAGAACCTTTCAACTATGAAGAAGCGACGGAGAAGAAAGAATGGAAGGATGCTATGATCGAGGAGTACTAGTCGATCATGAAGAATGATGTCTGGGATGTTGTTCCAAGACCAGAGGGGAAGTCTGTCGTGACTTCGAAATGGATCTACAAGATCAAGCATGCTGCAGATGGTAGCATAAAGAATTATAAAGCAAGATTTGTGGCTTGTGGCTTCTCCCAGAAAGAAGGGATAGATTATGAAGAAACTTTTGCACCTGTAGTCAGATACACTTCCATCAGATCGGTACTTGGTCTAGCTGCAGTAATGAAATGGAAGATACACCAAATGGATGTCAAGACTGCTTTCTTGAATGGTGTAGTAGAAGAGGAAGTGTATGTGGAGCAGCCACTCGGTTTTGAGACACATGACAGGGAGTCTCATGTGTGTAAGTTGAAGAAAGCTCTGTACGGTTTGAAACAGGCACCCAGGACATGGTACGACAGAATTGATGGCTTCCTATCCAGTTTGGGCTTTACCAAGAGTAAAGCAGATTCCAACCTTTACTACAAGGTTGAAGAAGGGAGACCAATGATTCTCCTACTGTATGTAGACGACCTGTTTGTAACAGGTGAAAATGGGTTGATTGCTGATACAAAGAGGAAGCTTGCTGCCGAGTTCGAAATGAAGGACTTGGGTATGATGCACTACTTTCTAGGCATGGAGGTGTGGCAGAATGCAGATGGAATCTCCCTGGGACAAGGGAAGTATGCAGTAGAGATCCTGAAGAGGTTCGGGATGATGGACTGCAAGGCCATGACCACACCTATGGCATCGAACCTGAAGCTTTTAAGTGATGCTTCATCAGAGTTGGTTGATGCTACGATGTATCGTCAGATGATTGGGTCCTTGATATACTTGACAAATACAAGACCATATATTTGCTTTGCTGTGAACACATTGAGCCAGTTCCTGACAGATCCTAGACATGTTCACTTGATTGTTGCAAAGCATATTCTAAGGTACCTAAAGGGTACAGTGGATTATGGGATCAAGTATGATGTGAATCAAAAGATTAACCTGGAGGGTTATGTTGATTTAGATTGGGCAGGCAGTGCCATCGATAGGAAGAGCACTTTAGGGTGCTGCTTCAGTATGGGATTAGGTGTGATCTCTTGGTTTAGCAGGAAACAGTCTTGTGTGGCACTGAGTACAGCTGAAGCAGAGTATGTCGTAGCTTGTTCAGCTAGTTGTGAGTTAGTATGGCTGAGGAAGCCACTGTTTGATTTGTTTGATCTCCAGTTAGATGCTACTTGTATATATTGCGACAACCAGAGTTGTGTGAAGTTGTCTGAGAACCCGATGTTCCATGACAAGTTGAAGCATATCGAGATCAAATATCACTATATCAGGGATATGGTGCAGAGAGGAGCAGTAAAGCTCCAGTGTGTTGCGACGGACGAACAGATAGCTGATGTGTTGACCAAGCCATTAGCCAGAGTGAAGTTTGAGTACTTCAGGGAGAAGCTTGGTGTTCTCCAGATCGAGGTTCCCTCCAAAGAGATGTGATGAGTTCGAGAGCCCTTCTGACATGGATGTAGGATTGGTTCCTCCCATGGTTAGATATAAGTGCAGGGCGCTTCTGACATGTATGCTGGATTGGTTCCTCGCATGGTCGGATGTAAGTGCAGAGCCCTTTCGACATGTATGCTGGATTGGTTCCTCGCATGGTCGGATGTAAGTGCAGAGCCCTTCCGACATGTATGCTGGATTGGTTCCTCGCATGGTCGGATGTAAGTGCAGAGCCCTTCCGACATGTATGCTGGATTGGTTCCTCGCATGGTCGGATGTAAGTGCAGAGCCTTTTCGACATGTATGCTGGATTGGTTCCTCGCATGGTCGGATGTAAGTGCTGGGCCTTTCTGACATGGATTCACGATGTGTTCCTCCCATGGTCAGATGTCAGTGATGGGCGTGCCTTTCGGACATGTATTATGGATGTGTTCCTCGCATGGTCAGATGTAGGTGTTGGGTAGGCCGTTCTGACTAAGGGTCAGATATAAGCGTTGAAGAAGACCTACATGGAGGCTAGGCCTACAACCAGCATGAAAAAGGGCTGGCTCTGTAGTACTACCTATGACGAGAAGAATTGAGAGATAGCACCAATGATGATCCAGTGATGATCCAGCAGTGATGATCCAGATCCAGTGATGACCCAGATCCAGTGATGATCCAGATCTAGAGATGAAGATGACTTGAACATGAAGATAACTTGATGATGATCCAGATGATACACAGAAGAAGACTTGTGCTAATGAATTGTGTCGAGAGAATACCTTCCTAGTTAAGAGGGAGTGTTGATGTATTTGTAACTTCGGAATGTATTCACTTGTATATTTTATGTATTGTACCCTGATGTTTATTCCGGGAAGTATCTGTAATGTAATTGAGTCATGTCATGCCTCGATGTTCCTATCGAGAGATTCAATAATGCAAACAAGTCATGTAAAGTCATAGAGGGTAACCCTCCTTATTGATCAAGGGTTAAAGTCCCCGCAGTTGTGGGGCCCTAGGGTTATTAGACTCTCCTAGAGAAGTCGGCCCTAGTGAGTTATTGTCAAGTCGGGGATTAGTATAAATAGAGAGTGAGCCTCTCTATTTATCACACATTCACTCACATTCAGTTGTAGCGCACAATTGAGAGAGAAGAAGAAGCTGGGACAAGAGACAGAGAGACTACCGCTGTCGGGAGATCATCTTATTGTTTTGGGTTTTACTTTTGGTGCTGATTCTATCTCTAAGGAAGTTGCAGGGTTTTCTCCTTTATGGTTTCCCCGAGGAAAATCTTTATGTCTATTGTCTCTTATGTTTAATTGCTATGTTTGTTATTCTCTTTGTTTAAAGATCCTAAGATAATGCTAGCTTAAATGTTAAAAATCTAACAAAAAATGATTCATAACCATGAGAAGTAAAATAGACCATGTCAAGTATGTCCCATAAAAGCATTGACCAATACAATATTGATGTTATATAGATGAGTAAAGTAAGTATGGACATCAATGAAATAAAGCCCTTAAGATGATAGAATTGCCATTTAATTACATCACGGATTTCTATGTAAATTGTGACTAAATTTTGAAAATTGATAAGCATAACTTAGACAACAATAAGATAGTTTTTGTTGCTGGTTTTTCCAACAGAACTAGATCTTTTATTTAGAAATAATTCAACTTAAAAGAAATGATTTGCAGAAAATTAGTGGTTGTATCAACATATAAATCCCATCAACTTAAAATATGAGTTTTTAATGCAAAGTGTTGAAAAGAGAGAAGTAACAAAGTGCTGAAAATCGAAGACATGTTTGGTTATTTCCAAGTGCTATTAACCATGAAATTTTAGACCTGAAATGATAAGTAAATGTACCATAAAAGAGTAAAGATCTGAAATTTATCTTAAGAAAAATTTGTTCAAGAGTGCAAATAATAGTAACACGTAAACAACTCCAATCAATAAAAGTTTATCTCATAAAAGAATAAGAAAATTTAACCGTGTGGAGCTAAACAAGTTTGAAAATGCCATTCAATCTCAGTGTTGCATCAAGTAAAAATAACTATCCAACCATCAACATAGCATAATGTTATTGAATTAAAGTACAACTCCAAAGTGGTTTGTTTAGATGTCCTTTACTTGTTAAAATGTAGAGATTAAGTGTTAATTTCCAGATTTAATGATTTTTTTTAAAAGAAAAAAGATGAAATGATGTTTAGGTTGGCTAAAAGAGAGAAAGATAGTCTATTGACTAGTGCCTATTGTTTAAGGAGTAAGCTATCTACCCGACCATTTGCACCGGGGCCCACCTAAAGCCGTTGGGTGATAGCTTACTCCGTTACCTTTCCGTGAAACCAAGAACAACCGATTCCAACACCTACTTTCACATCAACTGCCCTCTTGAATTCATCCATCCATAAATTTAGCCATGAAAAATTTTGTTTTTAAAGTGCAAGTTTAAAATTGTAAGTTTTGATTGGAACTTTTATGAAAATTGCAAATGTATGTTTAGAACTGTATAATTTTAGTCAACTCCATAAAAATAACTGGAAAGATCTAAAACTTACGTTTTACCAACTTCCTTGTAACAATTAATCAACTCCTTTGTTTTTTTATGGAACCGGATCCAGGTTTAAACCTTGGATTCTGTATCCTTCATGATCACGGAGGTTAAAGTTTTAAACTAGCATACACTCGGAACATTGGCGTTATCAAATCCATAAAAATTGAATTTCAAATTACAAGTTTTTAGAACACAATTTTAGATTAGGTTTAGATTCGGTTTGTAGATTCAATTTGACTTGGTAAATTAGTATTCTTCATTATTACATTATACGAGAGTGTAATAATAGTTTGTTGTAGAATTGATTTGCAGTGAAAATGCAAGAAAAGAAGCAGAATCTGCTGTTCTTGGTCTCACTGTCATAGAAAGATACAGAGTAATCTATTACTGGATGGAGTCAAGTGGGCCCCGGTGCAAACGGTCAGGTAGATAGCTTACTCCATTGTTCAAACTTTAGAGAAAAGGACATGGGATCATTGGAGAGGCATAAGAGACTCTTTGTGATCAAAGAGTAAGAGTGGGTAAAATAATTCATACCCTAGTCGTAGTCTTTGATAGCTAAGTATTATTTCTCTTTAGCTCAAGTAGAGAATTTCAAATGTTGAAATTTTTTGTAGTTGATCTGCAATAAAATTACTACAAAACCCACTACAAGATGCATATATCATAAGCTTATCTGTGTCATTTTGAGGAACAACATCTGTAGCAAAAACATTGTAGGACCCGACTTTGTCTTGAAAACATATTATTTCACTTTTTGGATCTTTTAGATACTCCACATGATGTCTTCTCGTAGGTTTGTTATGCAGTATCATGAAAGTCCCTTCCATTGTTGGGATGGTAGCGTATGGTAGATCCATTTATATATTACCGCTCAAATTGACAGTCCATTTCCTTAATAATAACATGCCCCTTGCCTCTGGCAAATCAATGACAACGATATCCATCAATAGTTCAATAGAAGGACACACAACAAGACTTACCTGGACGTTCTTGATTAACCCACAAACTTTGACTTCTCTAGAGTCCATGGCACATATCTTTCGATAAGGCCTGGAAACCTTCAATTCGAGCTTGTACATCATGGCTAAGGGCATAATGTTTGTCGAGGCATCCAAATCCAAGATACAATTATGCAATATTATGGAGTCTCCAGTTATCAATGAGATAAAGAACGATGATTATTCGGGTTCTTCTTTTTTACAGGATTCATTTTATGGAGAATAATGGGCAGATCTTCATCTTCTCCTATTGCACATATGGTTTTCCTTGTTTCTTCAAATCCCAAAGATTCGATTATCTGATTTCTCATTTCTGGAATCTTTGCCATTTCTACTATTGGAACTGAGACTTTTAAAGCATTTACCACACCTTAAAAATCAAATTTGAGATTTTTATCAGTATCGCAACCAACTGAAGCCTTACATGCATTTACCTGAGTTTGCATGGAGATTTGGTCTTTAGGCCCTTGGGGTTGGCTTACTTGTGAGAGTCTTCTTTCTCTTTTGATAGGCAACACCTTTGAACTTGGTTGTCATACAATTTCTTAATCTCTTCACGAGAAGGTGTTTCTCCCAGGAGCTCAGTAATTTTATTAGATTCGATATATTTCTCTTTGACTTGCTTCATATCCTTGTTGGATAGATGAAACTGCTATCAACCTCCAAACGAGTTGTTACACACTTCAGGATCATCTCTGTTGTTTTGATTCCTCTTCATTTCTTGAAATAAATACATGTACTTTAACCATGGAAGTCTTGACACGCCCGATAAAAGTGAGGAAAATCACCAACCATGTTAGCTGATTCCAATGATGCAGGAGTTCTTCCTTGTTTGAAGGACCATCTTCCATGGAGTGAACCTGTGCTCTCTGTGATTTTAATTTCAGTGTTTTGATATCCCAAATCCCAACTTGGTCTCAGGTCTCTCTAAATCACATGCAAGTACTAAACCCCAATTCTCAATCATTGAGAATGTATAACAACACATACAATTATTTAGGACTTGAAATGCATGAGATTATTCACAACTTTTAACTAATATAGCAATCACACATAAACAACAGGACACATAAGTTTTTGGTCAATAACCCTGGAAAAATACTTGCGGGAAAACCAGTGAGAGAGTATAGAATTTTTTTTTATAATCTTAAGTAGTTTACGATAGATAAAATACATTCAATCCAACATAGACTTGTCTCTAAGCCACACAGGTTCTAATGATCAAGTCTGATCTCTGATGGATAGTTGGGTGATGCGCCTCTCTGATTGAATGTGCCCCTCACTTTGAATGAATGGGCCCCTTAGACTAAATGTGCTCCTCACTTTGACTGTATCTCTCTCTGAACTGCTATCTGACTAGGGCCTCTCGCCCCTCGCCTCTGGATCACTGTCTCAGTGATGCGCCCTCTCAAATTAGCTGAACACTATTTGAGAGCTTTTCGTCCTCAATGAAATGCACCCCTCTGCCCAAGGAATGCGCCCCCTCTGATAGATGAATCAATGATGCGCTCTACAACTGGATTCTACCTCCAAAGTATCCTCCCTCTGCCACAGATGAAGTGTGCACCCTCTCTCCCTGCCAAATTGCGCCCTCTGTTCTCAAGAATGCGCCCTCTTTGCATGCACTGATTTGCCCTCTTTTTTGACCACCTGAGTCTCACAAATGATAATGAATTTTGCCCTCTGAATGCCTTTTTCTAATTTGTTGGTGAGATTAGGGTTCCAAATCCCTAATTCATTTTGCATGCAAAAATCACACTTCTGCATTAAAAAATAGTGCATTAAAAAATGCGCGCATGCAACGTAATGTGAAAATCTCATGCACATGCATCATGCACCTCACACTACATTAAAAACTGGTGCATCCCTGCACTCCCCGCATGCAACTAGTAGAAGTCACTGAAACCTTTGCATGTCTCCACCATTGGATCCATGACAACTGGTAGAGTATTTCTCACGCACTACATCCTTATCTATATTGATAATGTACCTTCATTCTAGGCAGAACCACATGAAGGACATCTCGATTTACAAAACTCAACACTCTCGCTAGTTCCTCTCAACTTGAAACATCCTATTCTGCAAAGCAGTATTTTGTTAAGCAAAGTCAATTCTTAGCATTTTTATTTCTTCAAGCAAACATGCTTATAGCATTTTCAAGGACTTGGTTGATAGGACTTGAACTTGCCTTAGATTCCTGTTCTACTTTACCTCTCGAGGCATGCAATATATTAGGTTTTCTTGATGCCCTCCAATTTTTGTCTAGGTCTTGCGCTTTTTGCTTAGTTGTTTCCAAATCCTGAGGATTGGCCATATTCAAATGAAAGATAAACTCTCCTTGAAATGCATTTTTATAATAGGTCAATATGATAGCATCATTTGGCTTATGAGTGTCAAGAATCTTCTGCACAGTTTCATCGAACTTGATATGGAGTTAATCAATGGATTCATTCTCATTCCTCTTTTTATTGATAAGATATTCAATAAGAACCATTGATACTTCTTTTCAACCCATTTCTCATAAAAGATATCCTACAATTTATTGAGAGTACCAATGTTGTTATTCGACAAACCTGTAAACCATTTATCAGCTTCACCTTCCAATGAGAGAGCAAAGCTCCTACAATAAACATAAGGTAATTTGGCACCTTGTCTACGCATCTATTTTATAAATTCATCCAATGATCGTCAACACTAATTGTTGTCGCCTTGCACGCACCTGGGAGTTAGCGCAACATAAATCTTCAAGTTGCTCGGTGCGTCCTTGGGGGCAAGTCTCGAGTCAGGTGCTGTCACCTGATCCTGACTCCTCTGTTTAGGCAAACTCCTAACGAAGCCAAGGGGGTAGTCCCTAGAAAAGAGTTGCTAAGGCTCTTATTAGTTATTAGTTGTGGATGAGATTCTTTTTTTTGAGTTTTTAAGTGATTGACTGAAACAAGCTACTGCAATTTATAGTTTAGTTTGACAACATAAAAAGATATGGCATTCATAACATGATATAACTGAAAGAAGAAATAAGGATACAAATTAAACTAGTGCCAAAATGGAGTCAAAGTAAATAAGTGCTGCTGAAAATGAGAAATGTTTTGCAGTGTACTTGGTCAGTTTTATGTTATTATGGTGATGAGTGGATCATGGGAAGGGGATTCTCGATATACCAAAAGGTACTTAGGAAATGTCTGGATTATGACAAAGGTGGTTCCACACTTGGAAATGTGGGCTGGATTGGAGTCTTTGGGAGGTGTCCAACACTACACCAATCGAGGGTGCAACCTAATGATATCTCGAGGTCGCTATCCAGTGGTTCTCGCTTCCTTTGAAGAATTTGTCCACACAATGTCAAAGATTGATACGTCAGATTTCCGTATGTTTACGGGATATAGATTTTTATTAATGTGAGTTTACTTAGACGTGAGAAATTAATTAGCGCACATTCCTGCTTTTGATTATCCCAAAGCTCATGTCAAGCCCGCGATGGGAAATAACATACACAGGATTGGAAAATGTTGATTCTAATTTAGATTGTAAATGTACAGAAGGGAAATCATGAGACTAATTACTACAGCCAAGAGTCTCTTTCAGGCCTGAAGGCCGTACTCGGGTGAGCAAGGATGGGTTAGTGTTCGATTTTGCGAGAAAGAAATGATGAAACTTAAAGTGAAACGATTGATCTATTTTATTGCAAAAAGGAAAAAATGAAATGTTGGAGTTTGTGCAACTTCAGAAGCTATTCTTATTGTTCTTGTATTGTACCTCCTACGGGAGATGAACTTATTATAATCAATCATACAAACCCTAGAAGAACAATGTAGACCTTAGGGAGAAAAGCAAGCAAAAGAAAAGACAAAATTAAAATTATAAAATATAAATTATGTTGCTACCCTAAGAGACGTCGGCCCCAGTCAAAATATTAGTGGAAAATCTGTATAAATAAGAGGCGCCCCTCATTATTCCACACAGTAGCATGGCAACAACACAAGAAAAGTTCGTAGTTTTTTGGGAGAGAGAAGTTCGCATATACTGCAGAAGAAGACTGTTTTCAGGGTCGCTATCTTTGGAAAGCATTTCCATATTTTCTCTTTCTTCTTCATTGTACACTGATCTTAGAATTATCATATCTAGACGAAGGTTGCTGGGTTTTCTCCCATTTGGGTTTCCTAGGATAAAAATAATCGTGTTATTGTTCTGTGCTTTGTCTATCTTCTAGTGATCCTATTGATAAATACAATTAAGTTATACTGCTATAATCTTATGCAAATCTAACATGGTATCAGAGCAGTGCTAGAAGAAGCCATTGCTGGAACTCTGTCAGAAACCTGTTGGAACTAGGATTTCATCTTTCAAGGTCTTCACTTAACCTTTCGGCAGAAAAAGAGCCTTGGGAATTTCGCTCTAAGGAGGGTGCATCTTTTGGTGAAGACATAATTCAATTTTGAGAATTTTCAATTTTGACCTAATTCTTCAGCTGCAATAGAAATTGGGGTTTCAGTTTTTGACCTACTCCCTCCACAGTTTTGGCTCGACTCTACCTCTTCTCAACTCGCCTCTCTCGGGTGCATTTATCTAAAGAGTCAGTTTTCCAAAACTCCAACCTTCAGTTTTGACCTAGTCTTTGCTAGGGTTTCAGATCCAAATCTACAGTCAAGATGATTAGCATGAAGGTTGAAGATTGCCTGGAAGGAGCTTCCAACTTCATCCCCTAGAATCCTAGGGTTCTTCTCCTACTAGAAGAAAATGACCTATTACAATGTGAATGAAAAGGTCTCAGAGTCAAAAGCCGGAGAAGGCAAACCTTGCTGGAGGAAGAATGATGCCAAAGCAAGAAGGATTTTGGTGGACTCAGTTAGAGACCACTTGGTTCCTCGGATCTCGATAAAGACGAAAGCAAGGAAGATGTTCAAAACCTTAAAGAAGCTATTTGAACACATTAATATCAATGTGACTCTCACATTGAGGAATAAACTGTCGAATATGAAGATGACGAAGTCCGAGAATGTTGCCTCATATTTCATGAGAATCATTGAACTCCGGGACAAGCTAAAGTCCAGTAGAGACAATCTTGAAGAAAAGGATCTCCTTTTGATCACCTTAAATGGTCTCCCACCATCTTGGGAATCTTTCATCCAAAATATAAGTGGTCGGACCAAGTTGACCAAATTTGATAAGCTATAGGTAGAATACACTTAGGAATAAACAAGAACCACAGCACGCCAAAGACTTCATGGCGCCCAACCTGAGGAGAATCAAGCGTTCATATCTCATGCCAAGAAAGGCAAGGGAAGGGGAAGGAAGTCCTTCAATCACAGGCACCAAGATAAGAGATCAAGTCCTCCCCCAGATTAGAAGAAACAAGAGAATAAGGATTTGTCTTGGATACAGTGCTACATGTGCAAGAAATACAATCATTATGCTAGTAGTTGTCGAAGATCAATCAAAAGGAAGCATGAAGCTTGAACTGCTGATGTAGAAGAAGACCCTCCCCACAAGGAAGTTAAGGAAGGATGATCGTTCAAAGTTCTTCTTCTAAGAAATGATATGAAGATCTAGACTGTGATGATCGTCAAGCAAGCATATGAAGATTAGTGGACTCTGAAAGTGGGAGCCCACCCACAAAACTACAAAAGATAAGTATTTGATTTTACAGGCTCTAAGTAGATTAGATCTGGTTGTTCTTTGAATATGTTTTACACAGATCTACATTTCTAAATTTAGGTAGTTAAATAGGCTTTCATGCTACACAACCCATCTAGGATGACGACTCCTTTATAACATACTTGAGTAGTGCACACTCTTAATGGTATACTATAATGGAGACCATAAGCATTTGGATAATGGCCTTACGTGTGTTGTGTCGAAGCTTTTACTAAAAGGTTGCCTACATTATTTTGTTAATACATTGATTATGAAATATCGCTAACCATATGATAGGAATTTGACTTGTAGGGAATGCCATGATGTACAAGGACAAGTGATCCCATTGATTTACAGATGGAATAGAAGCAGAAAGCCTCTAGAAGCATGTATTATGACTCAAACCCAAAATAATCTCATGTAGATATTTGGTGATCAGAAGCGAAAAGCTTCTATGAATGTCGGTTTATCTGTTGCTTCAACAAGATTTACTCAGCCGACTTTTGAGAGAGAGAGGGAGTTATCCCTCAAAGACAATGATTCTAGTCTATTACATATGATAGAAACTTGACGACATTGCTGTCGTGACTCGGACAAGACAATTGAAGGATCCTGGATGAACCTGGTCATCATGGATAATTACTTTCCAGTGTACATTCACGTGCTCAAGTTAGAACCTTTAGGCAAGAAGGATACATTCGTGGGATATCGCAAGTCTTGAAAGGATTACCGAATATACATCCCGGGATTGATTCAAATCAAAGACAGGCAGGATGCAACCTTTGAAGAAGAAATGGCTATCTGAAAAGGAAGAGGATCAGATATGGAGATCGATGATGATGAAGAGATGAGATCATCTCCCCCTCCAAACATTAAGAGGGAGTCTGAACAAATGAATAAACCGAGCAGTCCCATTGATCCCGTTGAGCCAGATGATGCTCCCACAGATATGGTAGTAAGTCGGAAAAGACCCAAATGGGCACGACAGATTTTGCATGAAGCTCTGCATGGAGCAGATGTGAGCATTGAAAATTACAAGGCCAGATTGTTACTAGAGGGTTCTCTCAGAAAGAGGGAGTTGATTACGATGGGACATTTGCTCCTATGGCTTGACACACTTCTATTATATCGATTATTGCTATTACTTCAGCTATGGGATGGAAGTTGTATCAAATGGATGTCAAGACGGCCTTTATCAATGACATTGTTGATGCATTACTTCTTGGGATTAGAAGTATGATAAAGGAAGAAGAAGATTTTCCTAGGTTAAGGAAAATACACCATGAATATGCTGAAGAGATTCAAAATGTTGGACTGCAAGTCCATAGATACTCCAATGGATGCAAATTTGAACGAAGCTGAGAGATTTTGCTTCAGATTCAAATTTGATCGATCCCACTATGTATCACCAGTTGATTGGGTCCTTGTTGTATCTGACGAACACCAGACCAAATATTTGTTTTGCTGTGAATGCCCTCGGTTAATTCATGTGTGAACCGAGGCAGATTCACTGGACTGCTGCAAAACATGTGCTCAGATACTTACATGGAACTGTGGGATATGATCTACGATATGATTCAGATTGTGACTTGAGATTGCAAGGGTTTACATACTCAGATTGGTCCAGATGCACTACAGATAGGAAGAGCACTTCAGGACGTTGTTTTACTTTGAGTTCTGCAGTAATTTCCTAGTACAATAGGAAGCATAACTCAGTAGCTCTCAGTATTGCAGAGTCCGAGTATATGGCTGCAAGTTCAGCAACCCGAGAAGCAGTTTGGCTTCGTAAACTTCTTGCAGGATTATTTGGCCAGATTCTAGAGCCAACCGTGATTTACCATGCTAACCAGAGTTGTGTGTTGATGTCATTGAATCTTGTATTTCACGACAAGTTGAAGCACATAGAGATTTAGTATCACTTCATACATGATATGGTGCATAAAGGTGCGGTCGAGCTCCATTATATTTTGATAGACGACCAAACTGTAGATGTTCACACCAAGCCTCTTCCCTAGATGAAGCTTGAATACTTTTGCGGAAGACTTGGAGTAGAAGAGAACTTATCCCTCCTTGAGAGGGAGAGATGATTGAGAGACATTTACCATACTTTTGCCCAGGTACCTTTGCTCGTCCAGGTTCTCAGCCGGGTATGGGAGAAATCCCATCGGCAGATGAGACAGACAGGTAGTAGATGGTCGTGTTCACACAGGTGCCTCTGCTCGTCTAGGTGCTCAGCTAGGATGGGAGAAATCCCATCGGTAGATGAGTAAGACAGGTAGCAGATGGCCGTGTGATTGCACAGACACCTCTACTCGTTCAGGTTCTCAGCTAGGTATGGGAGTAACCCATCGACAAATGAGACGAACAGGAAGTAGATGGTTGTGCACATTTACTCGTTTAGGTTCTCAGCCAAGTATGGAAGTACCCAATCGACAGATGAGACAAGCAGGTAGTAGATGGTCGTACACATTTGCTCATCCAGGATCTCTAGCCAGGCATGGAAGTATTCCATCGACAGTAGAGACGGATAGGTAGCTACTAGCAAGAGATTTTCTCTCAGACATCCGGATAGAAAATCCGGATAGACATTCAAATAGACATTCGGATTTGCTCGTCTAGGTGCTCAGCTAGGTATGGGAGAAATCCCATCGGTAGATGAGTCGGATAGGTAGCAGATGGTCGTGCGATTGCATAGACACCTCTACTCGTTTAGGTTCTCAGCCAAGTATGGGAGTAACCCATTGACAGATGAGACGAACAGGTAGTAGATGGTCGTGCACATTTACTCGTTCAGGTTCTCAGCTAGGTATGGGAGTACCCCATCGACAGATGAGACGAGCCGGTAGTAGATGGTCGTACACATTTGCTCATCCAGGATTTCTAGCCAGGCATGGAAGTATTCCATCGACAGTAGAGACGGATAGGTAGCAAGAGATTTTCTCTCAAACATCTGGATAGAAAATCCAAATAGACATTTGGATTTGCTTGTCCAGGTGCTCAACTAGGTATGGGAGAAATCCCATCGGTAGATGAGTCAGACAGGTAGCAGATGGCCGTGTGATTGCACAGATACCTCTACTCGTTCAGGTTCTCATCCAGGTATGGGAGTAACCCATCGACAGATGAGACGAACAGGCAGTAGATGGTCGTGCACATTTACTCGTTCAGGTTTTTAGCCAGGTATGGGAGTACCCCATTGACAGATGAGACGAGCAGGTAGTAGATGGTCATACACATTTGCTCATTCAGGATCTCTAGCCAGGCATGGAAGTATTCCATCGACAGTAGAGACGGATAGGTAGCAAGAGATTTTCTCTCAGACATCCAGATAGAACAAATTCATAAAGACAACCTTCAGTACGTTTAGAGATGATAGAGATAGTATAGATGTACAGATGAAACCCAGTTGATCGTGATGCTGATGAAGACTAAAGAATATCTTCCTTGTTGAGAGGGAGTGTTGGAGTTTGTGCAACTTCAGAAGCTATTCTTATTGTTCTTATATTGTACCTCCTACGGGAGATGAACTTATTGTAATCAATCATACAAACCCTAGAAGAACAATGTAGACCTTGGGGAGAAAAACAAGCAAAAGAAAAGACAAAATAAAAATTATAAAATAAAAATTATGTTGCTCCCCCAAGAGAAGTCGGCCCCAGTTAAAATATTAGTGGAAAATATGTATAAATAGGAGGCGCCCCTCATTATTCCACACAACATCATGGCAACAACACAAGAAAAGTTTGCAATTTTTTGGGAGAGAGAAGTTCGCATATACTGCAGAAGAAGATTGGTTTTAGGGTTGCTATCTTTGTAAAGCATTTCCATTTTCTCTTTCTTCTTCATTGTACATTGATCTTAGAATTATCATTTCTAGATGAAGGCTGTTGGGTTTTCTCCCATTTGGGTTTCCCAGGATAAAAATAATCGTGTTATTGTTCTGTGCTTTGTCTATCTTCTAGTGATCCTATTGATAAACACAATTAAGATATACTGATATAATCTTATGAAAATCTAACATGAAACTACTTTAATACTGTGCGGGTATAAAGAAAATAAATGGACGAATACAGGCTTCTCCCAAATGGGGGAAGGAGGGTGTGGGAGCCATAATCCCACTTGCTTTTTTATTATGATTTATTACAATGCTATTAAGAAAAAGAAATACCCTTTTTTGACCCATTGACAAATGGATAAAAAATGGTTTTACAAGTGCAGGGGGAGAAGAAGAGTGAAGGAGGGGGAAGAGGGATGAACTGTGGATGCTCTGGATGACCAAAAAGTCAATTTTTCTGCAGGACCTGTCTCTCTTTTTCCTCCAACCTGCTAAAAACTAGCAAGCAAAACTCACCAGAAAAGTTTAGTAGTTAGCTAAAAATACATTAAAATACACCTACATAGTGCTTGCAGAAGTTAGGGAAAATTTAAGGTATCAAGCATAAAGAGAAATGAACTAGATCTGAGCTTAGAATGTAAACTTAAAATCACTTTTTAGATCTAATCAAACAAGTAAATAAAAATGATGAACTTTAGCATACGAATTACTTGTTAAATGAAAGTAATTGTAAAGAAAGAGATTTGTAGTTTTGAAGAAGGAAAGAGAAGGAACTCAAGCCCAAAGCTTGAACAAGACCGAGGAGGAGGATGAAAAACAAGAAACTTTAGATCCAAAATATGTGGTAAAGAAGACAAGATGCAATCGAGCTCCAATCTTACTCCACGCTTGGTGATCTCCACAGCTAAAAAACCCTTCAAACAAGTGATTAGATCTAGTATGGTAGATTAAATAAAATCAAAAGTGCATAAGTATAACCAATTACAACATGCAACTCTTGGATCTTAGATAACTATTCATAAATAAACAAATTGAACTTTCAAATGCATATTCCAAGGTTGAGAATATAACCTTCTCAAGCTAGATTAATCAATACATGTATGAAAAGAACTCAAACACAAACAAATATCACCTCGGTTCAAGAGCTAAACATTTAGAATAATGAGAACTTGCACCACCAACATGACCTCCAAAGTCTCAATCTTTATTCATCAAAATGATGAACAATTACAAAACATGTGAGTAGAGGTTCCTTCCTTCGTTGACAAGGAAGAAAGCCTCACTTAAATAGGAAAAATGAGAGCAAACCCCAAGGGGGTGAATTTGCCAAGTGTTGGAGATTTTTGAGATGATTGGGGACGAACTATAGTGAACTAGAGGTGGTAGGCATCACCTCTCACAAGGTAGGTCACCCCCCCTCTTTTTGTGACACATACAACAAGAGGTGAGCTCTTTCATGGATAAATGTGCCCCTCTAAGGAGAAATTCACCCCCTCATGGATTTGATTGGAATCAAGCCGATTTGATCTTGATTTGGTCTCCAATTACCCCCAAGATCATCCTTATTTATAACCTGAAACATGTCTGGGGCAAGTCCCCATTGATTTAGGGATGTGTTTTTTTCTCTTTATTTTCCCTTTTTCTATTTTTTATTCACTTTTTGCCTTTTTTGGAGACTTTTTTCACTTAAGTGATACATAATCACTTAAAACTTCGGAAAAGTGGGTTTTGGGGTAAAGAGGGTGCTTTAAGTTTGAAAATGAGCACCCCCATGGAAAATTCCCCCTCTAGACCACACTTTTAAGACATTTTGAATTATCTCAATTAAATTATTAAAAAATAGCCTAAGTTTACGGAAACAATTATTTTTTTCGGAAGTAAAAAAAACCTAAGGGGGACCTAGTACACGTTCATAATGACTCAAAACAATGTTTAGCATGCTTATATACATTGACACGTGAACTTTAATAATCTCCTAAGGCCTAACCACCAAGACGACCATTCCAGCTGTTTGTCTTAAAGTTTGTACCGACTGCTGAGCACAAAGTTTAGGCACCTCGAGCTGAATGAATATGGATTTGAGGATGGTTTTGTAGGGGTCAATAAATTAATCAACTAAACTAGTAGCAATAAGGAAGGTCTTCCTGCATGCATGCAAAAGACTTAAATTAGGAAAACAGTTGTATTTAATTTACCTTTCCTAAGTTTATTTTGGAAAATAAATTAAAGTGATCTAAATAACTTTAGTGAAACACTAGTTAAAGTGAAAGTGAAATTAGCATTTTTGCTTTACCACTAGTTAAAATGAAAGTGAAATTAGGGTTTTTGCTTTACCACAAGTGAAAGTGAAAGTGAAAGTGAAATTAGGGTTTTTGCTTTACCACTAGTTAAAGTGAAAGTGAAATTAGGGTTTTCGCTTTACCTAAAGTTATAAAGGAGAGATCAATTGGTGGAGAGGACACACTCACTTGTATTCCGATAGAGACAGGATACAAACAGGGAGAGAAAGTCAGACAGAGGATTTAGCTCGGAAGACGGAGGAGTGAATAGCAGGATCACCGAGCTTCGTACAACTGGGCCGTACACTCACACAGGAGGGTGTTGAGGTTTAGCTGGGATTTGCCCAGTGATTCTTCCGGGTAGTGCATTCGCCAGGTTTGGGTGAATTTGCAGTGATTGTAAAAGTTCCATATTTTCTCATAATAAAATCTATATCTGACTGCTGCACTGGTTTTCCCATCTTGTGTTTTTTCGGGGGTTTCCGTACCCAAAATAATAGTGTCAATATTGTGATGCAATGTTATCGGAATCGGACCGGTCATCGAACCGGCGAAGCCCAAAATGTGAACCGGACCGGAACCGACAAAAAACCGGGTAAAAAACTGGCTGACTAAAAAATACATAAAATATTCATATTTTGTAAAAAAACATATATATTCATGTGCATACATATGAATCCAGACCATTAACTGAGCGCTTACTTAACCAAGTGAAAGGAACAAACTATAAGTGGATCACTGCCCTGGAATACTGGAAGAATACTGCCTGAGATCATTTTACAGGGTTGCCTGGACACGAGTTAAAAATATATCTGCTTCATTTGCAGTTAGATCGAACTTTATAAAATATTATGTTGCAAGTTTGAAACCCCATTGGCTCTGGAATTAGTCTGCTGTGACTTGCATCAATCCTCAGGTTCTGTGTGTTGGAGAGGATGATCACTTTTCAAACATAGATAGATCAGAAATAGGTTTGAGGGTCTTGTGATCCAAAATATGTTTCTTTTTGATTGATCTGAATTGATCTGAATTGATGATATGTTTCTTTTTCTCTTATTTGTGTATCCTCATAGAACCCTCTTTTATTACCAATATGGACTGCTGAAGTGTCCCTCTACTGGAGGTGTGGTATGGTTTAATCTTTGATCAACTGCCTTGCTGCTTATTAATGCATTTAATATTTCATATTCTCACTATGGAGTGATGCACATGC
>LPNX010338029.1:497822-517574 GCA_001517045.1 Pseudotsuga menziesii | reverse complement strand
TTATGCCCTTCCTCAACAAGTAACCACTACAAGGCTCTCACAACTCACCAATAAATGGTGACTGTTTCCTCTGCAATTTCAGACACTCTCCATAGATGACTGTGTACCCAAGTGCGCCCTCTTTTAGGTTGTATTTTTGTTTTTTTTTTTTAAATTTGAAAAAACGTGGGTCCCTGCACGCGGCCGTACGGCAGAGTACGGACCGGCCGGTTCAGTGCCCGGTTTGGTCAAATTTCCGGTTTTTTAAATTTTTTTAGGAAACCAGACCGGTCAACCCTGTGAACCGGTCAGACCGGCCGGTTTTGCCGGTTGTGATTTATTTCTCAGTTTTATATTCCGCTGCATACTGTAAAAGATATTCATGTGTGGTTATCAGTTGATATTTTGCATGCGCTGCTGAGCCCTAGTTGAATATTAAAGGAAAATTTACATGGTATCAGAGCTCTGGTGAGCTAAAGCTGAGAGATTTGCAGCAACAGTGATAGATCAGGGGTAGATCTATAGGAAGACACAAATCTAGACTTCCAGATCTAGGGTTTGACAGCTACACTTCACTATGGTCGTGCAGTTGAGAGTTGAGGATAGACTTCAAGGTGCTCAGAACTTTCCTACATGGAAAGAAAAGATCACAAGGATCCCAGATGTCAGTGATGCAGAGGAGCACATTGACTCCACGAAGGTTGCACCCACAGATCTGACAGATCTAGCAGCTTGGAAGAAGATTGATTCCAGAGCCATGCTGATTATCATGGATGGAGTGAAGAACAATATAGTTCCTCACCTTTCTGGTAAGAAGACCGCAGCAGAGATGTGGACGACTTTGGAGAGTCTGTACCAAAGCAAGAACGAGAACCAGAAGTTGGTGTTGCAAGAGAGGATGCGCAACACCAAGATGGCCAAGGAGGAGTGGTGCCTTATCTCACGAGGCTCACACAGATCAGGGATGAGCTTGGAGTTGTTGGCTCTAAGACAGTGGATGAGGAGCTAGCTCGGATAGTCCTCAATGGCTTCTCTAAGCCATTGGACACCTTTGTCAAAGATGTTGTGGCTAGGGAGAAGCTCCTTGATTGGCAGAGACTATGGGATGACTTTGTGCAGGAGGAGACCCGCATGGGTCAAGGATCAGGCTCATCTAGCAATGCCCCACATATTGTGGATGAGGAGGCTCTAGCTCTTACAGGGAAGAGCAAACAGAGGAAGAAGGATGGTAAGAAGAACCTTGACGTGTCAAAGTCAAGTGTTTTATTTGCCACAAGTAGGGACACTTTGCCTCCCAATGCCCAGACAAGAAGAAGAAGAGTAACACTTAGATGGCTGGATCTGCAGAGGTGGATGAGTTCAGCAGGAACTTCGATGAAGAGTTCTGCTTGATAGCTTGCATGGAAAGCACCATAGGGAGCGACATATGGTACATCGACAGTGGAGCATCTAGTCATATGACTAGACAAAAGAGATTCTTCAGAGACTTGCAGGAGGGTGGAACAGGGATCCACGTTGAGCTGGGTGATGATGCGCGGTATTAGGCGTAGGGAGTTGGCACTGTTTCGTTTGAGAGGAAGTCTGGCAAACCCCTCAGTTTTGTTGATGTGTTGTATGTTCCAGGACTGACCAAGAACTTTATATCAGTCTCCACTCTGGAGGACAAGGGATATCAGGTGAAGTTCCGTGACCATAGAGTATATATCAGGCTCAAGGGGTCAGATAGGATCTTGGATCAGGTGATTGGAAGGAGGAGCGGGAAAGTGTACAGATTACACTTTGAGCCTACAAAGGCTCTAGTCGTCAGCAGCAGTCAGGGTGAGTTGTGGCATAGGAGGATGGCACACTTACACCATGGAGCATTGAAACATTTGAGACAAGCAGTCATTGGAGTTCCTCAGGTACAGGAGGAAAAGCATAACCACTGGAAGGGTTGTGGTTTGGGGAAGAACATTAGGAAGCCTTTCCCACAGAGTGAGCACAAGTCTAAGGAGCCCTTGGACTTGGTGCATTCTAATGTATGCGGACCTATGAGTGTCCATTCGTTAAGTGGTTATAGCTACTGCATAACCTTCATTGATGACTATTCTAGGAAAACTTGGATCTATTTCCTGAAGGCTAAGTCAGAGGTCTTTGAGAGGTTTCGAGAGTTTAAGACTCTTGTGAAGAATCAAACATGAAAGAAGATTCGAGTGTTGAGAACAGACAACGGGGGTGAGTACACCTCCAATGAGTTCATGGAGTATTGTTCGGCAGAGGGGATCAAGAAGGAGCACACTGTGCCCCATACCCCACAGCAGAATGGAGTTGCAGAGCAGAAGAACAGGACTATGGTTGGAGCATCCAAGGCCATGCTATTTGATCAGGGATTACCACTATTCCTCTGGGCTGAGGCATACAGGACTGCAGTATACATTCAGAACAGGTGTCTCCACACAGCTTTAGGGAGGAAGACACTAGAGGAGGTCTTCACAGACACTAGGCCAGATGTGAGCCACATTCGCATATTCGATAGTGTCTGTTATTGTCATGTTCATGTTGACAATAGGAAGAAGCTGGATCCTTCTGGAGAGAAGGGGCTACTTGTTGGGTACAACGAGATTTCGAAGGCATATAGATTTTACATTCTAGCTCGCAGGAGGATTATTGTGAGCAGGGATGTCCAGTTCGACGAGGACAGGGCCTTGAGGAGATCTTTGGACTTACCAGCAGAGCAGCAGCCAATACGAGAATCGAGGGTCAAGTTGGAGGAGCCAGATGTATAGGTGCATGTACTGACATAGAGCACAGGTTCTGGTGGTCAGAGGGAGTCAGGTGGATAAGATCCTTCAGTCATTGACTTGAAGGATGAGCTGCAGCAGGAGACAGATATTCAGCAGCCGCAACAGGTTGACAATAGGTCAAGGCCTAAGTGGTTTAGGTCCACAGTGCAGGATTCCAGGCAGGTAGATCCTCCACAAACATCTTTTAGACAGAGTGTACCACTAGAGAGGCTTAGTTACATGGCACTGATGATAGAGTTGATTAACTTTGAACCTTCCAGCTTCGGGGAGGCTGCACAACACGATGTGTGGCAGGAGGCTATGGTTGAGGAGTATGACTCCATTATGAAAAACCAGGTATGGGAGGTTGTGCCGAGGCCACAAGGGAAAAAGGTGGTGGGATTCAGATGGATCTACAAGGTCAAGCATGTAGCAGATGGAAGCCTGGAGAAGTACAAGGCGAGCTTCGTGGAAAAGGGGTTTTCACAGAAGGAGGGTATTGATTATGAGGAGACCTTCGCCCCTGTTGTCAGGTATTCTTCCATTCGGACCATTATCTCACTAGCAGCTGAGATGGGTTGGTGAGTCCATCAGATGGACGTCAAGACTGCCTTCCTCAACAGAGTGATAGAGGAGGAGGTATATATTGAGCAGCCAGAGGGGTTTGATGTGGAGAACAGGGAGCCGCATGTTTCCAGATTGCATCGAGCTCTTTACGAGCTCAAGCAGGCTCCTCGAGCATGGTACTCAAGGATTGACAGCTATCTATGGGAGATGGGATTTCAGCGGAGTGAGGCTGACCACAACCTGTACTTCTTGACAAGTGAGGTGCCTCTCATGCTGGTCCTGTATGTGGATGATCTCTTTTTGAAAGGAGATGAGAGGCTGATTGGGGGCTTCAAGTTCAACCTTAGAGTGGAGTTTGAGATGAAGGACCTTGGGTTGATGCATTACTTTTTGGGCTTGGAGGTTTGGCAGAGAGATGGATGCTTCTTCATCGGACAGGGGAAGTATGCAGTAGAGATCATGAAGAGATTCAGGATGGAGTATTGCAAGCCTATGGCCATACCTCTAGTTTCCAACTAGAGGAAGATTAATGCATTAGGGTCAAACGGATTTGATCCTACCTTGTATCGTTAGCTTATCGGATTGCTTATGTATCTGGTCAACAATCTACCAGACATCAGCTTTGCAGTCAGCTCTTTGAGTCAATTCATGGTGGACCCTTGGAGAGTGCATTGGACGGCTGCGAAGCACATACTTCGCCACATTAGAGGTATAGTGGAGTGTGGATTGGTTTATGAGCGCAAGGGGAGTGTACAGTTAGCAGGTTTGACAGATGTTGACTTGCCAGGATGTGTAGAGGACTGAAAGAGTACTTCAGGTTGTTGTTTCAGCATTGGATCATGGGTGGTCTCTTGGTTCAGTAGGAAGCAAAAGTCAATTGCAGGATGTTGATTGGGCAGGATGTGTAGAGGACCGAAAGAGTACTTCAGGTTGTTGTTTCAGCATTGGATCATGGGTTGTCTCTTGGTTCAACAGGAAGCAAAAGTCAGTTGCATTGAGCTCGGCAGAGGCTGAATACATGGCAGGCAGCATGGCTGCTTGTGAGGGTATGTGCCTGAGGAAGTTACTTGCAAGGTTGTTCGAGTGTGAGCTAGAGGCTACATTAAATCACTGTGACAATCAGAGTGGCATCGGGCTATCTGAGAATCCAGTGTTCCATGACCGGAGCAAACACATAGACATCATATACCACTTCTTAAGAGATTGTGTTCAGAGAGGAACCATTCGGTTGGAGTACATGCAGACAAATGAGCAGGGGGCGGACATTTTCACCAAGGCACTTTGCAGACAGAGTTTTGTGAAGTTCACAGATAAGTTGGCGTTGCTACCGAATCCCTTAGTCGTTGAGAGTGAGTGTTAAACTAGTAGCAACAAGAAAGGTCTTCTTGCATGATCAGAGGTATAGTGGAGTGTGGATTGGTTTATGAACGCAGGGGGAGTGTACAGTTAGCAGGTTTGACAGATGCTGACTGGGCAGGATGTGTAGAGGACCGAAAGAGTACTTCAGGTTGTTGTTTCAGCATTGGATCATGGGTTGTCTCTTGGTTCAACAGGAAGCAGATGTCAGTTGCAGGATGCTGATTGGGCAGGATGTGTAGAGGACCGAAAGAGTACTTCAGGTTGTTGTTTCAGCATTGGATCATGGGTTGTCTCTTGGTTCAACAAGAAGCAGAAGTCAGTTGCATTGAGCTCGGCAGAGGCTGAATACATGGCAGGAAGCATGGTTGCTTGTGAGGGTATGTGCTTGAGGAAGTTACTTGCAAGGTTGTTCGAGTGTGAGCTAGAGGCTACATTAGTTCACTGTGACAATCAGAGTGGCATCAGGCTATCTGAGAATCCAGTGTTCCGTGACCGGAGCAAACACATAGACATCAGATACCACTTCTCAAGAGATTGTGTTCAGAGAGGAACCATTTGGTTGGAGTACATGCAGATAGATGAGCAGGTGGCGGACATTTTCACCAAGGCACTTTGCAGATAGAGTTTTGTGAAGTTCACAGATAAGTTGGCGTTGCTACCGAATCCCTTAGTCGTTGAGAGTGAGTGTTAAACTAGTAGCAACAAGAAAGGTCTTCCTGCATGATCAGAGGTATAGTGGAGTGTGGATTGGTTTATGAGCGCAGGGGGAGTGTACAGTTAGCAGGTTTGACAGATGCTGACTGGGCAGGATGTGTAGAGGACCGAAAGAGTACTTTAGGTTATTGTTTCAACATTGGACCATGGGCTGTCTCTTGGTTCAACAGGATGCAGAAGTCAGTTGCAGGATGCTGATAGGGCAGGATGTGTAGAGGACCGAAAGAGTACTTCAGGTTGTTGTTTCAGCATTGGATCATGGGTTGTCTCTTGGTTCAACAGAAAGCAGAAGTCAGTTGCATTGAGCTTGGCAGAGGCTGAATACATGGCAGGCAGCATGGCTGCTTGTGAGGGTATGTGCTTGAGGAAGTTACTTGCAAGGTTGTTCGAGTGTGAGCTAGAGGCTACATTAGTTCACTGTGACAATCAGAGTGGCATCAGGCTATTTGAGAATCCAGTGTTACATGACCAGAGCAAACACATAGGCATCGGATACCACTTCTTGAGAGATTGTGTTCAGAGAGGAACCATTCGGTTGGAGTACATGCAGACAGATGAGCAGGTGGTGGACATTTTCACCAAGGAACTTTGCAGACAGAGTTTTGTGAAGTTCACGGATAAGTTGGCGTTGCTACTGAATCCCTTAGTCGTTGAGAGTGAGTGTTAAACTAGTAGCAACAAGAAAGGTCTTCTTGCATGCATGTGTTCTTGCATGCAGAAGACTTAGATTAGGAAATCGGTTGTATTGAATTTACTTTTCCTAAGTTTACTTTGGAAAATAAATTAAAGTGATCTAAATTAACTTTAGTGAAACACTAGTTAAAGTGAAAGGAAAATTAGGGTTTTTGCTTTACCACTAGTTAAATTGAAAGTGAAATTAGGGTTTTCACTTTACCTAAAGTTATAAAAGAGAGATCAATTGGTGGAGAGGACACACACACTTGTATTTCGACAAAGACATGATACAAACAAGGAGAGAGTCAGATAGAGGATTTATCTAGGAAGACGGAGGAGTGAGCAACAGGATCACCGAGCTTCGTACAACTAGGTTGTACACTCACACATGAGGGTGTTGAGGTTTAGCTGGGATTTGCGTAGTGATTCTGTCGGGTACTGCATTGGCCAGGTTTGGGTGAATTTGCAGTGATTGTAAAAGTTGCATCTTTTTTCTTAATAAAGTCTATATTTGACTGCTGCACTGGTTTTCCCATCTTGGGTTTTTCCGGGGGTCTCCATACCCAAAATAATAGTGTCAATATTGTGCTGTGATGTTGTGATTTATTTCTTAGTTTTATATTCCGCTGCATACTGTAAAAGATATTCATGTGTTGTTATCGGTTGATATTTTGCATGCATTGTTTAGCCCTAGTTGAATATTAAAGGAAATTTTACATAATCCACATGGAGAAAGCATAAGTTAGTTGAAAACATCAGCTTTTGAGAATAGCATTGGATTACTGGACTAAAATAAAACTGATGTCAAAGATGTAGTTCAAGGCACAACATCACAAATAGCTCATTCGCACATAACATTTAAACACCATATTCAGAAAAAACATTCCAAGTATGGAATCTGAAATACTTAATCACAACATGAGCATTTATAATAAAAACATCATTATAAAGGAATTCATGACCATAATCGGTGTACACAAAACCACAAGGTACTCATATTTAATGACAAAGAGAACTTGAGACATAAAAGACGAAGTCTCATATTCAGATTGCAAGTTTCCAAAAGAAATTACAAAGTAGCCTCTCGACCCTTCTACAGAAATGCACAGCCTCCTGGATAGCACCTCCCTCTGCCCCTTGCAAATAAGTGAATTGAATTTATAGGGTCTAAGCTGTTACTAGCTTTTAGGAATCCGAATTATTCATAAAATTAAAATTAAAAATAAATCTCAAATCAAATGGAAAGGATCTGGAAATGCTTGAATCAAATTATCTTCAAATTGGCCACCTGCAGCTTAATCTGGACTTGGTCTTTTGACTGTTCTTTGCTGCCAGGTGTTTTATTCTCCAACTCAAGAATTTTTTTCGATGCTTGCTTGGGAACGAACTATTCTCCAAAAGATAGGATTCAAATAAACTACAGGATACCCTGCCACTTGTCCATTAGCTGCCCATCAATTTGGAAATAATCCTCAACCTGCAAATCTGGAAATGATGCAAATCGTTTACTGATTTGAGAAGATTTAGGTTTATTCCAATAAATGCTCTGCGCCAAATCTTCAATGATTGATTTTGAAAATGAATCAAATCCCTCAAAATCTGGGTTTTGATCTTTTCCCTCCTCTAAACAGATAACATATGCAATTAATATCAATACAAATTGCAACAAAGTGTCCATTTGGAACAAGTAAAAATGGATCTAGGACACCTGTATGTTGTTCATGATATTTTGCCACTTGTTCTTTTGAATGCTTCTTCCACCTTTATCTTTGATTGCGTCTTTTACTTAATGAAAACCATGAACAATTCGTTGGGGCTTCGACATCTCTTCGCTTTATATAGATAAGCTGAGATCTCCAACAAATATAACTGGTAGATTATAAAATGTCAAAGGATGCAGAGTACAATTTTTGCATATATCTGACGAGAAAGATTTGATGAAAACAGAGCCTCTGTCTTTATATATTCAACTTTAATGAAGACCAATTCACGAGCTCATGGTTCTAAAATCCAACTTGAATGCAATGCATTTAGCCAAACCTGCTCTTAATATGTAGCATAACCTTTGCAAGACCGCTTATACAGCTGAGACATCCTCTGTAAACTATTCTTCTTCATCCAATGTCAACTGGTAATGATAGCAACACTACCAATAATCAAAGCAACATAAAAGTTTAAAACTGAGGTAAGTTTTGTATTGAATTTCCCTTAAGAAGATCATAAGCCCTTGCAAATTCTCCATCTGGCATCCTGTATGTGTAGTAACTTGAATCCAGCATCGAAACCATATCTCAAACCCCCGCTGATGTTTTTTGGAAACTTGTCGACGCTGGCATGCACATGAAAATGCTGGAACTTGACATAGCGTTTGGAAAAATGGGCATGATTTCTTTTAAAACTTTGATGCCAATTTGGCTTCCTCGTTGGAAAAGACTTGGTGTTGGTTTGATTTGGGAAACTTACGTTGGGATAATACTTACATAATAAGATAAAATCCAACTTTGTATGATACTCTCCCTTGAAAAATCCACATAATCATAAAAACAATTTGGATAAAAAGGTATGGGTTTAAAATAATAAATATTTTTTTTTATAAAATTTTTTATTTAAAAAGTTTTTTTTTAAATAATAATAATTATAAAAATAATGATACACAACTTAATGAAACTTTGAATCATAATGGCTGAGACTGACTGGATAAAACCTTGGTAATGAGAAATTGATCAGATGGACACAAAACTCAGTGCTTTGGTGAAAAGATGCTAGATTATGAGCTTCAGGGCAACCTACCAGATGTGCCAAAGAGGGGGGTCTTTTTGTCATTTTAAAAGGTCAAGTTGGGGCTTGTTTATGTAAAATTGTTAGTCTAGTGGGGCTCAAGTCTCTTGGTCTAGTTAAGGCATGTTCTCTTAGTCCTTATTTCAAGGAGTGCTGTCCTAGTGGCTCCGCTGACTACCCCTTGATGGGCGGTAACCCCTCATCATGTTGGACTTTTATGCCCTAGGTGGGTGTCTGGTGCACCTTAGAATGAATCCATTAGGACACATGGCTCAGGGGCTCCTAGCCACGCTTGTGGTCTTATGCTTTATAGAGGTGATTGTGCTTGTAAGGGTTGTCACACCTGCTTTAGCAAACCTCATTGATACCCCCTTGAACTTTATCTTGTTTTATCATTCCTCCCTCTTGGTCATCTTGTTCTTGAAGAGAAAATCGTCTAGCATCCAAGCAAGCTTAAAGAGGCTGTATCAACCTAAGGAGGGAATTGAGGGAAAAAGACACATGTTGGGGTTAGATGGGGCATGATGTCTGTTGCCACCAAAACTAGTGCGTGTGTGTTAAAGCCAAAAAGAGGCACACTAGACCAATGGCTCTTGAAGAGAAAAGCCAGTGTTACCACACTCCTATCTCCTCACTTATGGTTGGCTCTCCTCCAACTCATGGGGGGCATTACTAAATAGGATTGTTAGAGCAATAAGACAATGGAGCTCATAGGTGAAGTAGAGAGTAGACTAGCAGAACAAGGTCAAGTAGTACAAATGGAACTGAATTGGTGATCAGAAGGGAAGTAAGGGAGGATCAATCCCGAAAAGACCAGTGCTAATCCACCAAATGGGAAAATGGAGTCATAAGAGAACAAATCAAGAGGGCCTTGTGTCATATGTCACTAAGGGGGAGAGATCACATGGTTGATCAAACCTTGCTTACTTACGTGCAAGAAAATTGGATTTGGTTCTTCCTTTCTAGCTATAGGAGGTGCACGATACACACAAAAATCAATATTACGCCCCTCAAACTAGATTGAATGCAACAATCAATACCCGTCTGTGCACACATGCAAAGGAAAGAGACTAGAAGTGAACTAAAAATCTTCGCCTTTCAATGTGGTGACAACACCCTTTTATGGCCTCCAACACAAATATAGAAATTTCAAAGTAAAATGCCTAGCAATACTTACAACCATTAAAGCTCCACACAAGATGAAGCCACACATCTAATAGAGAGTACTCCAATACATGTCCAAGTAACCATCAAGTGATATTTTTTATTAAGCTCAGAAGGGAAAAACCCTCCTACAATCCAATGTTGACAAATTTGGGTTATAGTTGTCATTGATGGCAAAGTTGCTTATGAAGTACAAGGGATAAACAAAAGATACCATGACAGAGTTAACGCAGCATAAGTCAAAGTAAAGACAAAATGGCACGATGATGAGGTGGCATAGTTATCTGCATGAGATCCGATGGATAAGGATCAGTTTTTGTATAATCCCTAAAGACAGAATGTAGATCCGCATTAGTTCTAGAATGGATGGTTAGGGAGCGACCCGCACTAGATCTGACGGTGAAGATCAAGTTTACATAAATTAGGCGGGAAGGCTAAAGATTCCGAAGAAGATCAAGATCGGACGATGGGCATTGATCCTGCACTAGATCCGATGGTTAAGGATTAAATCCGACAGTTAGGCGGAAAATCCAAAGTTCCGCAAAAGATTAAGATCGGACGGCTGAGATTAGTTCCGTTAAAAGAGATCGACGGTGCGGAAGAAAAATGCGGAAAGGGAATTGCAGAAGTAATGTTTAACCATTTTATGAACCCGTAGCCTGCAACCTGCAATCCGGAAGATCGAAGGTCAGGAAAGACTCCGCAAAAGATCGACGGTGCAGAAAAAAAATTGCGGAAAGTCGAAATGTTACACATCTCGCAATCTGGAAAGATCGGACGGCTGAAGTTAGTTCCGCTAAAACAGATCGAGGGTGCGGAAGAAAAATTGCGGAAAGAAGCTTGCGGAAAGGAGCTTGTGGAAAGGCAAAAGCGGACAGTCGACATCCCGCATCCCACATCCCGCAATCTGGAGATCGATGGTCAGGAAAACACTCGACAAAGATCAACGGTGGGAAATCGCTGAAATAGAATCTTGGTGTGGAAAGGTGATTTTAAGGCAGAAATCGATGGTTTGATCGGCGGTCCAGATTGACTTAGAGATAAGATCAACGACTTTGATTGGATCAGGAAGTTGATCCTGTGGAAAGAAGTTTGGCAGTACGGAAGCACCTGCAAACGTTGAACAGAGGTGCGGAAATGGTTTCCAAGTTGCGGAAACGATTTCTGAGGTGCAGGATCAATGGAAGAACGTGAAAGGACGTTCTGGAAGGTGTGATCTTCAGATCTGAAAGGGTGCAACAGTGAAAGGCGTGCTTGTTTAGTTTGAAGAGAGGCACCTGTTGAAAGAAGCTTAAATGCTGAGAAGTATTTAAGCAACGACCTGAGTAATAAGGAAGATGTCTCTGTAGTTCAAATTGCATGATTAGAATCAGAGGCCAGTGGGTGTGACCGAATTTAGTGGGAGAGAAATCATGAGAAACATATCAGGGTGGCAGGGCGGCGCTAGGGAAGGCAACAGGCCTGCAGGGGGTTGTTGCCTCCTTTCAGTCGTAGTTGATAAACCAGGGGGTTGTAGCCTCCTTCCAATTGGCATTGGTAAATAGGGTGTCGTAGCATCCTTTCAGTTATAGATGATAAACCAGGGGGTTGTAGCCTCCTTCCAATTAGCATTGGTAAATAGATTGTTGTAGCATCCTTTCAGTCGAAGCTGATAAACCAGGGAATTGTAGCCTCCTTCCAATTGGCGTGGGTAAATAGGGTGTTGTAGCATCCTTTTAGTTGTAGCTGATAAACCAGGGGGTCGTAGCCTCCTTCCAATTGGTATTGGTAAACAGGGTGTAATACCATCCTTGTCTGTAGCAGCAAGCAAAACTATTTGTAAATAACAATTTTGTAGTAATAGGACGTATTAGTGGTTTACCCTATTGGGCTTCCACGTTAAAATTGTGTTCTTTGTATTCTTATTGTTATGTGTATTTAATGATAGATTTAAAAAGTGGTTAAATTAGTAAAAAGATAACAATACTGATTCACCCCCCCTCTCAGTATTGACCAATAAACCAACATCCAAGCCCCCATTACAATGGAGAGAGTTGGTCCTGTTATAGACCTCTAACCTCTCATACTTTGTTTAAATAAAAGAAATAAAATTAAAAAAAAGAGAGAAAAAGTAGATCCTAGATCCACTTTTCTCTCCATCGAATACCAAAAGGCCTCACTTTATTGAAGAGGACCCCCCCTTCGCTATCCACGTATATCAAAGGATATTTACTTTATTAAAGAGGACTCTTAGTTGACTAGCTGCTCCAACCAACGGTTATCGTAGAGATGCCCACTATCGAAAAATCAACTCATCCAAAGTTGATCTCCATACAATCGACTGCCCATGAAAACTCTGGGTCCAAGCACCACATGAAGAAGTGCGCCCAGGTCTGCTAGTGGAGTCCGCCCTCATTGAAGTAAGCCCACCAATCAAGGAAGTTCGTCTCCTAACCAACGTCCACTGAGGCTATAAGTGATTCCACCAAGATTTAAGAAATTTGCCCATTCATCACAACAAATCAATGACACCTGTCCCTCAACTAACGTGTGCCTAGATCTGCTTATCTATATATCTAGTTAGGTCGAAATCATGAATAGGAAAGTCACAAACGCGTCCAGTATTTATGAGAGAAATTTCCCTTTCGAGTCGTGATTGCTTGAGCATCTGTGCTACAAGGAGTAATGGGGCTCACACGGATAAAAGAACCTGAAGAAACTGATCTCAAAATTATATAAGGGCATTGATTTTGAGCGAATTTTTTTCCCTTGATCAATTAGTTTAGTTAAAGGACTCGTCTCAACTGTTTGTCCACCATGAATTGAATTGGGGACTGACAGACACAAATCTGTAACATTACTAATGGGTAGGGACGATGTTCTTTTTCTAGATAGTGGCACAAGTACTTTGGTTAGTGAAAATGATCTTTGAGCACAAGTTGTTCAATCTCCTCCGTAAGGTGGTGATGATTTTGATGAAGCCACTAGGGTGAGTAGAATAGTCTTTTCACCCTTTGATGTAATGCCTTGTTCTTGAAGCTTGGTTGTGGTATAAACAATCAAATTTTTTCCTTTGTTGTTGAACCTGGAGTTGGTGGTAAGTTTACTTTCAAGACACTGGGATTAGAATCATCCATGCTTCTTGAAGGTATTTTAACTAACAAATTTGGTCGTCTTGTAGTACGTGAAATGGATTCCTTTTTTTTAGTTCTCGAGAGCATTCAACTCTATCTGCACAATGTATTATAAACCAATCATATCTTGAAATATGCCATGTCTGGAGGGTTGATTGTTGATGCCAATTCTGCTTAGAAATGCATCTTGCTCTTAAATTTGATGCTGCCTTGCTGGACAAAAATGGACAACCTGTAGCATACTGATGACTGTGTGTAACCTCAAACCGCCTTTGAGAATCATTCTACCAATTAGGTGGTAACAATGTCATCCTTCCAAGTTCAACTCAACATCTAGTTGAAGCACTTCATCATTTCTTATCATTATTTTTTTTTTGAGGTTTAGACCTCAGAATGTGGGCGACAAATCCTAAAAAATCATTAAAAGTCATTTTAAAGACAAATTAGGTAGGTTGGCTTAGAGGAGGGATAAAGTTAGCCTTTTTCATTATAAATAAGGCATCCCTTCCTCATTTGTAATCAAGATCATAGGATCAAACATGATTGAAATTTTATTTCTTATTGTGTGAATGAGCAATTTAGTGGTGTGCACCTCCTTTCTTGGCAAGCTCTAGGGTTTTCAAGGATCAAAGTTGATGTTTGAGGTTTTCTTTGCTATCTTCAAGGCTATTTGGGGGTGAAAGGACTCTTGAGGCATTTTTAGTTCTCCTTTTCTTCTCCATTATGGTAAAGTCTTAAATCTCTTGTCTTTCATTGTGGGGGGCATCCAAAGTAGGAGTAATTTAGGGTTTATGAATAATAGGCTAGTCTTGTTTGTGAGACATCCCTCTCGAAGGGTCTTGTTATCACATATGTAGTAGCTAGGCTACCATATTCTATTTTCAGATTCTAGTACACTTTTTCAGCCAGTTCCCTTACATATGAGATGATGAGATGAGTATCAATGATGGATCACTATTTGATGATGGACTGTAGTACTTTCCCATGCCATGACAGAGTCTCAGAACACTGAGATTTGAGGACTGATGTAGCCATTCAGCCATTTATAGAGTAGTCAGTATTGCCCAAAGTTGCAGCAGCAGTTTCTCAGTGGACAGATGTTGGTTAGGATTGGTTATTCACAGGTATATGAGTCAACAGGTTTTATCTTGTGTTATGGTTATTATTGCTTTTATACTCATTCTTGTGACATGTCTTAGCATTTAGTGTCATGATCTAGCGATCATATAAATATGTGGACTTGGTTGTATTGAATCTTGATATTATGTATGTATGTCCCTACTTAGACCTAGAAGTTCATGACCCATACTCATTGGTTTTACCCTCCTTAGGGAGAATAGAGGTGATCATTCCCACCATACTTTAGCTTGCTAGTGTTGGACTCATTTTTTACTATCTCCACCCATTCATTACCTTCCAGTTATGTTTATATCCCGACCTACTACTTAACTTGTGGCATGGAGGACCTTTCCCCACTATAGCCTCTTTGTTGGATAAGCTTCCCTGTTTATTTGTGTCTTGGCTTTGAGTTGCCTAGGTTGTGTTGGCTAAACCTGAAACAAATAGCGCTGCTATTAATACAATGTATATGGAAATGAAATGAATATCTTGTGAAAAGCCCATTCATGAAAAGAAGTGTTTTTGAACATACATGAATGCAAGGCAAGCCTAATGAAATTGGTTTTGAAGTGTAAATGTGAAATGTAAAATGTAAAACCCATGTAACAAGTGTTTTTAAACACGCATGGAACATAAAGCCTTAATAAATAAAAATATGTGTAACAAATGCATTGATCAAGGCTATGGAAACTCGAAGGCCCAAAAAGAAATAGTTCTTAAAAGTTATATCTAAAAGATTGCTGGCCTCACTTGTATTTGATATGGATTGTGAGAATTTGTCAAGGTGAATAAGCACCTCTGAACGTAACTTACCCATTTGTGAGACATTGCCATCTCCTATGTTATTGCTTATCCAACATATGCTAGAGTGAGTATCCCCTTTCCATTTCCAAAGTGTCACAGTGTCAAGTTGGTAGTCACCCTTTAGCCTAGCTTTTTGATTTTTAGCCTTCATCTTTCACTAGCAAATTGATTACAACTATGAAGTGAGTATGGTCTTGAAAGTCTGGTTTGAGCCATAATAATTAACAAAACTTTATATATTTGGTTGATAGACCGCCAGTGAAATGATTGCTATTTGTTATTGTTACTTGAATGATTTGTAGAGCATGTCTCAACCTCTAACACTTGCAGCAGTTTGATGTTAGCCTGGGTCATATTATTGATTATTTGATCATTTACAGATTATTATTATTTTATCTGTCTGGGCATTTTAGATATTGTACATGATCATGCAGAGATCTGTAGGGTGTATGAGTATACACCTTAGATGGATTTGGGCTCCCTGAGTCCAATGAGACAGTTTGTTTTCAGTTTCGAGCAGCTACAGTAGTGATTTGCCTCATTATACCATTTTGGTGTAGTTTTGCCATGTTAAATGGCCTGTCAGAGCTGAAGGATGATTTGATTGGTTCACCTAGGGCGTTGCATGAGGGGGTAGTCCAACCACTTGTTTTTACCATTATACCCCCCTCCCAGAGAGATTGGTGGGCTCAGTTGGACAACGCAGGCACTCCAGGTGGTAGTTTGGGTAGGTTCACAGTTCCCCAGGCAGATTAAAAATGGTAAAAATGGCTGCTGAAGAATTCGATTTGGGCTACTGAGGCAAGGAAATGGCATGGGATAAGCTTTGATAATGAGTGTGATGTCTTTCGCCCCTTCTCCAGCAGTTTCAGCATTCAGGAGGACTTACATCCATCTCTCCGGCATGTTTTATGATTTTTTGGAGCTTTTGGAGGCTCACGATTCTTCTAGAGTGGGACTATTTTGCACTTAGACTTATATTTTATTTATATTGTGCCATGGGGACATAGTAGGGGTGTTAGGCACTACCCCCTATACCCACCATGAGCTTTATTCTTGTTTATTTTGTCATATTGAGTGGGATCCCCTTTCCTAGGGTGATTTGATCCATTGATGTGTTATATTATTACGTTAATCCATGTACTTTATGTTGAGCTAATCTCGACCATTGATTAGAACATTTTGATCTTTTAATCTTAGTCATCCATTTAAAAAGTGGTTAGGATTTTGGTATCTCTCCATCCTATTTAAAAGAGAGAGCTTCTCATTGTAAAGGGGTCTTTGGCTCTTGGAATCTTGATAATAGAAAGTCTTTTGAGGAAATTCTTGGGTTTCCTTTGCATCTGTTGTTCTTCGATGGTGATTGGAAAGTCTATTGGAACCTTTGTTTTGTCTACAGGAGGGCGACTTCACTTTTGGGCGTTTTTGCAGGGCTTCCTCAACTCGCTTGTTTGGCATTGCTTGTATTAGGGGGTTATCATTAGTATCATTGTGATCTATGGTTTCATTTTGTTATTTCTTTTGTAGCATTTGTCCATTTCTCTTGATGCATAAAATCTGATATTGTTGACATTTGTTGTGCAGGAGGGAGGGCACATTGGCTTCCTCGGGCAAATCGATTGCATAGAATACTCATCCAAATCTTTTCAAATTGATCGGGAAGGCATAGATCATCATCATCAAGGCATCTACAAGGTTATCCAGGTAAGATCCACAGGTTAGTTCTTCTTTCCTTGGTTCCAATCCATTGGCATCTTTATTTTACTGTCAAAACCCTCATTTAAAATAATCGAAAAATTCTATGGATCAAACCGCTTGATCAATTGGCAAACCATTTATGGGTATTGTAGATTGGGTCAAACCTAAAGTGGGTTCTCCCAGGCATCATGCTTGGGTGACTCCACAAGGCCCAAACTCCAAGGTACTAATCCCTCAACCCTAGCGCAACTCCTCACTTGGCCAATTTTTCTTGTATTTTGATCGTATCTCTGAGGCTTGGGTACTTTGATATTGTCATACCTTTCATCAAGTCTATCCATTGGTACTAGATAGCCCCAATCCTGTTCTTAACCTCCCTACATTGGACACAGTTCCCAAGGCAGTGGATATTTTCATCATTTGTTGGTACCTTGATCCTGGATCTAGTAGTAAAGCTCATAAGTCACTTGTATTTCAACCTTGGATCAAATTCACACTTCATAAACTTCTTGATCCAAACCATAACTCACCTTGTGACTTCATCCATAGATCTAGGGTTTACTTCACCTTATACCATATGTATTTCATCTTCCATTGATTTGATCTGGTGTCTTGGTTTGATATCTCCTGTTAGGAGTAGATCTGGGTCTCCCCCATTGTTGTCTTGGGCTAAGACAACATCAAGTAAAGATTGCCTCGATTGGCGTGACAACCATCCATTTGGGAGTTGAGGGTATTTTGGTTCACCTCTTTGGTTGCCCATCCCTCTACCATCCATCTTGGATCCATTTCATAGGCGCAATTTCAAGTTTGGTGATAACATTTTGGCGTTGTTGCCGGGGAAGGTAGAGGCCTACCTTGGTTCGACATTTATCCTTAAGCTCTACTCCCGTTCTCTTTGCCAACATTTTGGCGCCATTGCCGGGGAGGTAGAGGCTTACCTGCGGTGTTTGTGAGTGTCCGTGCGTTAATCCATATCTTATCGCATCCGTTTATTTTGTGTTGGTGGTTGCATTTCTAATTCCATAATTTTATCAATCACCTTCTTAATTCACTCATCTCACCTCTCCTACAACACATTTCTTTTTGGTGAATTACTTATGTGGTTCACCTGGCGACTCCACCCCGTGACTCTACTGAGGACTGTGCCCAACATATTAATCTTAAGTTCTTAGAACGTCCTGTAAATTTTGAAGAAATCGCTCCAACTTACACGCGAAACCACAGACAAACTAAAGAAAACTCTTTCAACTTCTTTTGGAAGATATCTAGTCCCACTGTTTTCCCGAGTCATCTTTTTGGATCTCCTTCAACTTCATCTAATCCAATGGCTGGAACAAACACTAGTGGAAACCAAAATGTTCTTCCTCCATAGAAACCTAGGATTTTTGGAAGGAAGGCTAAACCATCTCCTTTAGATTTTTCCCTGATACAGGGAGCCCCCCCATGACATGCTTGAGAAATATATTGAAAAAGTTCCCAAGTTTGATGGAGTGTCATCCAGGGTATTTCTTAAGGATAATAAGAGCATACTTGAGTATAGTATTCTAGGCGATAATTTTTGATTGAAAATAACATATATATAGATAGGTAGAAGAATATTAAATATGAAACATACAATTTACACTAAAACTTGTAATTTTTGGCGAATATTATGATAAAAAAACATATTTTATATAAATATAGGCGATATTAGAGACTAAAAATGGCGTGGCTGCTAATCTTATTGTTCTCTCCATCATTTACTCTCATATTTTGTAAAATGTGATACTCATTTTTTCAAGTGGCTGCTGGATCACGAAACACTGGTTGAGGTACATGTTGCTGGTGTTTTGCACTGTGTAAACCTAGACTGCTGAAAACCTATTGAAGACTGCGTTGTATGCTGAAGACTGAGTTGTATGTTGTCGAAGACTGCGTTGTATGCTGAAGACTGAGTTGTATGCTGCTGAAGACTGTGTTTTATGCTGAAGAATATCATCTATTTCTAGTGACTGATATATATTTTGATATATTTTGTATTGACTGATATATATGTTATAAACTTGCATTGTACACCTTGGCAGAGACTGTAGACCTGCAAGGTTATTGTTTTTCTCTTTGTCATATTAAGATCAATATTGTAAATTACACTAACAGTTGTAAAGATGCACTCTTTGGCATCTAGTATTGGTGCTGCCCTTGTCGGCAAAGACCAATCCAAAGACCCTTCCAAGGGAGATTGCGGCAAAGAGAGAGGCAGAAAAAGAAGAAATTTCAGAGGCAGAGGGGGTAGAAGCAAAAGATCAGATTTGCAGTGCAAGCGTTGCGGAAAGACTGGGCACACATCAGATCAATGTTGGGCTTCATGGGACTCCATCAAAGACAAGCATAACCAGAAGAAAGATGACCAAGATGCTAGTAAATTTTCTGATTCTTGTATTGTTGCACATTGTAATCTTGGATTTAATGAAATGACTTCTCTTTCATCTTACAAAGATTGTTGGCTGCTTGATACTGGTGCAACATCACACATGACATTCAGAAAAGATTGTTTTGAAGAACTTAATGAATCAATAGATGGCATAGTTTACTTTGCAGATAAGTCAAGTATTAAACCAAAGGGAATGGGCACCATTCGACTGAAGATGCCTGGATTCCCGGATTTCTTGTTGAAGAACGTTCTCTATCTTCCAGAGTTGCAGAGAAGCCTGCTGTCCTTGGTGGAGATACGACAGCAAGGCCATTCCATCCACATGTTTGATGGAATCGTTGAAATAAGAAAGTCCTCTGACAACCAAGTCATCATGACTGGATACAAAGATGGAAAGCTGTTGAAGCTCAAGGGTTCATCCGCAAGATTTCAGAACTATGCCTACCTCTCTCAGCATGGAGAAGGTAATATGTCATCTAGCTCATTGTGGCATGCAAGATTTGGTCATCTAAATTATAACAGTCTTCGTTTGTTGAGAAAGAATGGTGTATTTGGCTTGCCCACCATTCCTAAAGAGAAGAATAAATGTGATGCATGCATTTTAGGA
>LPNX010338029.1:381627-496262 GCA_001517045.1 Pseudotsuga menziesii | reverse complement strand
AATAGGAATTTGAATAGTTGCATGGGAAGGTGAAAAGGCTGGTTCTCAACCGCCTCATTGTAATCTATAAATTAATGTTTTAGCCATGAATAGAATATTGATCGGGAGTTATTACCAACACTATAAACGAAGATTTGATTCCCAACCTTCTTTCCTAGACAAACGCAAAGAAATTAATGAAGATAAAAAGGAAGAAGAAGATGTTGCCTTAGAAGATTTTAATTTGAATATTGATATGAAGAAAGAGCTAGGCAAGATAATGTGTAATGTCCCTACCATTGAGTTGATGAAAGTGCCCTCGGTAAGAAGCCAAGTAGAGGAGTTCTTTGATGGCATTGGCCAAGAGAAGACTCTTGAGGTTGTCTTAGAATCCTGTCACATACAGAGCCTTAGCGGAATACAACCTAGCTAAGTTGAAAAGGATCCACCGATCAACATCCATTCTGCAATTTATGAGAGAAAGAGCGGGGGTCACCCTCCCTTTTACCTAACCTTGCACATTCAGAATATGCTCCTGCATAATTGCATGTTGGATTCTGGAGCAGCTATGAATGTGATGCCCTTACATGTCATGAAAGAAATGGGATTAGAGGTGACTCGACCCTATGGGAATGTCTGTGGTATGAACTCTAGACATGTGCAATCCTATGGTTTGATGAAAACCTTAGGGCTGACTTCTTTGCATGTTCAGACATTTCCACGACGATGGATGTAGTTGTTATTGACTTGCCCCTAGCATATGGAATGCTTTTATCTAGGAAATGGGCAGTTGGTCTAGGTGGATTCCTTATGATGGATTTGTCATATATTTGTGTTCCAAACTCCGATGGTGCTTTGATTAGGATTAATAGAGAGCCTTGTTATGAAAAGCATTTAGAAACTTTCGAGGAAGGGATTAAAAACACATGGAGAGGAATTGCTTAATAATGCTAAAACTAATAATGTGGAAGATGAAAATGAAATTTGGGATTATGAACAACTTGAAAACATGTACATGGTAATAAAAGATTCTGGTTCCTCTTCTGAAGAAGATCAGATAGCTGAAATTGCTAGAAGAATTAATTTGGAAATGCTTAGGAATGAATGTTCAGAGGAGTTGGAAGAATTGAGAAAAAATGAAAATCAACCTCAAGGTCAAGAACAGAATAATGCAATAGATCAAGAGCAAATAATCGAGAATCCTACACTTGAAGTTGATGAATATGATGATTTTAGGCGTGTTGAAAGAATTCCTTATAGAGTAAGTGAATGGTTTGCCTTAATTGACCATAATAGAGAGAGGGAAAGCCAAGGGCTTGAATCTATTTACCCATGGGCAAACTGTCCTGAGTTAGCTGCTGTAGTGGAAACTGATGACGAAGCCACTGGTTCCCATTATTCTGATGTTGCTGGTTCATTATCTCATGTGTCTTTAGAAGACGGTAATCTAAATCAAGTCCATGATAACTCTCTAAGATGGGAAGAGGATGCTTTAATTAATGATGCACCTGAAGGAGAATTTAATCTTAACAATCTTGCTATATTTCAGACTCCTTCAGTTTCTCTAAAGAATGTTTTATCTGCATATTCTATCATCCCCAACTTTCTTTTGCCACCTAAGTCATCTAGTCATCATAATCATGATCTTTCTCACATTCCTAGTTCTTCGACATCTTATTCAGAAGTAGTTCCAACCGTGCTGGAAAATATGCACATTCCTGTTCCTATAGGGGAAGGCTCTAGCCACAGTACTGTTATATCCCATGTGCGTCATCCCTTGGAAGAACATAGAGACTTCTGGACTGTAGGGGAAATTGTCAAACATGTAATGTCTCCTCATGGGTAAGGGCCTAATGATAATGTCCAAGAGACGAGGAGAGAGGTTAGAGAAATCCTAGTTGGTAGGGTAGTTATTCCCATAGATGGTGGTCCACCCAGATTTGATGCAGTTCCTTCCAGGAGGAGCTCAAGAATTATCACCCCGCAACCACGATACCTTGCTGAAGTCCATCCCATGCCTGTACGTAACATTGAAGTTGTTCCTGAATCATTGAATAGGAATAGATTTCCCACGGGAAGTCAAGTCCTTATCCCAAACCACTTATTGTATATCTGATCAGGGCAAGCTAATGACATTTGGGTTGGACCTTTCACCGTTGAGCGTTGCATTGGCGACATGTGCTTTCTTGCTACCGGTAATGGACGACAAATCTTACTTCCTGTCAACGAAAGGGAGTTGAGGGGTTATATCCCTGACCTCACTTAGCCTGGAATCTTTTCTTGCCTGGTAGGTTAGAGTAGGTAGGACTTGAATAAGCCTCCTTTGGGCAGTAGTTTTTAGCTTTTAGTCTGGCATCTTTTGTCTTTTCCCTAAGCTTGCCTTTGAAGCTCTTAGTTGTAGTCCTGAGTTTTTGCCATTTTCCTGCACCATAAAATCAAACTTCTTTTAAGTTATGATTATAGATTAGATTTACTTTTTGCTTTTCAGTTTCAGTACTTTTTTCATTTATGCATCGTTCTGATGACTGGTCTGTGAGTTTGGTATAGCTTTGGACATTTTGTAGGTAGTGGATATCATTTTGGTAGCTATTGCAAAGCTGGAGTGATGAATCGAGGATACGAGTAGCAGAGTGCAAGCACCAGAGATTTTGAGGTTCTCAAGCGCTCTATTCGGTAGAGCACTTGTCCCAGCTGGAGCCAGATGTTATCACATATATATTAGCCCGACTACCATATTCTATTTTTAGATTCCAGTACACTTTTTCAGCCAAATCCCTTACATATGAGATGATGAGATGAGCATCTATGATGGATCACTATTTGATGATGGACTGTAGTACTTTCCCATGCCATGACAGAGTCTCAAGACGCTCATGTTTGAAGACTGATGTAGCCATTCAACCATTTATAGAGTAGTCAGTATTGCTCAGAGTTGCAGCAGCAGTTTCTCAGTGGGCATATGTTGGTTAGGATTGGTTATTCACAGGTATATGATTCAACAGGTTTTATCTTGTGTTATGGTTATTATTGCTTTTATACTCATTCTTGTGACATGTCTTAGCATTTAGTGTCATGATTTGGCGATCATATAAATATGTGGACTTGGTTGTATTGATATTATGTATGTATGTCCCTACTTAGACCTAGAAGTTCATGACCCATACTCATTGGTTTTACCCTCCTTAGGGAGAATAGAGGTGATCATTCCCACCATACTTTGGCTTGCTAGTGTTGGTCTCATTTTTCACTATCTCCACCCATCCATTACCTTCCAGTTATGTTTATATCCCGACCTACTACTTGACTTGTGGCATGGAGAACCTTTCCCCACTATAGCCTCTTTGTTGGATAAGCTTCCCTGTTTATTTGTGTCTTGGCTCTGAGTTGCCTAGGTTGTGTTGGCTAAACCTGAAACAAATAGCGCTGCCATCAATACAATGTATATGGAAATGAAATGAATATCTTGTGAAAAGCCCATTTCATGAAAAGAAGTGTTTCTGAACATACATGAATGCAAGGCAAGCCTAATGAAATTGGTTTTGAAGTGTAAATGTGAAATGTAAAATGTAAAACCCATGTAACAAGTGTTTTTAAACACGCATGGAACATGAAGCCTCAATAAATAAAAATCCGTGTAATAAATGCAGTGATCAAGGCTATGGAAACTCAAAGGTCCAAAAAGCAATGGTTCTTAAAAGTTATATCTAAAAGACTGCTGACCTCACTTGTATTTGATATGGATTGTGAGCATTTGTCAAGGTGAATAAGCACCTCTGAGTGTAACTTACCCATTTGTGAGACACTGCCATCCCTTGTGTTATTGCTTATCTGACATATGCTAGAGTGAGTATCCCCTTTCCATTTCCAAGTGTCACAGTGTTAAGTTGGTAGTCACCCTTTAGCCTAGCCTTTTGATTTTTAGCCTTCATCCTTCACTAGCAGATTGATTACAACTATGAAGTGAGTATGGTCTTGAAAGTCTGGTCTGAGCCATAATAATTAACAAAATTTTATATATTTGGTTTATAGACCGCCAGTGAAATGATTACTATTTGTTATTGTTACTTAAATGATTTGTAGAGCATGTCTCAACCTCTAACATTTGCAGCAGTTTGATGTTAGCCTGGGTCATATTATTGATTATTTGATCATTTATAGATTATTATTATTTTATCTGTCTGGGCATATTAGATATTGTACATGATCATTCAGAGATCTGTAGGGTGTATGAGTATACACATTAGATGGATTTGGGCTCCCTGAGTCCAATGAGATAGTTTGTTTTCAATTCTGGGCAGCTACAGTGGTGATTTGCCTCATTATACCATTTTGGTGTAGTTTTGCCATGTTAAATGGCCTGTCAGAGAAGACGGATGATTTGATTGGTTCACCTAGGGCGCTGTATGAGGAGGGGGTGGTCTAGCCACTTGTTTTTACCATTATACCCCTCTCCCAGAGAGCTTGTTGGGCTCAGTTGGACAACGCAGGCACTCCAGGTGGCAGTTTGGGCAGGTTCACAGTTCTCGAGTCAGATTAAAAATGGTAAAAATGGCTGCTGAAGAATTTGATTTGGGTTACTGAGGCAAGGAAATGGCATGGGATAAGCTTTGATGATGAGTGTGATGTCTTCTGCCCATTCTCCAGCAGTTTCAACATTCAGGAGGACTTACATCCATCTCTCCGGCATGTTTTATGATTTTTTGGAGCTTTTGGAGGCTCACGATTCTCCTAGAGAGGCACTATTTTGCACTTAGAGTTATATTTTATTTATATTGTGCCATGGGGACACATTAGGGGTGTTAGTCACTACCCCCTAGACCCACCATGAGCTTTCTTCATGTTTATTTTGTCATATTGAGTGGGATCCCCTGTCCTAGTGCGATTTGGTCCATTGATGTGTTATATTAATACATTGATCCATGTACTTTGTGTTGAGCTCATCTCAACCATTGATTAGAACATTTTGATCTTTTAATCTTAGCCATCCATTCCAAAAGTGGTTAGGATTTTGGTATCTGTCCATCCTATTTAAAGGAGAGAGCTTCTCATTGTAAAGGGGTTTTTGGCTCTTGGAATCTTGATAATAGAAAAACTCTTTTGTGGAAATTCTTGGGTCTCCTTTGCATTTGATGTTCTTCGATGGTGATTGGAAAGTCTATTGCATCCTAGTATTTGTGGTGAGATCTATATTTTCGTGGAACCTTTGTTTTGTCTACTGGAGGGCGACTTCACTTGGGCATTTTTGCAGCGCTTCCTCAACTCGCTTGTTTGGCATCGCTTGTATCAGGGGGTTATCATTAGTATCATTGTGATCTATGGCTTCATCTTGTAATTTCTTTTGTAGCATTTGTCCATTTCTCTTGATGCATCAAATCTGATATTGTTGATGTTTGTTGTGCAGGAGGGAGGGCGCATTGGCTTCCTTGGTCAAATTGATTTGCATAGAATACTCATCCAAATCTTCTCAAATTTATCAAGAAGGAATAGATCATCATCATCAAGGCATGTACAAGGTTATCCAGGTAAGATCCATAGATTAGTTCTTCTTTTCTTGATTCAAATCCATTGGCATCTTTATTTTATTATCAAAACCCTAATTTAAAATAATCGAAAAATTCTATGGATCAAACCGCTTGATCAATTGGAAAACCATTTATGGGTAGTGTAGATTGGGTCAAACCTAAAGTGGGTTCTCTTAGGCGTCATGCTTGGGTGACTCTACAAGGCCGAAACTCCAAGTCTCTAATCCCTCAACCCTAGCGTAAATCCTCACTTTGGCCAATTTTTCTTGTATTTTGATCTTATCTCTGAGGCTTGGGTAATTTGATATTGTCATACCTTTCATCAAGTCTCTCCATTGGTACTAGATAACCCCAATCTTGTTCTTAACCTCCCTGCATTGGACACGATTCCCAAGGAAGTGGATATTTTCATCATTTGCTAGTACCTTGATCCTGGATCTAGTAGTAAAACTCATAAGTCACTTGTATTTCAACCTTGGATCAAATTCACATTTCATAAACTTCTTGATCCAAACCATAACTCACCTTGTGACTTCATCCATAGATCTAGGGTTTACTTCACCTTACACGTTATGTATTTCATCTTCCATTGATTTGATCTGGTGTCTTGGTTTGATCTCTCCTGTCAGGAGTAGATCTGGGTCTCTCCTATTGTTGTCTTGGGTTAAGACAACATCAAGTGAAGATTGCCTCGATTGACGTGACAACCATCCACTTGGGAGTTGAGGCTATCTTGGTTCACCTCTTTGGTTGCCCATCCCTCTACCATCCATCTTGGATCCATTTCTTAGGGGCAATTACAAGTTTGGTGATAAGAGGTCTCTCTTGCTTGGGCCTTGGCATCTTTCTTTGCCCTAACTAGGTCAAAGGTTAACACATCCTAGGGTTTCTTAGGTTTGCCCTAGTTCTTTCAAATATTGAATTGCCAATTCTTAGGAGAAACATTAACCCCGATTTCTCGGTGCTCGAAAGGAATACGACCTAAGTCTAATTCCCTCATCTTCACCAAATTCTTTTTACAAAACTCCTTGTATTATATTATTGGAAAAAATACAAAAAACTCTAAAAATTTAATATTTTTAAAAAAATCTAAAAGTATTTTTTTTTGTCGTTGTACTTGTTTAACAATGAATTTACTTGCAAAATTTCAGAAAAGTTACCACTGTTATAAATTTATGAAGTGTTTATATTATGCACAAAATCCATAAGAAAGTGAAAAAACTCCATAAAAAGTTGTCTTGCAGCTCAAATAAGGCTCAATCTTGGGTGACATCAGCGCTAGGGAGGGTGACATCATTTTCTATAGGTTGCTACAACCTTGTTGCAGGTATGGTATAAGTGTTTTGCAGGTCTATTTTTGACAAAAGACTAAACCGTAACGGTAGGAAAGGGTCACTACTTCATCTCCAAGCATTGGTGGTTGACCTAGGGGGGTTTTGAAGTGGTTAAGTTGGTTAGTCATCCATTAATGCAGGCTACTACAAACCTGAAGGTGAAATCAGCCCCAAATCTCAGCAATCATCCGTCAAATCAAGTGCTCCCTAGGGGGGATAGAGTCCTCATTGGTTGGTGAGTAACGAGAGGTACTTTTTGTGACTATTTCACGGGTTAATTTCAAGATTTTATATAAGTTAAAGTGTTGGTTTTTACTGCAGTAAATTACTTCATCTTATTGATTAAACAATACCAAGTTGTATTGCTCCTAAACCTTCCTAGTCATTGAGTATTTAATGAATATCTTCTTGACTCCATTAAGGGACGAAATCATCTGTAAGGGGTTGCCTGGATATGCAAGAGTAAAAAAAGGACCGCCTTGAAAAGAATTTATGGATCAAAACCTATGCTTTCTAGATTCTCGTGAATGAGAATTCCATAGATATTTAGGCATATCCACTAATGGGATATCAGTAGTTGTATCAAAAAGAAAATCCCCTCCTCCCACCCAACAAAATATGGATTAACAATAGAAAATTTCACTCTTTGGCTGATATCTCCTCTCTAAAATGTGCTACCCCCATGGAAACAAAAAAGGACTACTTCGGATATACCCCAGGTAGATAAACTGTGAAATAAGGCTATGCCATATTTGATCATTCTAAGCCGAAGAAATCTAAAAGTTGTGCTAGATGTTAAGTGGAATAAAACATGGCTATTGTATTTGATTCCAAAGCTAACATATTTTGAATGCTAGCTCACAACAAATTGCTAATGACATTAAATCTTTCAAAACGTAGAATCTCAAGATCACAAGGTTCTCATTATGAAAATTTGAATGCATGTATTCTATTCATTTTTTTTAGATTGCAATTTCACAAAATTAATATGGAAGTTAATTTTAGTGGAGATTAGTATTCCACTAACCACCATACTTTTGACATGGGAGCAAATATTGTTTGGATGTATTAATAGGCGTACGACATCCCAAAAAGAAAAGAATCCCTACTCAAATCCATATGGCTTCTAATCCCCAGATTTCTCTTCTGGAAATTAGAGTTGAACTTGTTGTCGCCTAATTCACACCTCGGGTCACGTGGCATAAATCTTCAAGACACTGGGTGCGACCTTGGGGGCAAGTAAGAGTCAAGTGTTGTCACTTGATCTTGACTCCTTTGTCTAGTCTTTTTCCTAGCGAAGCCAGGGAGGGTGGTCCCTATGAAAATAATGTAAGGTTGTTAATTTATGAAAGAAATGATTGATTTCTAGGAGTTAATGAGAAATGAATTAAAATCTCAACAACAAGCTACTGCAAATGAATTATAATATTAACAGCTTTGAAATGTAAACACCATTCACGACATTTGTAAGAATTGATTTAACCATAAAAGTAACAAAGACCAGTGTGGGTGAATATGGAGTGCTTGTGTATATGGGGTGCTGTTGATGTCTCGGGAGAGTATTGCAGTTCTCTCATTGGTAAGTTTTAAATTTATTGATGAGTGGATTAAGGAGTGGGTTGATTCTTGGTTTTGCCCAATAGGGCTCACCTTCTTGAACTGAGCGCTAAAGCAGCTTTACCAAGTGTCCAATGGGGTGCGGCATAACCTGCTTGGGGTAGACCTCTGACTCTGTGGTATTCGCTCTTTGCGACCTCCCAAGTTCTTAAAAATTAGTTTTATGTGGATTGACCTATTAAGCTAGTCACTCTAATCCCTTTCTAGTTGCCCCATCGTTCTAGCCAAAGGGCTGCAGTGTTCACTACAGAATACGGGGATTAAAGCCTTGGTTTATTTTAAAATTTTATCAAACGTGTGGTTCTTTAAAGAAATCACAATACTGATACTCTCGTTTCTCCTTTCAGGTACTTCGGGAACACAGTCGGCTTTGTTAATTTTAAAAACAAGCATAAAGAAAATGAAAATTTAACTAAGAAAAAGAAAACAACTACTCCAAAAAATCAAACCACAAAAAAAGGGATGACACGCCCCCCCCAAAGGGGATGAGGTGTGGGTGCTTGGCTACCCACTTGCTTTCCTTATTATGGTTGTTACAATGAAGAGATACTTGCGATCCTTATAGATTGGTATCGACAAGCTTACACGTTTGAAGGTTTTAACAATTTGAGATAAGTAGAAGAGAAGGAAAGGTCTCAGATGGCTTGAATTTTCAAATATTCAACAACATTTCTCTCTACGTGTTCATCAGAAAGTAAAAGCCAACCACTTGAAAGAACTTATAAATGCTAGATAAAGCGTTAAAATCATAAAAAATTTCTAGCTCTTGTACTTAGAAAAATAATTATTTAATGCAGGTAAAGCTAGATTGAGAAAAGACCAGATCTGCTTACAAAGATTAAGATTTAAATTTTTAATACTTAGATCTAATCAAAGAATGCATACTTAACAAACTAGCATTAGATCTTCTAAAAAAATCGTAATTAGCTAAGCATGCAAGATCGTAACCAAAGAAAAATTTGATTGAAATGGTGAAGGAAAGAGAGAAGAAAGGAGCTGAAAGCTTGGGAACTTTGGGCTGTGGAGTTTGCTTTGGTGGAACGTTGAGGGACTATGTCTTTCACAAGATATTGAAGATGAGGAGGATGCAAACAAGCTCATCCTCTTCTTCAAGTGAGATCACTTGCAAACTTAGAAATCCTTGCACAAAAATGGTTAAAAGCTTGGTGCCACCCACAATAGAAACATGGAAAACATGAACATTAAACAAAATGAACATGCCATTCTAAGAGATTGTAATGTCCCTTTTTAAGAAATTTTATTACAATGACCAATTTTTCACTTTTTTTCCCTATTTCGACCTTTGACTAGTTTTGATGTCTAGGTCTCCAAATTAACCCAAATGCTCCCAAATCGTCTAAGAAGGTATATGACTGATTTTAAGACTTGAATATGATGTTCAGGGATGATTTATGACCCTCCAAAGAATTCTGCAAGCTTGTTTAATATTCTGGTCAAAGTAGGAGTTTTCACTAGCCAATTGGGGTTCCAATTCCCTCCAGGGTAAATGCTGAAAATGGCTTTCCAAATGCTCCCAGACCCACTCAAATTTCTAAACAAAGGCAGAGGATGTTTAAGGGACATTATTAAGGTCTCATCTGCATCATTATTCAGTTTATAAAGGCTGTTATAACCCTCTCCCAAACAACTACAAAATCACTAGTTTGACCCCTGGGGAAATGGCACCAAATCTTTTTCAAATGAAAATAAACTGAGTAAGATGACTTCAAATGCTTAAGTGCTGGATATGAAACTTGTAATACTCATCAATGGCAGTCCATTCATCATAGATATATCAGAGAAACATTATTTCATTCGAAATCATCAACATTACAATGACATACATCAATATGGTGGCGAAACGGTCATTGTTTGCTCATTAATGCTCCCAAACCCACTCGAATTTCTGAACAGAGGCAGAGGATGTTTAAGGGACATTATTAAGGTCTCATGTGCATCATTATTCAGTTTATAAAGGCTATTATAACCCTCTCCCAAACAACTACAAAATCACTAGTTCGACCCTTGGAGAAATGGCACCAAATCTTCTCCAAATGAAAATAAACTGAGGAAGATGACTTCAAATGCGTACGTGCTGGATATGAAACTTGTAATACTCATAAATGGCATTCCATTCATCATAAATATATCAGAGAAACATTCTTTCATTCGAAATCATCAGCATTACAATGGCATACATCAATATAGTAGGAAATGGTCATTGTTTGCTCATTAATAATCACTTTTACATACAACCATTTGGTATTTCGACTTGAGACTTTCTGAAGATGAAGAACAGAGTATATTAAGCTTATTACAATCATAAATGGACCATGAGAAGCTCTTCCAAAGAGTACAATAGCTCACCCAAAGCACAATCCCTCCATGAGCAAGAACATGCAATAAAGACTAGAAATGGTTGAGAGAATGTGCTGCACTAGAAGAAACCACGAGCTTCCTTGTAGCTTACACCTACCAATACAAACTCCATTAAAGCTCCATGAAAGACCTGAATGATCTCTCCAAACACCAACTTGGATGGGAATGTTTCACCCTCGAAATTGGCTAAGGAAAGAAACTAGTCATCCACTAGCTCTCTCTCTTCACAAATGCAAATTTCTCAAATGATCAAAAGCCACTCTCTTGGTTGATTCCTGTATTTTATAAACATCCTTAGCCTTCTAAGGTTACCAATCCATCCACAAACTCAAGCCAATTCGAATTAGGGTGTGTGCTCAATATTTTCCATGTGTTCCCCCTTCCCTAGCCTTCTATCTCCCCCCAATTCAAGTAGGGACCGATTGAGCTTCCCCAAGTCACATGAGCGCCTTCTTGGATGCTATATTTAGGCCTGACATGTCATAATGGTCAGATGTCAGCATTTAGGTCTGCAATATGTCATAAATGTCATAGCATCTTCATTATTGGTGTCATAGATGTCATAGATGTTAGGGAATCTAGCCCAAGTGTCCAAGAAGCTCCCATTTGACTTTTCCTCTCCCATGTAAGTTACATTTCCTTCCAAATTCGACCTATGATGCATATGGCCAAGTGTATTAGCTTTCTAACTCATCCAAAAACATTAGGCTTCCCATGGATTCGAAATTGCAAGAGGAGGATGTCATGTGGCACATAAATTCTAGCTTGTGTGGCCCCCATAATCTCCATGCTCCATTGCCACTTCAATTTTCTCTTGTATTTATTTAATTAGCTCCATTATTAAATATTTATTCCATTATAATGTCTGAACATCATTTATTAGCTCCATTATTAAAATTCCAAATGTATCTATCCAACCTAGGAAACTAGTAGGTTGGTGAAACATTATTTGCAACTAGTCTTATTTGGAAATTATTTAATTGGGGACATGACAGAGATCTACATGCAAATGAACAATAAGACTATGAAGCAAACCAAATTTTCTAATCTTATCCTATTGGGAGATAACTCTCCTTTGAAGGCCAAATTCAACCAATAGAAAGCAAAGAAAACAAGACAAATTATACCTCATAAGCACTTGACAATTACCATCCACACATGAAAAACATTACACCATAGATCTTTCTCCAAAGCCTTTATTATTCTAGAAAATATTACAAACTACAATGGCAGAGCTTCAATAGCACTTTGGTCCTCTGACCATGAGAAAATGAGAGGCAAAGCCTTGCTTAAATAGAAGAAAACCAACCCAAGAGGGTGCATTAGCTAAGAAAGGCGACTTGCCAAAGTTGGCATGAGTAACTGAATGCTTTTGGATTAGACAATGGAAAGATCCAAAACCCAAAGTGCCACCTCTCAAAACTCAAAACTCATACTAAAAAGATGCATCCATTTTTGGAAAATACGCCCCACTCTCAAGAGGAAAAATCCAATACTTTGAAATTATGAGATTAGCAATATTTAGTCTTTTGGAAACATGAAGATACTTTTCGCTTTGCTTTGCCGACCCAAAAAACACGTTTCCGGCATGCTTCCTTTTATACTTTATTTATTAGATGGGGCGTTACACCTTCAAAGGCATGGCACACTCTCCAAGGCATGTGCCTAGGTATGAATGCTCTAGGAAAAGGCCGCACCATATCAAAGAATACCAAATCAAACAATTGAAGCACAAAACTTAAGGAGGACCCTTAATTAATGGGTATCATTCTCCTTGCAAGCACTAGGGTCAACAATTGAGTAAACATATATACACAATCCTCGTGAAGGCTAGTTTTCCATCAAGATCAGCATGTAGGCCTCCAATATATGGAATGTTGATGCCAAAAACTGTGGTCCATGGACAAATATACATCAAAGCTACAACATATTGGATCCAAAACTAACATGTTCCAAACGTAGCCTGCTTGGATAGCGTCTTCAAACTAGTTGAAAGAAAAGAAACATAAATAATAATAGTGAGTTGGATGGGGTAAACCCTAATAGAGAGAGTCAGGTATTACAACATACTCATATTAGAAGTAGACGTAGAGGTGAAAACATTGAGGTAGATAAGGGTGAGAAGAATCACAGATACAAAGCAAGAGGCATGGGACCTGGGTGATACCTCTTCTTTTTGATGCTTTGTATAGAGACTTTTTCCTTGGATTTTTGTGTGATATTCAAGAAGTCTTCTGCACATTAGTCTTCACTAACTTTTTTATGGAATCATGCACCATGGTTTCTTTGCCATGTACAAGGAAGATGGCCACCAGTGTTTTAAATTGACCCATTTCTTTGAACAAATCAAGAGTCTCATGCTAGTCTTGAGACTCTGAGAGCAAGCTGATATGCATGTTTGAGCAAGCATGGTGCGTTTACTGCTAAACATGTATACGTGCACACATGCATATGTGTAACTACATAGAAAGAGATAGAGGAGAAGGGTAAGGTGTGGGAGTTGGAGAGTGTAACCACACAAACTAACATCTTAAGATTGAATCTATAAAATCAACGATAGCTCATGGATAGCTAAGAGGGAGGCCAATGTCTCCACACCTAGCCTCTTTTTCTCTTTAGGCTAGCTCCTCTCTAGCTCAAGGGAGGAGTCCCTAGGATAGGATTACTAGAGTTTAACAATGGAGCACGATGTGAAATTGAGGAGTAATTCTAGCAAAACAAACTGTTTTGTTTTTTATAAAAGATAAGAGTGATGAAGGGATTGGAAACATGTGTCTTATCCAATGGGAAAATAGGGTCAACCAAGGATTACATGAGGATATTCCTTTAGAAATATTAGAAAGAGATAGGGTTGTAGTGCACAAGTCTAACTTCTCTCTAATGGCTGGGCTGATTTCAGAGATAAAACAAAGGGAAACTTCTAGAGCAGAAAATTTAAAATGGATTTAAGGAGGAATGCTATCATGGAAGGCATTGGAAAACACATAATCTAGAGCAAAAAATGTGCACCTAAACTACGCTTCCAACTGATAACAATCGCATAAAAGATAGAGAGCCTATTCCTTCATTACCTTAAAGCCATTAACAAGTTGAAGCTCCATTAACCAACAAAGCAAGGGCAATATAAAAAACCTTCAATGGAGTGAGAATATCAACCATCCATAAGAACCAAGAGATATTTCATTAAGTCCAATGGGATTTCTCCCCCAATCTAAACATGAATACAGATGAGGAAGAGGCTCTCTTATATATATTTGAGCTCTAACTTTCTTTACAATAAAATAATAATAGATCTACCAGAGCCCTAGATCTATCCTAGGGAGGAGTAAACAATTAAAAAATTCTCCATCTCCTCCTAGCAAAATCTAACAAGATACATGAAAGATGGCGGTCAAAGCTACAAGTACAATATCCAAGAGAGATAAGGCCCAAGAAAAGAGGACACCTCCACCAAATGAGGGATCAAATAGCAAGCAAGGTCCATACCTTAGCCTCCAAAGTCTCTCTTAAGGTAACACTCCACAAAATGTGTCCACAAAGTGATGCATGTGACCCTAGATATAGGGTTTGACCCGCTAGGTCTACTCTGTTATGTCTTAGAGTGCTCGATGCATCTTTTCCAGACATACCAGAGTGAGGGGTTTCTTTTTTATAGTAAAGACCATGTTTTTGGGGCTATATTATATAGAGTGTTGATTTTGGGGCTAAATACCCAAATTAGGTCATGGCAGGTCCTCTTGGTTTCATTCTAGGAACTGTTGGCTTAGTGGCATGGTTGATTTCCTCTTGATGTGTGGAAGTCCCTCGTCTTGTTGGGCCATTTGACCCTTGGGTTGGTGTCTGATGCTTGTTGGGGTGGGCCCATTAGGACACATGACCACACTCATTTTGCTTTGTAGAGATGATAGCACATGTAAGGGTTGTCATACCCGATTTAGCACACCTCACTTCGCTCATTTGGGCCTATTGTTTTAATAAAAAACCCCTCCTCTTGGTCTCTAGACCAACGACGTCATTCCTTAAAGAAGAAGCCTACATGGTTAAAAAGGAGGGCATTGAGGGACAAGCATTTGTTGGGGTTAGTTGGGGCATGCTGCCTTCCTTTTGGCTCACCTTGCACTTGGTGGTGCCCAATTTCACTTTTTTATTGTTATTTTATGTCATTGTGTGGTTTAGTCCCCAAATTTGTGGGTGCACTAACCCAATTTTTTATATTTTGTCATTAACTTGTAGGCTCAATTTTGTAAAAGGATGATGGATAAGGGTTCAAATTATGCATTCTTTTATCTTTCTCTTGGTTTATGAGAGCATTTGAAGCTAGGCGCACTTCTCTTGTGATGTCTTTTTCTCTTGCATAAATGGTGAATGAAAGAATTTCTAGGGTTTGATTGTCACATGCTAAGTGGATGATAAGAATATTTGTGATAACTTGTGCTCAACGGTGACCTAAGGTGCATGTCCTTGCTCATTTTTTGATTAATGTTGGTAAGTTTATCTCCTAGCCCTAGTTTAACGTCATTCTTGAAGTGCTTTGGACTAAGGTAGGGTTTGTTTGCTAGCATTTTGTCTACTTGCATGAGGAGACCTTCCTATCAAGGAGCTCTCCATGCTTCTATTGGTCCTCAGAATTCTCTATTTGCCCTAATTAAGGTTTTGCTACTTGACCCTAGATGGTTGCTAACTTTTGCCTAGTTGCAAGTAGTGCAAACGATCTTAAGAGGAGGGACGTTAGCCTGAATCTCTCATAGCCCTAGGGTTGGAAACAAGAATCTAATACCCTATCCTTCAACTATCGTCTTTTTATCAAATATTACATGTCTTTTTTATTTATTTTATGCATAAAAGTATTTTATAGCTAGAAAAAACCCTAAAAATTTAAATAATTTCGAAAAATCCAAAAGAACTCGTGAACTTGTTTTTTTTGTTCACCCTAAAAATTCGCCCCAGGGTTTTAGCCACAAACCCTGGAGGGTGTCATCTTTTGAGGAAGTGCATTGGGATATGTGAAACCCCTGTAATTGGTAAATTAGACATGATTTGGTATTTTTGGTTCACCCTAGGGTTTCAGCCACAAACCCTAAAGGGTGTCCACCTTTGAGGAAGTGCATTCAGATCCGTGAAACTCAAGTATATTGTGAATTGGAGGGTGTTTTGCATTTTTGCCTTATCGTCTAACTTTGCCCTAGTCCAATTGTCTTCTTTCCCTTAAGGGTGCGCTTTTTGGAGTCCCTGCCTTGGGAAGTGTGACATTGCCTTGAGAAACGTGAAATTGTTAGGATTAATAATCCTCCCTTGTCCATACTTAGTCTATTAGATTATATTTGCCTAACTTAGGAGTCATTACTTAATATTGGGTCCACTAGTACCATTGGGTCCACTTGGGCTAATGGTGCCACCAGTACCAGTCACTAGAGTGTGGGGAACACATATAGAGGTTAACTGTAACTGACTGCATGCTCATGCATCAGTTTATGTGCCTCTTAGACTAATCCCTACAATTTAGGAGCCACTAGGAGTGCCACCACCAACCTCCTTCAGTTGTTGGTAGTTGGCAACTAGTTAAGCTAAGTTATGCTCCAGTTACATTCAGTTAGACGTCCTCCAGTTCAGTTAGCGCCAGCCTTGCATGGCTGCATGGGGTTAGGCGCCTATTCTCACCTACCTCATCAGTTTAACTGGTTTAACTGATTGAGAGATTGAGTTAGACATCTGGAGTTAGACTAGTGAGCTCCGATAGTGATTTAGACACTTCTAGTTAGCCAGTCAGTCAATCTTGAGATGGTAGATTCGAATCCTATCCACACGATTCGAATTCTCCTTTATGTAACATCAGTGTATACTGCTGGGATTAATGAAGATAATACTGTAATTATACTGAGCAATACTTATCCGTTTTCTGTGAAATTTGTCTTGTTCAGTATGTATTTTTCATTCCATTCCACTGCACAATAATATAATTCAAACAGAAATTGCCTCAAAAGGAGTGATTTTATTTGATAAAGTGAATAACTCCGTTTATATATGATTCTGGTGTCTAGATTTGATATTGTTGGACTCCGATAAGGCACTGATCATAGCTATAAAGGTTTTATGGAAGGTATTTGTGTCTTGTTGGTGATTGCAAGTATCTTTCATTGATTAGGGTCTCCCCCTAGGTTTTGGAGTGACCCAAAGTGATGAGAGGTTAAAATTTTAAACTCTGGTGACATTGGGTCTAACTCTCTCTCAAGCTTACCTTCACTATCACCAAGTATACATTGCCTTGATTTGCAAAGGGCTGCTAGTTTGATCGGTAACATACTCCAAGACCAAAATGGCCTCCATAGCAATGAATGAACCTCATGTCAAGGGTTTTGATCCATAAATCATGCAACAAACCTCTAACAAGCCTTAACAACCTCCAAATGTGGACATCTCAAATGAAAGGCTCCAAAGAATGGAACTCTAGCCCAAAATGAGTGAACGCCCTCTTCAAATGTGTGCCGAGGCTCCTCCAAGTGTGGAATGCTTGTGCGATGAATGATCTGGAAGCCTGAACCTTGTTTCTTGTGCAAAACTGTTTCTTTGACCATGTCAAGGGCTGCCATATCATCTCTGTGGAAGCATCACCTTAAAATATGCATGGTGAACCCTTCAACAGTGGAACACTGTTTTGATGAGTTCATTAAATCCTATCCATGCTGGTCGTTTGCCACAATGCCATGTCATTGTTTTGTCATAAATTTTGATGTCAATACCTATGGATCATTTACTCCATAACATTAACTGAATATTATAAAATTTCACCCTTGCAGACAACAATTACTGGATTTATGAGTTTATCACCAGTAAGGCTCTTCAAACTTCATTCTTTCTGAGTTTTGTAAAAGACTTATCCAATGATGGGGGCAATCTGTTCACTGCACCTTCTTTGAAATCATATGCATTTGAGTAAACAGGTTCTGGCATAACAAGGAGCTTCCGCAGGCCATCTATTCTGGCAGCTATAATTGCTGCTAGTCACAGATATGGATTAGCACAACCATCAAATGCTTTAATCTCAAAGTTGCTCACAACTACACTTGAAATCCGAGGAGGGCATACTGTTTGGATTGGAGCTTCTCGATTTTCCTTCCCCCAACAATGATACACTCCACTACTTTTATTAGGCTACGATCACTCATGAGTCATAGTCACATGGTTCACTTTAATTACATGAGAAGAAGGGGTTCCTTGGCTTCAAGAGAGAATTTTCTTCAGATGCACTGTTTTCTTCTTGAATTAGAGATATTAATGCCGGCTTTGCCTCATTATAAAGGATGTCAAGTCTACTTTTCAGGCTGGCTATGATGTCTTGCTTCAAATCTTCAACGGTCTGCAAAAGTGGTTCTCTTGGAAAAGTATGTGCTTGTGGAGATATTGTTCCACTAAAAGTCACCAAGCCAATGACATCTTCACAGCAGCCAGCTTGCATTGACATCACATTGGCGAAAGGCAAAATTATGTCTATCTCATGTGTCCCCTCTGCAACTGATCCCTTATCATCAGTGATCAGATATCCATCAAGCAAAGCCTTGGCAGATTTCAACCGCTCAGACAGCAATGAAATTGCTTTCAGGTGAATTTTCTTCATGTCATTTGCCTTTTTTATATCATCCTGTAACAATGGCAACCTTATATCAAAATTGCAGGTGGAAGTAAAAGTCTGGAGTGTTGATAAAAAGCTGTCATTTTTAGGTCATAGGGATGAACGGACATTGATGCAAAGTTTCCATCCAAGCTACAATTTCGACATGGTCATCTTCTCAGGCTGTAAGAGACGTTGACAACAATTCTCTCATCTGCTTCCCCATTTTCATAGACTGGTACTGCTCTTGCAATTGTCTTGGCTGGACATCAGAGATTCCTTTCATCCTGGTTTTTATTTGAATCATACTATCCAAACTTTGCTGCTATTATGTGGTTGAACCTCTGTTCTTGCTGAGACGTAGCTGATTGTCAGAATGCCCTCTAGTCATCAACAGCTTCTTCCATTATTTCATAAAGGACCATCCACGGAACAAGAGACAAGGGCACTCTATGAAATCCATCATACGACACCATACCATGAAAAACCAGTCAAGTGTTTTACAGAATAAAGGTACTTCATACTATAAAGGTGCTACACCAACCATAGACACTAGATTGCTTCATCAAAAAGACATGAATGTGTTGTCAATGTGCCATTTTTGCATGAAATGCATCACCAAACCCTCATCCATGACCATCCATATGAAAGTACATCAGTAGCTCAACTAGCATCCATCAAGAACCTAAGGCATCATCACATCACTACTAGCCCATCCAAAGCTCTACCCCATATGCCACCCCCTACTCTTGCGATGAAAATTAGTAGTGAAAATCTGCATACATCATATAGGGTAACAGAGAGGAAGAGGGAGGGGAGGACTAATTGATCATCCCTCTTTTTCGTAGTTAACACGGGATGAATAGTCTTTCTTGGATTTGACTAGTGTGCCAAAGTTAAGGCGCTTATAGTGTTGATTCTAGTTTTAGATGGGCTATTCTAGATGAGTCACTGAAATAACAGTCGTCCTGTTTAAAGAAGCACGCTGTATTTTATTTTCCAAGGAAAACCTCACAGAAGACCCTCCAAGTACTTCGCTGTGATTTACAAATGGTAACTAGAGTAAAAACATCGGCACTAATTATGGCGCCTAACCCTGAGGAGATCTAGTGAGTCAAACCTGTGACCTCCCAACTGTGAGAGGGATGGGTCTGGCTCTAGACAACTCAAGCTAACCATCAGGGCTAAAGAAGCATGATTTATATATTAGAACAGTTCTCAACTTTTATTTTTATTAGAAATTACTTGACACTCTTAGTGTTGGACCATGAAAACAGGGTAATGAAAGGAAGCCTTTTTCCTGGCTTCTGAACTCTAGTCATTTCTTGCACTTATTCAAATGTCAAACTATAGAGATTTCTTGTATTTTGGCTTCCTGGAAAGAAGCTCTTTGTTTAATTCAGGTTATAGGTACGTTTCAATGTTCAAAAAAATCGGACTCAAGAATAACTTTGGGGTCAACAAATTCGAAAGACTCGGGAGAGATTGGAATGACTACAAAAAACAGTAAACAAGGGGAATAAATGGAAAGTTGTATTTTCCACAGTGATTCACAAAGGCATCCATGTTACCTTAAGCTTTGTTTTCTTTTTCTTCTAGAATGAGTAAAAAGATTAATCTGTCCATGAAATGCGTTCTTGCTAGATCTGTCTTTAGTTTCCTGGGGATGTTTGATCCATGCCATTTCAGAAGGGAAACCATGAAATTCATTTGTTTAATATGGCTTTTAATTTCATGCTTGCATAAGCTGAAGATAGTATTCTCACTGGCAAGCTGGCAAGTATTCTGGATAATTTCTTTACAGTTATCCTCTCTCTATTTTCTTTAAACCATTTAGAAGATTCTGAATTGATAAGGATGAATAACAGATAATCCTTTTCCAACTGTGATAAAATGCTTAGTTAGATTCATAATTTTTCTTCAGTTAAAAGTTACTTCCAATTAACAATACTTTCACCATGCTGAATTTTTTGTCAAACTCATCAGTGGAATTATGGTTTTTAGTGAATTCTTTCAGGATGTAAATCTGCAGCTTGAAATTGAGGGTTCCGGTTTCTTTTACAAGCAGATTCGGAATATGGTATGAAACTTCACTTTCTTTATTTTCAGTTTCGTTTGAACAATTTATATTTGAAATTCCAATGGGTTTTTTTATTGGTTTTGTTTTTTCTAAATTATGTTCATTTGCAAATAAATATTACATAATCTTCTGTACTGCCTACTAGAACTAGATTTTGTTGCAGTTTTTGATAACAATGTTAGAAACCCTGGATTTAAGCATAGATAAAGAACTAGAGCAATTTCTCTGAAAGGATTATCATAAAATGGTCTGTTTTTTCCTATGTATTTCCCCTTTGTTAAAAGATGGAATCCTTATACTATAGGGCATACTAGTCAATTTGGTCAATTAGTTCTCAACCTTAGATTACTAGTGCTTCCACAAACAGCCTTCAAAGTGCTCGATGCAATGTTGATCTGGTATGTGCAACAATTACACAGGCACCAAAAAATGCTTCAATTAAACAAAGCTCAAAACTTGATTTATTTTGTTTTGGCTAATCCTGAAAGGTGTGAGCTTTGTTGAGAATCTCAACTTGAGATATGTTTATTGGCCTTCATTTAGAAAATGTCATCATTTTCAGAAATTGGCCGTTTCTACCTTTGAGGATAGTTTCCACTCTAAAACTTCAAAACGATTAGGTGAACATGACTAAAATTCACTAAGAGAGACAAGAAAAAAAGTGGTTTGGCCCATTTTGAAATCCTAGCAGTGCAATCCTTCTCTGTTCTCAGCACCATATTTCGACCAAACACTTTGGGCTTTTGATCTGTTATAAATTTTCTTTTGAATATTTGGTGAACTAACTTTGTGCTCTTGTGTGGCTTTTTCCAAGTATTGTTAACAAATGACACAATTTGTTTCAGGTGGCGTTGCTTTTAGAGATTGGAAAAGAGGCACTTCCACCAGATATTGTCCCTGATGTTTTGGCATCATGTGATCGCAGAAGATTAGCAAAACTTGCTCGCGTAGCACAACCACAAGGCCTGTGTCTCATTTCTGTAAGCTATGTCGCCACTGATTTGGAGCCTCCTCCCGGTTCTCCTAAAGCATGTTTTGGCAGACATCCTCAGATTAACAAATGTATGCTTCCATACTATTGATGTAATGACACCGAAAAGAAAGAATTTATATTTTTTTAAGAGATTTCCATTTGCACGATGCTTTATATTATTTGTTACTCATTTTGTGGTTAGTGTTGTAATACGTGCTGAAAAGCATAAAGTAACGAATGTATGTGTAACACTCAACGAAAGTGTAGAAACTCATATGCTTAACAATAAAATAAAAGTGTAATACTTAAAAGTATATTATCATAATTTCATAAACTTCGTAATAGAATAATGAAGGTATAATATCAAAGTAGTTAATTAACTACTGTATAATTGACAAGTTATGTTCTTTATCAAAAGACATGATCTGTCATTCCTCATGAAATGCACTTGGAAAATCGTTCAAGCATTTCTTTTTATTTCGAGGACTTGATCATGTGACTTTATGTTTGCAATTCATGGCACTCAAACACTTGAGCTAACTTGTTGTAATCAGTGTTGCAAACATCGGCGCAGCGAAAAAATCGGCAGGGTCCAGGAAACATCGTTTCGGGATATCTCGGCAAAACATCGGCAAACATCGGGAAAAAGTCGGCAAACTTAAAATATAGGAAAATATTCATTTTTTTTCAATTTTTTAAACATCTAAAGCAACAATAACATCAAATAAACACATTGCTACATGAATATGGAAAGAAAACCGATATATAAGATATATAAGATGTCTAGAGAATCGAGATACATCACACATACAAAATGGATCATGTCCCTGGATCTTGAGTCATAAAAAATATAACAAATGTATCTCATGATCATTATCATGACTCATGAGTCATCTACAATGAAATAAAGTAAATAAACTATCGATTCCCTCTACCCTTTTTACGGGAAAAGGTAATCGCTGTGCAAATGGCCTTTCCTCTAGAACTAGAAGTAGGTGCCCTTGAGGCTTGTGGGCCTCGTACTGGACTCTGATGTCCTCTAGAAGAAGACCCTGCAAAATGACGTCCTCTAGAAACTGGAGAAGGTGGCCGAAACTGATGTCCCGAAGAATGAGAAGGTCGAGGAGGTAGTCCTGCAACTCCTGCTCCTCTACCAGTACTAGTGCCTATGCTACCACCAGGTCTCTCCCTCTAGCTCTGACTGTGGCACACTCCCAGAATCGGTGTGAAACTCCTCTGGAACTGGAACATGCTCATCCAAATCCTCTGAGACTGTATGAGTCTCACCATGATCACTATCAGTAGCATGATCATCCTCTAGCCAATCAGGGGCTACCTCCATAACGGGCTCCATTTTAGTGCTCCTTTGTTTCAGAGCTTCAACAACTTTTCTCAAAATAGTGTAGTGTATATTACTAGTGTACATAGTATATACACTAGTGTATATACTGGTATATACATTGGTGTGTATATACCGAGGTATATACACACCAACATATATTTATAAAAGTGTTGATGGTAGAAACATGAGCTCTATTTATGGAACCATGAGCATCAGTGGTGGAACAATGAGTAATGGTCCCAAGGTGGTGGAAACAGAGTGGAAACATGCAAGGAACCTTGAACCAAATTCATGGTAAATGAGTATTTTAGGGGTGGAACCATGAATGATGTAAATGGAATTATGGACAATTTTGATGGAACCATGAACAAAGCAGGTGGAACCATGTACAATGCATACAACACCATGTGTAGGAACCTTGAAGAATGTTGGTGGAACCGTGCATATGATTTGGTGAGTAATAAATACATGTCACGAGGCGGTGGAATCTTGATTAATGCATATGGAGCCTTGAACAAAGTTAGTGTTGATGAAACCATGAAAATATTTGGTGTAATCTTATATATTTGTTGGTTGAATCTCCAAAACAGATAATGGATCCATGAACATCGTTGGTGGAACCAAGAGCACATTTAGTGGTTGAATCTCAAGCGAAGCTAATCGATCCATGAACATTGTTGGTGGAACAATGAGATCTATTTATGGAACCATGAGAATTAATGGTGGAACCATGAGCTCTATTTATGGAATCATTAACATTATTGGTGGAACCACGAGCATTGTTGGTGGATCCATGAGCTCTATTTATGGAACCATGAATGTTGTTGATGGAACTATGAGCATTGATGGTAAAACCATGAGATTTATTTATGGAACCATGTGCATCGATGGTGGAACCATGAGTAATGGTTGTGAGGTGGTGGAACCATGAGCTCTACTTATGGAACCATGAGCATACTTGATGGAACCATGAGTAATAGGAAATGTGTTTGTGTATTGTCTAAGAAATCACAAATATTGTTCACTAAGTTACAGGGGATCACCATTGGTTCGTTAGATAATCGTGGCGAAGGAACACAATATTTTCATTTAGGTTAATGAGGACAATGCACTTCAGATTACAGAGTTGATTCTCATGCTTTTTAAATTCTCTAACTGGTGGACAATGTACTTTCATATAAATCTTTTATGATAATATAATGTGATGCTTCCATAAATAGAGCTCATGGTTCCACCACCTTGAACCATATTAGTGTTGATGAAACCATGAATATATTTGGTGGTAGAGTCTTGCATATTTGTTGGTTTAGTCTCCAACCAAGTTAGTGGATCCATGAACATTGTTGGTGGAACCATGATCTATATTTATGAAACCATGGGTATTCTTGGTGGAACCATGAGCATTGAGGGGATCTATATTTATGGAACCATGTACATCAGTGGTGTAACCATGAGTAATGTTCACAAGATGGTGGAACCATGAGCATTATCGGTGGAACCATGAGCTCTATCATGGAACCATTAGCTCTATGTACATGGTTCCACCCGCATTGTCCATAGTTCCATCAAAATTTTCAATGGTTACATAAACATTCTGCATGGTCCCACCCCTAAAATGCTCATTTTCAATTAATTGTGTTCAATGTTCCACCATCCCGTGACCATTACTCATGGTTTCAACAATAATGTCCACGATTCCAACTATAATGCCCATAATTCCAACAATAATGCCCATCTATGGAACCATGGGCATTATTGGTGGAACCATGAGCATTATTGGTAGAACCAACAAATCTGTGTTTATTGAACCGTGAGCTCTATTTATGGAACCATAAGCATTGTTAGTGGAAGCATGAGCATTGTTAGTGGAACCATGAGCATTATTGGTGGAACTATGAGCTCTATTTATGTAACAATGATAATTGCTGGTGGAACCATGAGCATTAATGGTGGAACCATGGAACCATGAGCATTAATGGTGGAACCATCTGAGAAAAACCTAAGTCAAACGTTACAGTTGGAATAAGACATTTAAGACAACTGAAAAAAATATTGCAATAATTCTCATGGTTCCACCAATAAAGCCCATGGTTGATGGAACCATGAGCATTATTGATGGAACCATGAGTAATGTTGGTGGAACCATGAGGACTATTGGTGGAACCAAGAGCTTAGTTATGAAACCATGAGCTATATTTATGGAACCATGAGCATTGTAGGTTGAACCATGAGCTCTATTTATGGAACCATAAGCATTATTGGTGGAACCAAGAGCTCTAGCTATGGAACTATGATCATTGTTGGTGCAACCATGAGCATTATTATTAGAACCATGAGCATTGTTGGTGGAACTATGAGCATTATTAGTGGAACCATGAGCATTGTTGGTGGAACCGTGAGCATTGTTGGTGGAACCATGAACATATTTTGTGTAATCTTGCATCTTTTTGGTTGAGTCTCCAACGAAGTCAATGGATCCATGAACATTGTTGGTGGAAACATGAACATTTATGGAGCGATGAGCATTATTATTGGAAACACGAGCATTATTGGTGGAACCATGTGCATTTATGGAACCATGAGCATTATTGGTGGAACCACTAGCATTATTGGTGGAACCATGCACATTTATGGAACCATGAGCATTACGAAACCATGCACATTTATTGAAACATGTGCATTATTTATGGAACCATGCACATTTATGGAATCGTGAGCATTTTTGGTGGAACATTGAGCAATATTGGTGGAACCAACAGATTTGTTTATGGAACCATGAGCTCTGTTTATGGAATCATGAGCATTGTTGGTGGAACCATGGGATTCATTCGTGGAACCATGAGCTCTATTTATGGAACCATGAGCATTAGTGGTGGAACCATGAGTAATGGTCGCAAGGTGGTGGAACGCAAGGGACTTCGAACAAAATTCATGGGAAAAGAGATTTTTAGAGGTGGAACCATAAAGAATGTAAATGGAATCATGGACAATTTTGATGGAACCATGAGCTCATGGTTCCACCAAAAATGCTGATGGTTTAACTAATATTGCTCATGGTTCCATAGCTAGAGCTCATGGTTCCAGTAGTAGTGCTCATGGTTCCACCAACAATGTTCATGGATCCATTAATAATGCTCATGATTCCACCAATAATGCCCATGGTTCCACTAATGATGCTTATGGTTCCATAAATAGAGCTCATGGTTCCATAAACAAATCTCTTGGTTCCACCAACAATGCTCGTGGGTCCATTAATAATGCTCATGGTTCCATAGATGTGCATGGTTCCGAACAAACTCGTCATCCCTTGAAGAAATGAAGTGAGACTTATGAATACTACCCAGCATACCCAAAGCCACACAGAACAAATCAAACAACTCCTTGTAGTGCTCCCATGCTGACTTCAAACCACAACAAAAAACGAGAATGACATCCACGAATATCATGTGGGTGATGCAAAGCATGGATGAGAGCTTTAGGCCCATAATCTTCTTATCATTTTGTTTTCCCCAATTAGCCTACTCAAGCCTTCAATAATAAGAACAAAAAGGAGCGGTGATAACGGACATCCTTGTCGAAGGCCTCTCGAGCACTTGAAAAACAACAAAGGAGACCCATTTACCAGAGTAGCTATGTTAGCTTAACAGATACGTCCTGTTATCCATCTTGTAACCTCATATATCTAGCATGAGCAATAATTCATGGAATATGTCTATCTTTGAGCCCTTTCAACACACAGACTCTTCTTAATTTTAATTTCCTTGACTCTAGTCTACACTCTTGTTATTGTGTCAAGAGATAACTAGCTTCAAGATGACTTTCCCAACTCCAACACATGAAAAATTGCTTTGACTAGATCCAAACATTAGGCCAACTGATGTTCCATGAAATACAATGATATATGATGCTAAAAGTTAACTGTTTTCCATGTCATGATGAATAATCACTAAATGGACTGTATGTCAAGAATGAGTGACAAAGAATACACATAGTATCTTATGTAACATCATTGAGCCAAAATTTATGATAATGATGCATGTTGATGTACACTTGTAACATCCCCCAGTAAATAAACATAATTATTTTTAATATTTTGAATTACTGTTTTATTTTTGTGAAATAAGATTGGATGGATCTGGAATTCGTCAATAATGAATAATACTTGAATTATAAGGGTTTGATTAATGAGGAGCAATACTTGAATTATATGTTGGTTAAGTTTGATCAATTGCAATTTCACATAAATAAATAAATAAAATCAATTATATGTATCTAACAAATATCTTTAAAAGAAAAAAGTCCAATTCTATGATTTCATAAGTTTCCAACTAACAATCACATCATAAAAATTGATACATTTATTTCATAACTTTGTTTCTAAAAAAACATCATATATGAGCAATATCAAACCACTTAAATGACCCACATAAACTCTGTATAAACTCTCAAACACTTTCTAACATAATTTACTTTCTTGTCTCTAATTGTTAAATGACAAAGCATCTAAATATGCAAAAAATATAAATGGCCAATCTTTGAAATTTATCAAAAATCGAGGTGTTGATCATTACTTATATATTTTTTTATACTCTATGTAATAATAGATTCGAAATATTTTTGACCATTGAAAAACATTTTTCACATCATTAAAGAGGCCATGGGATTCTCTCTCTCTTATTGAAGTCTCCAGTTGCGTCTCTTTTGGAAGACCCGAGCTAATATAGCAACTAATACACCCCTGTCACAAGCAACAAATAAGGCTCGCCCTCTCTTTAATGCCTCACCACCATACTTCATAAATCCAAAGCTAGCTCAATAACTCTTGGGAATAACTCTTGGGAATGATCATGTACTTGAACACCGATCATGCCAACGGCAACCCATATTTGCATGATTTATATACTTCTTATTTCCATAAATAATAGCTCCTGTTGTTGGCAAAAACTAAATATGAGTTTCAAATTGCATCGCCGTAAATTTTATGTAAAAAACCCACTGCTCAAAATGTCTATCAATTGTAATAGGGTATGGTTGTTTTATTCTCCTTTCCAGCACACATCCATTTGAAGCAAACCCAACTTTGACTGCTTTCTGTGTGCACATATTATACAGAAAGCACACATATATGGAATCACTTTTCGTATATGCGTTGCGCTTTTTGTATACGCGCATGCACGGAAGTGTGTTCATATACATGATGTGGTTTTCATATATGCATGTGCGTATACGAAAGTGTGTTCGTATATGTGTTACACTTTTCGTATATGCACGCGCATATACAGAATCACTTCCATATATGTACGCTTTCTGTATATGTGCACACAAATACAAAAGTGTGTCTGTATATAAGTGCTTCAATATATGCGCTTGCATATACTGAAATGATTATGTATATGCGTATTGCATATAGTTAATGTGTTTGTATATGTGTGTGTATATACAGAAGCGCTTTCGTATATGTGCGCACATATATGTAATTAGCGAGGGGTAAATCTTGGAGAGGATGCGATCCTATTGGACATCCATTTATCCATTAAGAAACTTAATTTGAATAACACACAATCTGGATTTAAAAATAAAATATTCCATACCTATCAAAAACTCCGACTATTTTTTTGATGGATTCCATGGGCTAAACATGATCATACATCTTTGGACTTCTCTCTTTCATAGTCTGTGAGGGTTTTTTTATTTTTATTTTTTTAAGCCCAGTAGGAGGAGATGTATAACTCCTTCCATGCTCAACCTAGAGTTGACACATGCCATTTAATATATATATATATATATATATATATATATATAACAATAAAATATTGTAAAAAGTAACATGTGTGCTCAAATTATATTTACAACATTTAGAACTGAATATATACCAGAATAGATCCAAATCCTAGGCTCTATCAAGCCCAGAGAGGGATCAAATCTTTGGAGGTGCAAACCTTTTCTTAAGTATTGCACTCAACTATCAGCTTTAGTGTGATTCAGACCAAAATGCACATCTTTTTATTTAAGGTCGACATATAATATTTTTATTATTAATTTTAATACTATTTATGGCACACATATAATATTATTTTTTATTTTGTTAGGAAAGAACATTACAACATCTCCCCCATACATGGTTTTAAAACCATGTGCACCTCCTAAACCATGTACAATAAAATCATGGGTTGTTTAGGAGGCCTTGCACATGGTTTTAAAACCATTTGCAAGGCCCTCATAAACCATGGGCTGTTTAGGAGGCCTTGCACATGGTTTTAAAACCATGTGCACGACCAACATGTTTTTGTGGCCAACATTTATTTTGGAGGATAATTAAAAAAAAAAAATTATGGCTACATAACTTTACATAAAGTTACAAGATCTCCCTCATAGTGGGCTGTAAAGGGCCTCTCTACCCAATAAAACTACACAAATTAGTTAAATTAAAATTCTTCCTCAAAATTTGCACTCTAAAAAGGGGTTTGCACTTCATATTTGATCCATTGGTAGATCCCCTTTTAAGATGGATCTAGTGATGACCTGATATTAATATTAAATAAAGTTAAATTTACAACATCTCCTCCATGCTGACTTGTAAAGCACCTTGTTACTCTCACGACAACAAGTGATGACATGTAGAATATCCATATCAAGTAATTAGATAGATAGTGTCAAACTTGAATTGGTTTAAAGCAATATTAATTAATAAATTTGATAATAAATTCTACTCCATGGATCATATCTATATAAAATATCCATATCAAATAAATAAATCATCGATAATGTAAACATTAAATTAGTTTAAGCAATATAAATTAACTTAATTTGATGATATAAATTATACTCTCAATGCAACTAGTGATGGTTTGTGGGATATCCATAATATCTATGTAAGTAATTGGATAGATAATGTGAAACATAAATTAGTTTAATGAAATACTAATTAATAAATTTGATAATATATACTTTTTTTTTTGGAAAAAAACAAGAACTTCATATTTATATAGCAATATTTTTCACAATTAATCTTATTTATTATTTATAAGTTTTTTAAAATTTAAATCTTCAAATTAAAATATCTTAATTTCATTAATTTTTTATTTTATTTAATAAATCAATTATAAAAAAATTATTTACTTAATTTATTATTTCGTTAGTTTAATCTTAACAATAAACCATAAAATATAATCTACAACACTTTAAACATCTAAATAAAAACACTTATATAATATTCTCAAAATTTGATTTGATAGTATGAAAAAATGCCAATTTTTTTTTCAATTTTAAAAAGATTTTAAACTTTTTTAACAAATCTAAGGGTTATGCAAATTAAAATCTTCCAACTTTACAACAAAATAAAATTAAAAAAATACACATGCTTTCACTTTATTTGAAAAATTTATCGATCTTTTTTATGAGATATTTTCAATATTTACATTTACCTCAAAATGTAACCAAAACATGGAAATAAAACACTAAACATGCTTTCACTTCATTGGAACATTTTATCATTCATTTATGACCTTTCAACATTTACATTTAAGGTAAACTGAAGTTCTACCGGGCTGCTTCATGAATGGAGGGCTCCTCAAGGCTAAGAGGCCAGACAAGCAATCCAGTAATCTGCAACTAAGGGATTTTATTGTTGATACCTATATCATATGTGAATTAAGTTATTTAACTAGCAAGTGTAAATCATTATCCTCATTTTTTTTTTAATTCTTTTAGTTTTATGGTTAATACTATTTAATTTAATTTTAAAAATTATATTTAAATTAGATAACAAATTGGTATATAGAATTTTTTTGTTTTTAAATAAAAAAAATTTACTAAAATTTTTAATTAATAAAAATATAAATACCCCATTTCTCCATTTAATCAATATACATGTTAAGTGAATCTTACAACAATTACTATGATTAAACATTTCTCTTTAATGCAATCCTAATTTACACAATACTTTTTACTATTCACAACCAATCCTATCGCTCACCCCTATTTATTTTTCTAATTGAAATTTGATTCTTGATCATAAACTATGTAAATTCTGAAATTTTAGACAAAAAGAATTATCGGATTTGCAGGGAGACCACTTAATTAGTAAAACTTTAACACAAACATGATCCATAAATTAACAAAAATTTTGATTTGCAAAGAAACCACTTAATTAGTAAAACTTTAATACAAACATGCTCCATAAATTAACAAAAAATTATTTTTTCAATTGAAATTTGATTCTTGATCATAAACTATGTAAATTCTGAAATTTTAGACAAAAATAATTATCAGATTTGTTGTAAGACAATTTAATTAGTAAAACTTTAACACAAATATGGTCTATAAATTAACAAAAATACAAATCTCATCCATATCATTTCATAAACCGCAGAAGTCTTAACTAGTGAAACCTTAAACACAAACATACTCCATAAGTTAACAAAAAATAGAAATCTCATCCATATTATTTCATAAGCCAACCGTTGGTAGTTTGAATTAATATATGTATTATATTATAGTGCACAGAAATCATAACTTTTGAAAACAGAGGTATTATATTAAAATAGTAGTCTGTAATGGCAACGGGTAGATAGAAGAACAAAATGAGACAATATATGCAATGTAAAGAAACAGTCCCGGCATGTATAGTAACCACCATGGAGTCACCCGATAGATACGGGATCTCCTACCAGCCAGCATAAACACTTGGATCGACAGCATTTAAATACAAACATTGAACCTCTTGTACCAACAGCATTAGATACCATATGAGTAAGCAGGAAAGATACCAGATAGAAGAGTAACCGCAGCAGGCTCTGCTCTACCTATCTCCTTGCAGATATACTTTTCCATGTGCGAAGATGTCTACTCGTGGCGGACCAGCATATATCCTCTGGGCGGGGCAGCATATATCCTTGTTATTTGAGTGATTGCCCCTAAGCTTGTTTGGCACCTTGCTCGGGTGAGTCGCTTAGCCTATGATTTGTTTTGCGCTGAGCCCTTTTTGTTGCGCGGATAATTCGGGCAACTCCAATGTTGGTGGCCGTTTACCTGCTGTAGGGTCATCATAGAACATGATCGGTTCCAGGTTGTAAAACAGGCTAGATCCATTGTTGATTTCGCTTAGAGGAAAAAGTACTCCCTCTTGATTTGTAGAAGGTAGTGAAGAAATTTCGATCTCCCTTGTTGGATTTGACAATTGATGGCTCCAATTAAGGGTGATCGAATGAGACTTCTCTGGGTATTCATCATCATCCTTTTTTTATATCCGACATAACAACATATTCATCTTTTTTTGTAAATGCCAATTTACATTTCTTCAATTTCTGTATTGATAGACGCCAGATACTCTCCCACCCTAGCTGTCTGTAGAGCTCCTTGGTTCTAAGCAAATAATGGCTTTTAAATAGTATCGATAGTAGCCTGTGCAAATCGGTATGCTTAGTATTTTCATTATGCTCGTAGTGTTTAATAGATCTGGATAAACACAAAGGCATCTGAGCGAAAAACAATAAGAAATATACCTTGCGCGTCGACCAGCTCAAATCTGACAACCCGTATAGCTGCGAACTGCGAACTGCTGTCTTAATCGGTCGCCTTCCAGCACCCGGACACGGTGAGTCTATTAGTCTGGCGCTTGTTTTCTCGTGATTTCCTGGAACGAAGAAGAACCATTGTCTCTCCCTAACATCATAACTGAAACCTGCAAGCATAAGAATAGATCAAATAATACTTTGAAAAAACATTTTAAAATTCAAAACAAGAAAAACAGGAGTGTCAAGTGTAACTGGTAACTCCCGGGGATCATACTATACAAGTCCAACATTGGTATAATTCTCTCAAAAATCAATGGTTAGACTCTTTAAACCCCTTTCTTCAAATAGAATCCCAGCAGCTCATCTTCTGTGGGATACACTCTAAAACCTGGAAGATCCAATCTCATTGAATGGATAAATGGATAAATCTGATCCCATTCCAAGCTCAGCCGCCCCTTTTTTAGTCAATGCAACAATTGCGTGCTTGAAAGCTGTGTAAGAGTAAGGAGCAGCTCCTCCTAGAATCCCTGCCATAATGCAGCCCTTCTTGTAAATTTCCCTGGCTAGAAGCCAGTTCTCTGCGTTGGTGGAGAAGAGGGGCCAAATGAAAAAGGGATGTCGGTTCAGGGAAGAGAGGGGCGACCAAAAGGCTGGGGGCGCGGATTTTCAAATTTCAAATTTGCACTAGTAGATGATACGCAGCTGGCATATGCATGCATAGCATAGACTTTTCAGAGATGATGGCATGTCTATATGCATGGACTTTTTGGAGGTAATGGCATGCACATGCATGATAGGGATGGAGATGGTCATTGGTCTGATCGCCGGATTATTCTCATTTCGCACTGAGAGTTGAGGTAGGAAGGTGTACCATCAGAGCCCCTGACAATTTACGGCGAGCAATATTTCTTATGCTATGCAGCATTTAATGCGACGGCGGTCGCACTGTCCGCCGTCGGATCGCTCTTTGGAACGGATCTAACGGCGGACAGTGCGACCGCCGTCGCATTAAATGCTGCATAGCATATGCAGTATTGTTCGCCACAATTTACAGACTCGTCTTAAAGACGAATCTGTCCAGTAAATAAGGCTCGCCTGGATGCTATTGCATGCGTATGCAAATGCGAATGGAGCCATTATATGTGAATGGATGTAATATGGAAGCTTCTGACACCTGACAGCTCGCCTTAAAGACGAGTTTGTCTGGTAAATAAGGCTGACGTCATCACCAACTATGACGGCGACAAATACATAATAGGCTGACGTCATCACCAACTATGACTGCGACAAATACATATTATGCAGTGTAGCATCGGTCGCATTAATTGCTACACTGCATGATATGTATTTTTCGCCAACTATGACCACACATTATTGGATTCAAGAACAATCATAAGCTTAAATTTCTAGTTAACATAATTCGCACCATTCAACTTAGAAGCTTCATTGATATATGAATCAGCAAGAGGCAGAGTTGCCCTCTTAACTTCTTTTACCGGATCTGAAGGCCGCCTAATTCAATTTATGACCAATAATAAAATTTTTAGCAGGGCCTCAACTTGCACACTAGCAACCTGCGGCGGGGTGCTTCAACTTGCACACTTGCAGAGCGGTCAAAATTGTTGTAAGTGATAGGTGACTACCACGCTTCAGCCTTTCGGGATGTGCGTCACCGACGCTTTCCACCTTTTCAAGAACTGTCTTACCTCAACACGGTCGCACTGTGCTCTTTTGCAAACTACGTATCTTACACGCTTTTCCTATTTGGGAAGTTCGTTGATCAAGCTCGCTCCAACGCCATGCTCCCTTCACAAATATTCACACAATTGGTGGCTTCCTTTTGCGGGAAACTCAGACGCTACAATTCAACCTTCAACAATCTTATAAGTCGAGCCAACAACGATCTTCTTTCTCTTCAACTCATGGGCTTATTTTCTGGTAAAATGGACTCTACCTTGACAATTCTCCACATGGGATTCTTCCTTCCAATGCATAGATCTTATGAACTGGCTGGCAGCGACTTCACATTGCCCACAAGAATAGCATCTCTCTTTCACATAGATATGCCACAATTAGTAATTCTCTAGTTGGCGTTGTTCAAAGCTTCAACAAAACGACAATAGGAAATCCTATGGGAAGCTCTCTTGAGCTCACCTCCAGAGGAAGTCATTTACAATAACATGCACCCGTTCTCTAATTAGAGGTGGCTTCTTTTGAAATGGCAGCAGCGTCGATCTCAACCTTCACTCACAGCGTAGCAGTGATCTTCTTTCAGTTTGATCATGGGCTCCTTCTTTAATGGACTAGCGTTCAACAGGCCACCCTTCAATGGTCAAACAAATAGATGGTCTCATGCCAATACACTCAACAACTCTTATACCAATTTAAAATATCACAGAGGTTCATGGTTGCTCACAAAGGCATGCTCACACAATATGCAAAACCAATTCAATTAATTCATCAAAACATATTACAATATATAGTTGGATCCATTACTAACAAACCAAGTCTTAGATCCAAGAATTATGGATCTCAAACAACTTCTCCTCATCAAACGAGATACACACCAACCCAATCGCTAGCATTTCGACATTATAACCTAACACGTAGGGTGAGCAGATATAGCGTGTTTTTAGAAGGTATACATAACCTCAAAATTGAAACAAATACATGTTAATGAAATTCACAAAATACTACTCAAAATACCTAAATGGAAAAAAACCAACATTCAATTTCTATTACATGTTATTTCAATCAGTCCATACTTTCTATACATCCTACTTTATTTCACTAACTAACCAACAAAATACATCCTCCTCTATTTCACTAACTAACAAACAAAAAGCTCCTTCAAAATCAAATTACCACAAATTATTTAATTTCTTCTCTTTGACTAACTAACAAATAAAGAAAAAGCTTTCTGAAAATCAAATTAAAAAAAAAAAACCTCTTCTAAAATTAAATTTAAAAAAAAAAACTTTAAATTAGAAAAACAAAAGCTCTTTGAAAATCAAATTAAGAGAGCTGGTTAGTGGAAAGTCAATAAGTCTCCTCTATCGTATTTCCATCATTTTATTTTATTCATGTTTTTCTTCTCGTGTATCAGCTTTCATTAATAATAGAGATGTCTCTGCTTAGGAAACAGACGCTCTATCCACTGAGCTACAGGCGCTGTGATACTATTTCAAGCTACTTTGTTATTATTTGTAGTATCACATAACAAACAATTTAGGAATTACTATGTATGTCATCCTGGATTTTCTAGCCAAAGATCAAGGTGGACGTGCCGGAGTGGTTATCGGGCATGACTAGAAATCATGTGGGCTTTGCCCGCGCAGGTTCGAATCCTGCCGTCCACGCTGGCAAATTTCTATATTTTTCCTATAAAACTTGTATCTTTTTCCAGATGGTTTCCAGATCCATCTGTAAAAAAAATACATATGCAGGTTTTGACACTTCACTTGCACAACGTACTTGTACTCGCACTGATGCACAAATCTTTGTGACAATTACAACCAGAAAGCCTTTATCTGGTAATGCCAATCCACAAGAAGCATGCTCCCGCAGAGCAGGAGGATGGCCTCCGCCAAAGAGGAGGGTAAATAGGCGACGATTACCATTTCAAGGCTCTCGTTAAAACGAGCATTCCGAGAATCGAACTCGGGACCTCTAGCACCTGAAACGAGAATCATATCAGTAAACTAAATGCCCTCGCAAACCTAATCATGTGGACAAGTAAAACAGGAATTCGAATTAAAATTAAAACACGAACTCGGGGCCTCTCACAGTTTAGAAGGGGCATTCAGAGAATCGAACTCGGGACCTCTAGCACCCGAAACTAGAATCATACCAGTAAACTAAATGCCCTCGCAAACCTAATCCATATGTGGACAAGTAAAATAGGAATTCGAATTAAAATTAAAACACGAACTCGGGGCCTATCGCAGGTGAAAGGGGCATTCAGAGAATCGAACTCGGGGCCTATCGCAGGTGAAAGGGGCATTCAGAGAATCGAACTCGGGACCTCTAGCACCCGAAACTAGAATCATACTACTAAACTAAATGCCCTCGCAAATAGGAAATAGGAATTCCTATTGATTCGAATTAAAATTAGAACATTTTTATGTTGAGAGTAGGATTTGAACCCACGCCCTTTCGGACCAGAACCTTAATCTGGCGCCTTAGACCAACTCGGCCATCTCAACAGATGTGATGATACCAAAATATTACAAATTAGTATATTAAAAAATGGATTGTAAATAATAATAGATTGTCTTTTGTCACCATTATCCATACGCAGCGCGCTGTTGAACTCCTTCGCTGCATATTGAATGACTAATTTCAATTGTTTAATTAATGAATTATACATTAAGCATACATTGACTTATATCTCTAGACCCATTGATGCATCCCAATATTGACCCCCCCAAAGGGTGATAGGGATGGTATTCACAAGGCTTACATGTACTCGTAAGGGTATTTATGCTTAGTGTGAAGATAATGAAGGGACGGGGAGACGTGGGGAAGGCATATTCTAAGCTTAACCTCCTGTAATAGACATATTTTAATACCTATAACATCATGATTTTAATGGGTATGGGACGTAATGCAAGTAGTAAACAGGAACATGGTGATAGTTAAATGAATTTACAATTCTCACTTTCGGGGATTTATAAGGATATTTATTGTACAGTAGACATATTCTAATACCTATAACATAATGATTTTAATCGGTATGGGATGTAATGCAAGTAGTAAATAGAAACATGGTGATAGTTAAGTGAATTTACAATTCTCACTTTGGGATTTATAAGGATATTTATTGTGGGTGTGAGATGCAATGTAATGCAAGTAGTAAATAGAAACATGGTGATAGTTAAGTGAATTTACAATTCTCACTTTGGGATTTATAAGGATATTTATTGTGGGTGTGAGATGCAGATTGATATCTTAATTCAAATTGTTTTTATGACATATGTGTTGGACAGAAACCTTGCTATGTTGAATTGGGATTCCAAGAATTTGAACAGGACTTTCAAAATTGTGACTCAATCTCACATTCCATGGGTTTTGAGTCGTCTCCTTTATATGTCATTTGGGCATATAGAGCAGGTAGAGATGACAAGGAAAAGGAATATTGAGTATGGGGGTGGAAGTTATAGCAAGTGCAAAGGAAAACCTAGAAAATGTAAAGTAGAGATTATGACAAAGGAAGCAACAGTAGCTTAACATAGTAGTTTTTTGATGAGATCAAAAGGGTGGTGGAGATAATTGAGGACAAGTTGAGATAACATAGAGGCATGATTGCCAATGCATAACTTGATGAGGAAATTGTGGATGGATTCTTGACAATGGCTTTTCTTATAAGCATGGAAACCAAATTCTTGAAAATGGTGGAAATCTATTGGCATATAAAGACTTCCATAGCCATGAGAGTGGAGATAAGAGGTGCACAAAAAAATGAAGTCCTCAACAAATTGAATCATCTAGAACATAAACTAGACCATGTTGATAAAAAAATAGGACAATCTCATTCATGAGATTAGGGTAAGAAGAAAGAAGTGAGAATAAGGGAAGGGATAACTATTTCAAAAAATGAAGGAAGAGGAATTGACAATGTGGATGCAATGCAATCTAAAGTCATCAATAAGAGCAATCCAGAGGAGCACTTACCTCAAATCTTCATTAATGTTAATTAAGACTCTAATTATTAGCCCTTGTATTTCCAGTTTCATAGATTTTTATCTTTTGATATATAGTGTCAACTATAAACATTTATGTTCCCCATGATGGGTGGTTAATGGCAGCAAGACGACCCCATCAGGGCCACAAAAACCCCCATGTGTACCAAACACCTGGCACGATGAGTGGAATGGTTGGAAGTGTGAGTAGGATTGATAACTGGGTTGAGGATCCTCCCATACACACAAGGTCGCAACCAATTAATCTGGCATGATCGAAGTTCTTGGTGAAGATGGGGGTTTCATTCATGGGAGAAGAAAAGACAGTTTGCCGGAGGGGAATGGCATGATAAATTCAGCCTTGCGAATTGTGGGCATCACAATCCTGCGTTATGGGGATATTTGGATATTGATAATGGAAGCTCCCTTATATTTCTAAAGCACTCACATGGCTACTACTTTGCTTTGCATGCCCTACAATAAGGTAACCTTCCCATATCTTCCTCCTAATTCACTCATATTTGCTGCTTTTTTTATGACCGAGAAAGGAAGGCGGTAGTTCAGAACTATAGAGCCAACTCCTCCTTACTTCCCTAACTCCTCTGATCCCTATGTGTTCTCTTTCTAGCCGCAAGCTCCTGAGTGTTGGTGGATTCAATGGTTTAGGTGATGCACGAGGGTAAAGGGCAAGTAGAGCGAGGAGGTTCTAGTAAGAAGCATGCAAATGTATAAGCCCAGGGTTATTATGGAGACAAAAATATCCAAAGACACATACAGTCACGCATGGTTTTCACCTCAACCCAACAAAGAATTGAAGGAATCGAAATCTAAATGGTGCAATAGGAAGAGGTGCTAACTCCAGAAGACATTCAAGCTGACTTGGGGAAGATTGTTAAGGACGTTGGCACATCCCAAAATCGATACATGAAGTATATGAAAACCATAACTCTTTACTGGCATGTAAAAACTCTTATGGGCAAAGGATTCGATGGACATCATTTGTGGTGGAGAAGATAGGGACTTGACTCCAATACCATGAAACTCAAGCACAACTTAGGAGTATGGATGTGACCCTGGAGTTGCTAGTTAAGGCTCACATTGAGTTGGGAGAAAAGTTGAACGTGTTGGCCAAAGCCACTACTAGCATGGTATTTAAGGAACATGTCTCTCCTAGCCAAACCAACACAACAAAGAAGAAGCCTGAGGTGCCCATAGTGAATATATTTGATTATTCACAACATTAGATCCCTACTTTATGTGTGGTTTTCTTTAAGTTTCACAAAACTTGTTTGTTTTGATTATGGATACAATGGACACTATAGGCTACTAGAACATATTACTTTTAAGCATAGACACAATGATATGTATTCTCCTCTATGAAGCCTTAGCTCTACTTTATTTTATTCAGACTCTAAATGGAAGACAATGGTTAAACTTTGGTTTTGAAGCTAGTCTGGTTTCCCCAATGGCAAGCTAGCCACACCAGATTATGTAGTTTCCTCCTTATAGTCAATATAATGTTGGATTGAATCCCGCACATGTGTGTCTCATTAGTTATTCACTTTATATATGAAGTCACATGTTGTAAACAGATGTTATGAGTTCAAATTACACCTGAGCTTACCTATGTGCCATGCTTGGGAGCAGTAGTGGGGCACCTAGATTTATAGTGGTAATGGGATTGAATCCTTAGAGCTTGTGTGACCTGAGTACCAACCATTCCCTGGTTGTATATTTCACACACACACACACACACACACACACACATATAATGTTGGATTGAGATAAAAGAAAAAAACTATAAACAATTATATTCAAACTTAGGAAAATAGTACTAAGAGTGTATGATCAACTTGATCCTTCCTATGGTTGGCCTTATGAAACACAAAACCAATAAAAATTCATTTATCACTTGTAAATACAACCCAAACGAGTGTGGCTCATTGGTGTCGATTGATATGAAGTCACTTGTTGTAAATGGAGGTCATGAGATAAAATCTCACCTGGGTTTACCTGTGTCCCATGTCTTGCGGGCAGGTGTGGGGCACCTAGGGGTATAGTGGTAGCGGGAATGGATCCCTGGACCCCGTGTCACGCAAGTACTAGCCCAGCTTCAGTTTCTGATTCCCCTAGTTACAAAAAAAATTGATCACTTGCAAATACCAATAGAATGGTTTATTCATGGGTTGTTACCTAGATCATAATTCCCTCACAATAACAGAGGATTGTTACACCTACAGATGCACTAGAATAAGTTATAAGGATCGATGCTATTATTGGATATCCCATGATTTTAACAAGTTGCAGCCTTGAAAACAGGTCAAGACCTGAACAAGTTCATAATAAGATTTGTATGTTTACAAATAAATGGAAAAGGTAAACCATTCCCTCGTACCTTGAGAAAGGCCCTTCAAGTCGTAGAGATGCAAAGTATATGATATTTGAATATATGTGTAGAAACTCATAACGATGTTGATATGTTTATTTTGAAAACTATGATATTATGATTTTATAAAGAATAGGTTGTAAGATGTCTCTTTATAATTCTTTTTGTAAAAATAAGACTAAGGTAAATTTTTAAAAAATACACTTCAATATTAAGAAGATTATCATATGCAAACAAAATACTAAAATCCAACTCGACTTAAGATGTTCATCGTAGACTTGTTTATGGAATAAGAAGCATTTTATATAGCCTTCGTCTCATGGTATTCTTGTCCTAAATCAAATTCTTCATCGTTTCATTAATTATATACATTTTCTTATTTTCTTATTTTTTATAATTTTTTATATATAATTATTTATTTATATAAATTTTTTTAATTCAACTAATTATTACACAAGTCTTTTTCCCTTGGAAAAAACATTCTACATTCCAAAAGTAAAATATACATAAACTGGTCTTTAAAGATCAAAACCTCACTATGAAAGATTCCATCCTAATGACCAGCACTCCAGTACCTTTTCAAAAAGATACAGAGACATATAGAAAACTACCTCAACACTTCTGAGGTATCCCAAAACAAAAGAGATAAACTAGAAAAGAGATCTTGACATATTACAAAAAAGAAAACACAATATAATCTACCATCCCGACTTTTAATACAGTGAAACTTCAATCTTGGATTGAAGATGGCCATCCTTGTACTCAAATTTGATAAGAGTGCCTTCATTTAAAAGGAGAGCTTGTTTGATAAAGAATATGCTTCGTGATTGAGCTCCCTGTAAATGTGATTAAAAGGTATCTATTTGAAACAAGATATCTCTTCCTCGGCAATTGGCATTAAATTCCTCAAACCTAAAATCTCAATTCTAGACTTCTTATTTTTCGAGTCAATGATTACGTTGGAGTCCGCATTGACTTGAGTCTTTTTTCAACCGTTAAATCGAGTGCTTTTAAGTAATATACGAAGAGCATGCAACTCTTCTCAAGTGTTGGATCCCCTTTTAATCTCATACTTCAAGAGAAAATGAGAATTTCTATTAATATGAATAAATTCTCATGCACCACATAGAGATGGATAACCTTAACTTGCACCATCCAAATATCTCCATGGAATTTCGTAATTGAGTTCGAACATCTCCAAAGTCATGTTCTTCTTTTCTTTCGAGCCGATCTAATATTCCTTTGTCATTTTGATTATCAAATGAACAATGACCATATGGGAAGAAACTTTGCTTGGACTATATAAGATATAGGCCCACCATATCCAGGAAATGCTTGGACATCCTCAACCACCTCATCTAGTATCCATCCCTAGAAGCATCCTTCAATCCATAACTTATTACAATTTGACTTTTCCTTAAATGCTTTTTAACCTCCTTCTAGACTTCCTTTGAATAACTACACTCCATAAGTATATGCAAGATAGATTCAACTTCTGAAGTGCAAGGGATACATATACTTGAGCCTATCCAACCATGTTTCATTACATTATCCCATGTTATAAATTTATTTGTCAAAACAAGCCATGAGAGGACTTTTAGCTTCTGAGAGGACTTGGATGTTTCCACAAGATACCCCACCACTAGCTCTTGTCACTTGAGAAGTCTTCTTCCACCTTAGCTACATATCCTAATTTGGCAATGGAATCCCCTGAAGAGGAATTTTTAGACCAACATAACTTCTCTTCTTCTTTAGGCATCTTAATAGCTCCATGCACCAACTTCCTAAGAAAAGGCCCCCATTTGTCTACATAGAGACCATCTAAACCCAAATCCTCCGCAGAAATCCATGATTGGTTACGATTTGATGAGCCATTTGGGTGAGCAGCATCTATTAATGAGAATATGCCAAGAGCATGAAGCAAGTGAATTAGACCTATTAGCACTTAGTAATTTGTATATATCGTTTCAGATTGAGAATATATATCATGTGAGGAGCATTTGGAATCAAATCATATATCGTGTTAGATTGAGAATATACTAAATCCAGTTATTGAGAACGATCAATACTTTCTCCTCGGTGATAGTGCCTCCCATAACAACATCTCTAGAAATGGGTGGAAGTAACGAATTAGTGAACCAATCAACCAACAAATGGTCTTAGATCGACGCTTTGATTAACCTACGCTACCTCCTCCACTCATGAATGTGATAAAAAATGTGGGTAGAGGTGGATTGTCAGAGCGAGGTCAACAATTCAGTACCGGTTTGTATCGAATTGGTAACTGAAATGCATTAAGAATGCCATATCCAGAGAGCCAAAATATGTAAAGAAGTTTCGGGGTAATTTGATATACCACTTTGCGGTAGTACCGGTGAGCATCCTCTAGAATAACCACAAACGAATGGAATCATTGATTAATCAATTCGAGGAGTACAATAAATGAAATGACAAAACATGATTGTTAGGGTACTCACCAATTTTCCCATCAAACTTTGGAATATCAAATGGGAGTTTTGCTGGAATGTGGGGCTAAAGCAATGAATGTTGGATGGGATTGAGAATAATACGAGGCCATACCTACATGTTGTAGTTGAGGGGATTGAAAATTCAAGGGATTGGTTTGTTGATGGGATGCACCCACCAAATTAGGTTGAGACACAAAAACATTTGCAGTCCCATATTAGGAAATCCAGTATGTAGGGGTTTAGTACCAATCGTCGAAGGACTAGGTTGACAACTCGACGAACCCCAGGCCAAATAAATCGTCCAATTGGGTAATTGACCAATATCTGAAGGTTTCCCCATGGTCTCAATTTTTCCTATGGTAAAGGGGATGGAAAGGTTTGGCATGGAATGCATGTTCACACTACTCATGGGAGTAGAACTCAAAACAACTAAACCACTTTACATAACACCCAAGGAAGCCAAATTATAAAATTGAGTGGGAATGTTCAAGGGTCACTGTAATTGGGGTGGTGGCATCGTGACCTCATTATTCAAAGGAAAAGTAAAATGCATGACTGAAGGATCAATAACAGTGGAAGTCACAGGAAAATGAAGACTTGAAAATTCAGGCATGCTTAAAGTTATTAGGTGAGATGATTCAGATTAATGTTGATGAGTAAGGATAGAGTCTAAAAAACTCGTTGATGGTAAATGTGAAAAAGATTTAAAATATATTTTCGAAAGGAATAACTTATGCTAGGAAGGTTTTCTATTTCTTCTATGGTTTCTACCATACTATCAAATTCTAGAGCAACAAATCTTTCTACTAAAGAAATATTAGTACTTGTGTGGTTTGAATGGTTTGGTGAATCTGTTGGTGGTATAGGTTTGTAATTTTAAGGATTTAAACCTTGCATTCTACAAAATTTCCTAACACCATAGTCAATCAGGATATCAAGCTATAAAACTCAATCTAAGGCCACAAGCCAGCAACGTAAATAGGTAGGGACAAAAGACAGATCTCATAGTAGTGTCAGGGGTCACAAATTGTGATATATCGTAGGCTACAACATTAATACAAACCAAGGAGGATTGGGACCATACCCTTGGTTGTATAGCTGACTACCTGGACAATACACGTGTATTATCTCCCTGAGTTCTATTCTCAGTGTATACTGACAATAATATGACCAAATGGATAACTTAGTTTGTCTCAATATTCTATGAGGATATCCTGATATACATAAGGTACGTGGGATCTCAGGTATGTAGTAGTGTTGTCTAATGCACAGCTGTTCGAAAGGGGCCTTCCTATATATCATCAAGCACGTGGAAGAATACTTCTATACTCCATAAAGTACGTGAAATACCTTTCGATATACCAACTAGTACATGGAAAAACCACACTTTCCCCTGGATGCACTGCAAGAAAAAAACGATAGCTCATACATTTTAACATGCTGAAACATGTCTCTAACCTAACTCACAATCTTACTAAAATTTTTAAATCAAGTATCGCTTAATTCAAGTTTTTATGATTAAGTGGACCAATAGAGTATAGAGTTGACACAAAACCATGCAAAAACATATGAATTTGCAAGTTATTCATTTCGATGAATTTCTAGTCTACGAGAGGGAAATATATTTCATACACATGAAAAGAATCATCTAACACAAAAAATATTTTCTTTTGATTTAGTGAACAAAGATGCCAAAAACAACTTTCAAAACATTCACTACTTTTGGATTCAAATATGATAAAAAAATCCTTCAAAAGAACACAACAACTAATCTACTCAAGACAAGAAAATATGAAAGTAAATGGATCATCCAAATATTTCAAATCTTCTATTTGCAAACAAAATAAGTTAGATGTAATGAAAGAAATGTATAATTCCTAGAAAAATTCAATCATTAAGCAATGCAAAACTATGCTTTCCACAACAAATAAAAAATAATTGATAAGCAAAATGGATGAAGAAATAGACCTGAAAGTAGAAATCACTACAGAATATTAGTAACAAACCAAGCTATATGGAAGTAACATGCCTGGGATGAAATTGAACTAAATTACAAAAGGGTGATGTGGGTTGCAGATATACACAAGAGCATCAGAAATAGGGGGAGACACTCTATGCAAAGGAAAGGTGTTGCCGTGACACACTATGTCTGAAGGGAAAATGTGTCTATATAACGGTGACACACTATACATGCAAGTAAAGTGCGACAACACACACACACAAAAAAAATCAAACTAATAACTAGACTCTAAGGTTTGAGATTGCACAATAGAATTTAGACAAACAAATCAATTAAGTAGATGTAATCTACTAGTTGAAACTAAGGCCAAATCTAACTCAAAAAGAAGGAAAAAAAGGAGATCTATGAAAAAAAGGTAGAACTATTAAACCACAACATATCTATTCATTTGGTCAGTCCCAAGTATGGTCACCAATTTTGTTTACGAAACTACTAAATCAACACGTTTAGAGATTAGTTCCCTAGTATAAAATTTTTAGATCTAGAAAAAAATAGAACAAGAATGAAAACCTTTCCCTAGATTTATTACATCACTTGAATACAAAGAATCTGTACATCTTTATGAAGGTTTTTCTCATTTCTTTGAATCTTTTGCAATCTGGTTGATGAAAAGATAAACTGCAAAAGAATCAAATGAACAAGTGGAAACATAAGATACTATGATATACATAAACAATTGACCAAGTGGAAACATAAGATACTATGATATACATAAACAATTGACCAAGGAGAACTATTATAAATGAAATTACATGTCATTTATGGGAAGGGAAAACATTAATTTATTAACAATATAAAGGAAAGAATACAACCATGATTCCTTGGTGTCGAAAGTCCTTTCCAATGGATTCTTTCCTCAAAGGTAAGTTATCAAAGTTCATATATTGTCTAATTTCTCCATCATTTACTTTATTTCCTTCTAACTCCCCATCCCATGAGGGTAATCTTGCATTTATAGGCCAAAATATATGAGGAAGGGATGAGAGGATTAAGGGAGAAGGGTGAGGTGGGATCCTACTAAGTTGGGAGGAAAGTGAGATCCACCCTAAATGGAAGGGATAAACCTCCACGAGGGTGTCCTTTGAGAGACTTCTCTTTCTTCCCTTCATACAATCAGTGACGTACCCTATACATAAGAAAAGTGTGTTGGTGGCACACTCTGTAATGATGCAAAGTGCGCAAGTGGAGAGTGATGCACCCTGTTAGAAGGAAGCGTGCGTCACCTAATAAAAATAGGGTTTTTAAAGGGAAAAAATATTATGGCTCATATTCCAAGGAGATTTTGGCCAAGCACTTTAGGGATTAAGCAAGGAAAATGTGTACATGGTTCGTGATCATGATGAGGATAGGCATTCGAGCTAACAGTTTATTAGATGACACACATTGGTTCACTAAAGAGAGTTTTTTTTTGACCTAACACAATTGATATTTCAAACATCTCTTATGGGAAGTTGATACATAAAGGTGTTGCAAACCATGCCTCTAAGGAATATGAGGTATCACATTTTGTCCATACTCATATAAAAGTGACCTATTAACCCATGCCAATGAGAGAAGAAGACTCTGGAATGAGAGATTGGGTCATCTGAACTTCAAATGCTTCAGCAGTTGCACAATGAAGAAATGGTTGAAGGATTTCCCCTCATAAAGATATCTCAAGGAATCTGCAAAGGAGTCTTGGTAGGGAAGCATCCAGAGTGAAATTATGATGTTGTGAAGGAAATAAGAGATTCCTCCACACTTGATTTGATACATAGTGATGTTTCAGGACCAATTCCTACAACTTCTATCAATGGATCTAGATACTTTCAGACCTTCATAGTTAAATATTATAGGTTATGTTGGATCTATTTTCTTAAGCAGAAGTCTGAGGTGTTTGAGAATTTCAAAGTTTTCAAGGCCTTAGTTGAGAACAATATTGGGAAGAAAATAAAAGCATTCATATATGAGGGGAATACATCAAGAGAGAGTTTTAGTAGCTTTGTGCTTCTGAGGGCATCAAAATGCAACATTCAGTCCCATACAAACCACAACAAAATGGTGTATATGAGAGGAAGAACCGGTCATTGAAAGAGATGGCTACCTACTTTCTTGAAGTAAGGGATCTTCCACCATATCTCTGGGCATAAGTAGTGAAATATGCTTCGTTTATTTAGAGTAGGGTACCACACAAGTCATTGGATGAGTTCACTCCATTTTAAGCACTGATGGGACACAATCCTGATGTCTCACACCTAAGGGTTTTTGGTTCCAAGGCATGGGCCATAATCCCATCTAACAAAAGAAAAGTCAGGATATCCAGAAGATGCAAAATCTTCCATGATCCAAAATGGAAGGCTTCCATGGATGCGGAATATGAGTCCCTGCAGAAAAATGAGACATGGTATCTTATCTCCCTTCCTCTAGAAAGAAATATTGTCCAGTGAAGATGGATCTACAAAATAAAACTTGCATCTGATGCTTCTACAACCAAATATAAAGCTTGATTATTTGAAAAAGGGTACTCTCAAGTTCATAGTTTGGACTAAAATGAGACATTCGCTCATGCTGCAAGAATGGATTCAATTAGGATTGTTTTTTCCATTGCAACTTTGAAACAATGGGAGGTACATCACATGGATTTCAAGAGTGCCTTCCTACATGGTGACTTGGAAGAAGAGATCTACATGAAATATCCCAAGGAGTATACTGATGACCCTTTCTTGGTATGCAGGATGAGGAAATCATTGTATGGGCTCAAAAAATCCCCTAGGGCACGGTATGCCAAGATGGACTCTTTCTTACTGTCACATAGATTCAAAAGGTGCAAGTCTGAATGCAATTCCTATGTGTAATAGAAGGGAGGTTTCTTAATGTTTATAATGTTGTATGTGGATGACTTGCTCATCATCAATGGTTCACCTATTCGATTGAGGAACATCAATTCAGATTTGAGAAAAATATTTCTCAATGACAGATCTAGGGCTTTTGAGACAGTTTATTGGCCTTGAAGTAAATAAAAAATCTTCATGGATCATGGTTTCACAGTCTAGATACGTAGCTGAATTTCTCAAAAGATTCCACATGAATTGTAAAGCATCAACTTTTCCTTTCCTATCTGGCATCATATTGGAAGAAGATGTTTATGCTCCCTCGGTTGTCAGCACACTATACAGACAAGTGATTAGTAGCTTACTATACTTGACACATTCGAGACTAGATATGTCTTATGTTGTTAGTGTTGTTGTAAGGTACATGCAGGAGCCACATGAGCTACATTGCAATGCAACAAAAAGAATCTTGCACTATGTGTGGAATAATAGAGAGTTTGGGATTCACTATTGTGTTGGTGCTTAGTTATATTTGGTTTGTTTTATTGAATCAGATTGGGATGAAAACAATACTGACATAGATCTACTTCGGGGTTTGTATTCATGTTGGGATTAGGACCAATCTATTGGTCAAGCAAGAATCAAACAACCCTTGCACTTTCTTTAGCTGAAGTAGAGTACAGGGGGGTTGTGAATGATGCCATTCATGAAATTTTGTTACATGGGATTCTGACAGAGTTTTCCATTCACACTTCTCATTTTTAGTTCATTAATATTTGTAGTGATCCAGTATAGGAACAATAGACCAAACACATAGAGGTCCACATGCACTATATCAGGGAACTAGCACACAACAATACCATCATACTACATTAATTCCCTACAGAGAAGCAAGTTGCAGACATTTTCACAAGGTATTTCACTCAGAAGAGATTTGTATATCTCAGATATATGCTTGGTGTGAAGGTTGATTGAGTTCCCTGACTTATTTTTTTTTTTGGGGGGGGTTCCCGTGAGGTTTTCCCCATTTCCTTAGTTTCATGGGCAAATATTTTTCACTATTATTGTATGGGTGACCTTTGATCTCACTTTCCAGGGACCGTGTTGTCCAAGCTTGGATTAAGGGGGTGTTAGGATTATTTAATAATTCTCCCTTGTCCACCTTATTCATTTAGTCACTTTCCTATTTTAGGATGATGCTATCACTTTCCTAGTGTTGTGAAAATGTTATTTGGGTTCCACTATCCACTTAATGTGCCATCAGGCATGATTTTAGGACCTTTGGAGACCAATCCCTAGATTTTAGGATTTTGCTCAATTTTCTTGGAGTCCCACCTTCAGTTCACCTTCTTCTGAGTGGATTTAAGCTCTGATGGCAAATTTTAGTTTGCCAAGTCTCTTAATACACCACTTTTGCAAGGGATTTGCATGATTAAGGATAAAGGTTCTCATGCTCACCTACCATCTTAGTTAACTGATTGTTAATTGATTCTGTTGTACAGAGTTGCACTAGTGATGTCTACAATGGTGATATTTGCTAAGTTAGTAATGTCTACAATCAGGGATTCGAATCACTCATGGGATATTAAAATTTCCTCCATTGTATTATTTATTTTTCATACACATATTAATGATGATTGTTACCATTTTATTGTTGTCAATGGTGTTTCTTCCTTGATTAAGTTCACAGTGCATTTTTATCAATTTTTACACTACAATTCATATTTATTCCTAAATCTTCCATTGTAAGGTATTCTCCAGCTTGATGATCTCCTGTGCTTCATAATTTCATAGGAAGATCCAAATATTGAGGGAGATCTAAATTTCTTGCAAAGTCCAAGGAAAAATGTTGGAACTGTGGAAAAAATTGTCATTTCAAAAGATATTACAAGAGAAAAAGAAGGAAATAACTATTATGAGGATAAGTTTGAAAAATATTCTTAGGAATATGGTGGGAATTCCTTTTTTGCAACTTGGTCAACCCATGGAGACTATATTTCATGTTTGATAGAGTCTAGAGCTTCCTTCGATATGAATTCCCATTGGGACTAGATTTCAATGTATGATTGAATATGATGGTGGGATGGTATACCTTGGTGATGAGTTTCCTCTCAACATAGTTGGATAGGGTAGATCCTTTTTTATATTCCCTAACAATAGAGTGAAGGGGATCAATAGAGTTTTGAACATTATAAGTTTGGAATGTGTAACCTACTATAAGTAAGAAAACTTAATGATGTGAGTGTGTAGGTTGTATTCTCTGGTTCAAGATGTTATGGTTCTTGCTAGGGTGTTTGTGTGGGTGCTCTATTCAAGATTGATGCATGAATTGTTCAATGCAATATTTCTTTAATTTTTTTAGTGAAAATATATGTACAACATCCTCACAATTAGAACCTTTCTCTTCTTTTGATGGTAATTCTTTTTGGGTACCTGAACAAGTGCTTGCTTCAGTAAATTACTTATAGAGAATATGGTGACATGGCACTAAAGATTGGGCCATATAGGCGAGAAAGGCATAAAACCATTAAACACAAAAATATTTTTGATGGATTGAGTGATCTACTCTTAAATTTAATTTTTGTGAGCATTAAGCGATGTTCAATTTTATTCTAGTTCTAAAAAATCTTATAAGTTGTTGGACTTAATTCATTTTGATGCATTTGGTCATGGTAACATTCCTTTAAGTTCTAAGGATTTGTATTATGTGTCATTCAATGATGATTATTCTAAAAGGACATGGACCCATATATTTTCTTAGAACTAAATATGAGGTCTTTAGTTGTTTTAAGTATTTTAATTCTCTCTTGAAAAATCAGAATACAAGGAAGATTAAAGTGTTGAGTACTGATAATGGTGGCCAATTTTGTTTTGAAAAGTTTAATAATTTTGTAAGGAGAGCGAAGTTGAAAGACATAAGACAACTCCAGATACTCCTAAAAAAATGAAGTTTCATAATGAATGAACATGACATTGATGGAGAGAACTAGGAGTATGATTAATGGAGTTGGCTTGGAGAATACATTTTGGGTAGAAGAAATTGTTGTTGCATGATACCTGATCAATAAGTATCTGACATTGGTGCTTGTGGATAATATCCATATGGTGGTTTGGATGGGAAAGAATCCCTCACTTTGGCATCTTCATTCTTTGGTTGTGAGCTATATGCTCGTGTTCTTTAAGAGAAGTGGTTAAAGTTGGATACTAAGGAAGTGAGTGTGAAAATTGAGTCACAGTAATCTGAGATCAAGGAAAAACTCACAGAAGATTCAGAATCAATTATACAAGATATTTGACATGAAACACACTGCAATTAGGAGTTTCAATTGTAATAATGTGTTCAATAATCAAAAGTAGAGATACAATGTGATACACTTTCATGAATAACAAGACAATTCGAGCCCCAAGGAGGTCATTCAAATTGCATAACATGAGAGTGGCTTAGATGTCAGTTAGCCACACTAGACACATCAGTTAACCACTAATCACAACCATAATTGACTCTAACTGAGCCCTAACTGATTCAGAGGTAGTAATGACCGAGTCTAACTAAATAGATCTCAACTGCATGTCAATCAGTATGTGGGGGCACATATCTAACACAATTTAGCTTCGATGAAGTGAACTGAACTCAACTGAGTCACCAAAAGTTCTTGGAGGTGCCTTAAATCACTCCAATTAACTCAAATCAACCCAAAATAGACAAATAGATAAGGAAGTCACATTTCCAACTCAGTTTAACTGATTGTTAGGTGAAAGAACATTCAGATAACTTATTGGTGTATTTATGACAAGAATATCAACCCATATTTTCTCATTGATTGAATGAGGAAGCCTAGTTAGCCTCCCTGATTGAAGGAGAAGACTTAGTTGGCCTCCCTGATCGAAGGAGAGTGCTGGTGTTGATGCTGATGTCAGTAGGAGTGTGTTGGTGTTGATGTCAGTAATTCGAGCCAATAACTTAGGATAAGTGGATAATTAGGCCAAATTGACCGAATAAAGATGTAAGGGTTGGATAATGACTCCAACACCCCCCTCCTTAAGCTATACTCATGTGGAGGAGTAAAAAAAAAATGNCACTAAAGAAGTAACCGTCTTCACCCTGATGAAATCACCCCCAACAGTGAAAGAAGGTAAGTGAAACTTTTCTCAGTAAATTTCTTGGTGAAAATATCTGCAATCTGCTCATCTATAGGGTAGTATTGCAGAACAATTGTCCTGTCATGCACTAACTCCCAGATGTAGTGCATGTGGATCTCAACATGTTTGGTCCTCTGCCGCTGAACTGGATCCGTTGAGATATTTATAGAACTTAGGTTGTCACAAAATATGACTGTGGATAAAGCACTACCAATCTCAAACTCAGACAAAATTCCTTGCAGTCAAACTGCCTGGATGTAAGCATTTATTTCTCCCCTGTACTCGACCTCTGCTGAAGAAAGTGCAATAGAAACCTGCTTTTTTATGGAATAGAAAATGGGCCCACAACCAAACATAAACATATACCCGTAAGTGGAATTCTGATCTATGGTATCCCCCACTCAATTTGAATCTGTAAAACCGACCAATTCTAGCTCATAATTTGCAGCATAGTGAATGTCATAGGATCTAGTGCCCTGAATGTACTGAAGGATCCTCTTGGTTTCCTTCCAATGGATCTCATTAGGATGTTTCATATATCTTGATACAACATTCATGGAATAACAAATGTCATGCCTTGAATGTGTCAAGTATAGCAATCTTTCGATCAACTTGCGGTAAATAGTGGAATCCATGGGTGGAGTAGATTTTCCCTCTTCAGGAATGATTCCTGAGAGGAAAGGAAATGGTGAAGCCTTACAATCAGCCATGTTAAACTTAATTAACATGTATGCAACATATTTTTACTGAATCACCATTATCCCATCATAGTCTTAAGTGATTCTAGGCCCAAGAAACTGTCTTAGCAGACCCAAATCACTCATTTCAAAAGCATCATGAATAGTAGTTTTTATAAAGGAAATCGAAGAAAGTGTGCTTCCTGTTATCAAATTATCATCCACATACAATACTATTATCAGAATATTACCTTCATACTGCTACAAATATACATTTGGATCATATTTTCATCTCTGGAAGTTTTGTGAGAGCAGAAAGGCATCCATTTTGGCATACCAAGATCTTGGGGCATGTTTCAACCCATTTAAGATTTCTATAACTTACAAACCAAGGAAGGATTTGATGCATATCCTTCAAGCTGCTTCATGTATATTTATTCTTGTAGGTATCCATGAAGAAAATCACACTTGACATCCATGTGATGCACCTCCCAGTGCTTGGATGTGGCAATGACCAAAACTAACCTTATGGAATCCATATTTGCCACCAGTGCAAAGGTATCATGATAGTCAAATCCTTTGACTTGGGAGAACCATTTTGAAAAAAATCATGCTTGTAATTGCAGGTTGAGCCATCTATAGTAAGATTTTTGCAATATACCCACTTGCATTGAACAAGTTTCCTCCCAGGTGGAAGGGAAACTAGCTCCCAAGTTGCATTTTTCTAGAGAGGGTTGAACGCTTCATCCATTGCAGCTTTCCATCTCGGATATTTCCGAGCATGGTAGTAGGAATTAGGATCAGACCCAATAATAATATAATAGGTATTGGAAAAAAATTAATCATGATAAGAAATAGCAATACATTCTCTTTGAAAATCCAACCGGGTTCTTCTTGGATTAGCAGGATTTCCAATGTTTGTCCCGACGGAAGAGAGTGTCTTTTTGGCCCATTTTGGGAGATGAGTGGGAAAATTTGAATCTTATTAAGAAACTGATATATTATGTTCACTGATATCAGATATAAGATATAAAATATCAAATCCTTCACTCCCATTTTCATGATCAGAATGATCAACAGAACAGGAGGGAATTTCAACAGTTTCTTCCTCGACTAGTTCTACCTCTTGGAGAGGTTCTTCAAAATGGACACTTCTCTCAATGATTATTTGTTTGGTTCTGATATTCAGAAGTTTGTATCCCTTTCATTCCTCTAGACACCCAATGAAAACACACTCAATACTCTGCAGTTGCAAAGCCTTCCTCTTGTCAAGTGGAATTTGAGCCCAAGCAGTGGACCCGAAAACTCTAAAATTGGACACATCCAGTTTGTGCCCAAAGTATGCTTCAAAAGGAGTTTTTCATTTCATGAAAGAGTGAGGTACCCTGATATTAATTTAAGAAGAAACATTCATTGCCTCAGCCCAAATATTTGCAGTCAAACCTTTTTCTTCCATCATGTAGGTAGTCATCTCTTTGAGGTCCTAATTTTTCCTTTCCACTACACCATTCTGCTAGTGTGTGCAGGGAATGGAGTGCTAGATTTGGATCCCATATTTAGCACATCTTTGAAGAATATCAGACTTGATATAATCTCCTCCATTATCATATCTGAGATACTTTTCTTCCTCCCAGAGGCATTCTCCACAGATGCCTTGAAATTAGTCAATCTTTCAAGAACCTCAGATTTTTTCTTTAGGAAGAAAACCCAAGTGAATTTGGAGAAGTCATCAATAAAGGTGAGAACATACCTTGAACCACTCATGGAGGTTGTATGCATGGTTCTGTTGATGTCAAAGTGGACTATCCTCAAAATACTTGTTGTACGGCTTTCCTTTCCCCGATCAAATTTGTGCTCAAGGTGTTTGCCGACAATGCAACCTTTACAAATTACACTAGAGGTTTTGATGGCTGGGAGGCCTTCGACCATGGAAAGTTTTTGAAGTTACTGCAAATATTTGAAGTTCAAATGTCCAAATATCTCATGCCAAAGTCTACTGACTTCATTCCCATGAGTCATAAGAGCAGTGGGCTTTACATTCGACAAAAACTTGGAAAACTCATAGGTCTTAGCATGATGGTTCGCTAGACCTGTTGCTATGAGTTTCCCAGATGCAATCTCTGAGATATCAACACCATTTGGGCTGAAATAAACTCTCTTTGGCAATCCTGTGTGTGTCATTTGATATACACTCAACATATTGGAGGCCAAGGAGGGTACATACAGAACATCAAAGAAGCTTCCATGTTTGAGTTTTACAGTACCTTTGTCTTTCGAAATGATCTAAGAATCATCTCCCATGTGGATGGGAAAGCTGCTTTCACAGAGTCTAAGAATGGATATTATTCTTTTCTTGCCACCATATGGTTCGAAGCACTAGAGCCTAGGAGGAGATCTCTAGGATTCGAAACAGTTACCATGAGGGCATGTCCTCTTTTTGGTTGAATGTCCCGATCATGATTATCTCTCTTCCTAACACTCTTAGGAAGATCGATATTATTCCTCTCAAGGAGAAGAGTCATTTCATCAAGATTTTTCTTCATTTAGGAATGTTTAGGGTGAAATCCCTTCCCGCAATAGGAACAATTGAACTTTTCTTTGCCTTGGTTCCCTTTGTTCCTGTTCTTCTTTGAGCCAGAAGGCTCATCTTGCTGTTGGTTCTTCTCCTTGGTCTTGGGAGCATCAAAATTAGTATTTTGATTCTTTTTTCTTTCCCTTACCATTCATATATTTGGGCCCCGAAGAAAAAAGTGCTTGATCTTTGGAGGATCTGATGATCCCCATCTGCACAAGCTTGTCATGCTCATTAGTGAGGGACTCAATGAAGGAATTGAGAGTAGGAATTTTCCAATTTGGGGTTGTTAGCTTCCCGGTATGGAATGTGGAAACAAAAACTAAGTAATTCGGTCAAGTTTGGAGAGAATGAGATGATCATCCTGTTTCTCCACTTCACACTGCTTCAATTGGAGTACCAAGTGCTTGATCTTGGTGAAGAAATCATTCAGAGTTTCAAAGTTTTCTGGGTGAAGAGAAATCAACTCATTCTATAGCCGATAAATCCTCATGTCAAATTGCTTATCAAAGAGATCAACAATTTTATCCGAAATTTACTTTGTATTCTTCAATCAAGTGACATGGAAATGAATATATTTGGAAATCAAAAGGCACAGAAACCCAAAATATTCATCCATCTTATTCTAGTATCTTGCTTTGTCTACATCATGATTTGTCTCGATCTCGGTGTTCATTGTGACTCTATAGAGTCCTTTGGAATGCAATTGAATCTCCATGTCTCCCTTCCACTAGTGGTAAGTGAAAGGAGTAATAAGATCCATAGAAGAGGCCATTTTTCTGCTTTAGCGAATGCAGTAGAAGTCTTCCAAAAAACATATAAAAACACAAAAAGGGCATCGCAGGGTCGAACAACCTGCACTTTTCAGGTTTTCATCACACCTATCTTAGTCAATCAAGCTAGCTTGATCAACAATTACTTTGCTTGGGATTTATGTCGTAAAAATTCGACTTCTGGTGAAGCGTTGGAATTTCTGAGCTTTTTGCTCAAAATGCATCATAGATCCATCAAGGAATCTGATCAAGAAGAATATCCTTGTCCCTTCAAGGCTTTGATACCATGTGAAAATTGAGTCACAATAATCTGGGATCAAGGAACAACTCACAGAAGATTCATAATCAATTGTACAAGAAATTTAACATGAAACACATTGCAATTAGGAGTTGCAGTTGTAAGAATGTATTCAATAATCAAAAGTAGAGATACAATGTGATACACTTGCATGAATAGCAAGACAATTCGAATCCCAAGGAGTACATTCAAATTGCATAACATGAGAGTCGCTTAGCTATCAGTTAGCCACACTAGACACATCGGTTAACCACTAATCACAACCATAATTGACTCTAACTGAGCCCTAACTGAATCAGAGGAATTAATGTGTGAGTCTAATGGAATATAACTCAACCGCATGTCAATCAATAGGTGGGGCACATATCTAACTCAAGTCAGCTCTGATCAAGTGAAATGAACTCAACTAAGTCACCAGAAGTTGTTGGAGGCGCCTTAAATCACTCCAGTTAACTCAAATAAGCTCAAAATAGTCAAATAGATGAGGAAGGCGCCTTTCCAACTCACTTTAACTGATTGTTAGGTGAAACAACATTCATTTAACTGATTGGGGTATTTATGACAAGCAGATCAACCCATATTTTCTCCCCAATTGAAGGATGAAGCCTAGTTATCCTCTCTGATTGAAGGAGAAGACTTAGTTGGCCTCCCTGGTTGAAGGAGTGTGTTGGTGGTGATTCTGATGTTAGTAGGAGTGTGCAAGTGCTGATGCTGATGTCAGTAATTCAATTCAATAACTTAGGATAAGTGGATAATTAGGCCAAATTGACCAAATAAATATGTGTGGGTTGGATAATGACTCTAACAGTGAGATGTATGATCTTCATTGGATATGACACTAGTGTTAAAGGGTACATGCTTTGGGATCTTGTAGTAGAGAATATTTTGTATAGTAGAAATGCTATTTTATTAGAAGTTAAGTTTTATACCATAGTGGTTCAACTAAAATAGGATGAGAATAAGTTATTTGTTTCTCTACCATCAAATACTGAGAAATTTGGACCAAGAAATGAACAAGAAGTTCATGATGGACCTGATGGGGAGGAGGGATGTGAGAATTTGGAAGAGGAGGAAGAAATTTTAACTCAAAATTTAAAGGGGTCCATTTGGAAAAGAACAAAAACATATAAGTTTAATTATATTCCATTTGATTTTAGATACAGGGTGGGTGCACAAAGTTGGATCCACTTTTCTGTGCCATCAGATATTAGGATTCCAAAATACAATGCTCCATTGTTTTTGTTGTAACTTTTGACTCCCTTCACCATTTCCTAAAAAAATTATATGGTGCACTAAAAGAAATATATCTCTATATAATCATATAAAATACTTCAAAATTTCATTAAGTTATGCCCCTAAAGAGCTGCACATGCACACAACGTCCCTTTTTAAGGTTTTTCCAGCTTCAATAAATCATAAAAAGGAAAACATCATGAATAATTTTGAAACAATAGTCTTGCACTAGCACAAGATGTCCTCAACATATGTAAAACAAATTATTAAAAAAAGTATCATTTAGTTCATATAGTGTTGCACACACACATACATATATGTTATATTGTGTTAAAAAATTAAAAATCCAATTTTAGAAAAAAAATTATAAACAACCACACAAAATCTCTAAAAGTAAAATTTATATATTATGACAGATTATTTGATTTCATATATTTTGTCCTGTTACATCGTTTAAAAATTAGTGATGCAAGTGCCCCTAATTTCCTCTTGAAGTCAAAGGTTCTTGTTTTTTCAGTTTTATGTGGCAACTAAAGTGTCTTTAAAGGAGCTCATGAGTGTGCATAAACCTATGTATTCTCTTTATCCCGTAACACTAAAAGAACTAGAATTATGAAAGAGGCAATGGAGATGGAATATAGGGAGCCTTGGAGATTGACCATGGATGGGGAGATGTATGCATTTAAAACAATGATAAATGGGACTTGGCACCATTACTAAATGGATGAAAAAATGTGGGATGCAAATGAGTGTTCAAAAAGAAGACCGGTCTAGAAGGTAGTGTTAAATTTAAGTAAAAGGCAAGGCTGGTTGCAAAAATGATATTCTCATATTGATGGGATATACTTTGGTGAGATTTTCTCCCTTTGTTTTAATACATCATCTATAGATTTATATTATCTATAAAAACAAATATTTATTTAGAGATATAGTAGATGGATGTGAAAACAATATTCTTACATGGAGGCTTGACGGAGGAGATATATTTGACACAGCAAGAGAACTGCATTGAAAAAGGTAAAAGTTCATTGGTTTGAAAATTAAAAAGGTATTTATATGGTCTCTAATAGTCTCCTAGAATGTGATACCAAAATTTGTATTCCTTTGTGTTCGATTTGGATTTTAGAGATCCAAATCATATCAGTATGTGTATTACAAACAAGATGGTAGTCATTCCTCTGTTATCACTTTGTGTGTCAATGATATGTTATTTTTTGGACATAATAAGGATGTGACTTGTAATTTGAAGTCTCACATTTCAACACATTTTGGAATGAAGTATTTCGGTGTTGAAAACCAGTTCTTAGGAATGGATACTAGGAGATATAAAGTGAACAAAAATATTTGGTTGACATAATGAACTCTATAGTACAACATTTTCAAATTGTAGATTGTAGGCCATTGAGTGTTTTGATTTATGTGGAAACTAAAATTTTACTTGAACAATGTCTTACAACACTCGTAGAGATGCAGGGTATGGAATTTGTTCCTTTTTTATAGTGAATTTCGTTGTTTGATGTAAGCTATGGTTTGTACTAGATCAAACATTACACAAGAACTTGGAGTCTCGAGTTAATTCATTGCTAATATTGGATGTGAACATTGGGTAGCAGTGAAGAGAGTCTTAAGGTATTTATCGGTACTTCTAAATATTCCATTTTTTATCATAGTAAGGTTTCAAGGCACCCACCCTCAGTGGACATATAAGGTTGTAACACACCTCAAAATTCGTTAATATTATTATTTTTTACATGCATTGAATAGTAGTAATTTATAATTCTTTAACACACAGTTTTACTCAATTGTTAAGTTAATGATGCTTATGCAAGTTATTAATCTCCTTTTTCTACTTACTATGCCAGGATTCACTTGTTGAGGTAATGTCCATCTCTATCCATATCGTTCAGCTACAGCAGAAGATGATGTTTGACAGTTTCCTTTCTTTCACTTTAATAGTTTTACTAGGGCTTAGTATCCCTAAGGATTGGGAGAGTATACCCAGTAGTATTGATCCCATCCATTAATGTAATGAGGTTTTTATTTGAGATTTAAAGGCCATGTTCCTTACTATATCCTAAGCTCAAGGTGATAAATGTAAAATGTAAAGGACAGGGTCCTTACCATAGTGTAAAACCCTTCATTGATTGACGAGGCAAGGTTATAAGTTATAAAACAAGGTTTTTGGCATATTTGAATTGAATATGATGTTGACATGGTCTACGCCATGGTTCTTGCAATAAAATATATTCAATGCGATGGTTTGCATTATATGTGATTATAGTTTAAATGTTTGATGGTTTAAACCCAAGGTTAGATCATTGAATGATGTTTTCGAAGGTAATGATTGTGGTCCATAATTATTCTAGTCGTGAGTTATGATGCTGGAAGGGATCATACCCTAGTTGACTTAGAAGTTTTAATGATTTGTTTGGATGTGAGTCGACAGGGAAACTAGACCCTTCAAGATGGCTTGAGAGTGAATCTCAACCTTCCATATGTATGGTGCGATGGAAAGGGTTTTTATTTTGTCATTTTTGGTTGTCTGAATTCTTCATTAGTGGTATTTGGTCATTTGTTTGTAAGTTACAAGAGCCGAAGCTCTTCTCTATCAATGACGATTTATTTAGGGTTTTTGGTGTAAAGAAAATTGCCACGGTGTTAATAGAATTGTGCTCGTTTTCTTTCCAAGGTGTTCTTGGGATTCCATGGATTTCATGGCGGTCCACAGCACAATGCTTGCACCTCAATGACCCCGCCATCATCTCGACCATGCACACAACCTTGATAACAGGTAAGAATTCTAAAACTCATCTCTGTGATTTTTGTTTAGTAAACTAATTTGTTTAAGGAATTTATTGATTTTACATGTTATGGTTGTAGGTAGAGGAGGGATAAGGGAAACCCTGGAGGAGTCGACCCCTGGACCTATCTACAACTTTCCAAGGTAAAGTTATAAGGTTTTTATGGATACTTGTTTACACTTTTTATTTATTTATGTAATTAGTTCTCGACTGTAGCTTAAACCTTCGCAGGTGGAGGGATCTAGAGAGGAAGGCGATAGGGTCACCTCCTCCTAGTCTTGCATTTTATAACGCCAAGGTAAAACCATAAAAGCTTACCTCGATTTATCTTTCCATACAGTTATTTAAAAACATTGCAACCACTAGCTTAAGGTTTGTATGGTTTTTGCTGCAGTTGTGAGCTTGAGGAGCCGATGGGAGAGGAAGCTCCAGCTCTTCTCAATATAAGTGCTTTTTTGTTCAACCGCCAAGGGGTTTACCCCCTATTTACATAATGATTTTACAACCTTGTTTCTTTGTAATGGTTTTAAGGGTAATAGGTTTGAAGCCTTTTTGGTTGCGACGCTACCGCAGGTTCCATTGCAGATGGTATTACCTCCACAATGTTGGCTCTGTCATTTTAGTTTATTCGTGGTTTTTAAAACAAGTGGAAGCTGTCAAAGATGGAATTACAACCACCCCTATATGTGCTCATTGTGTTGTTTAAAAGATTATTGTATGTTTAAATGGAACGACCATGTTGGAGGAGCTAGTCGGTGAGCCAACTCGTCGAATAGCCGACTAATTAGAGATTAGGTTGGCCGCATATGGTTGTGTCAGTTGACCGAACTGATAGGTAGTTACATGTAACTATTTGTAAATCATATATATTAGGCTATTGATCCAATTGAGAACTCGGTTCAGTTCTGTGTTTGTATGGACCCTCATGATATAATACAATCTATTATTCTATCTATGTTCTTGTCTCTTATGTTTGTTATGTCTGTATGATTTAATGTGTATTATTGGTAACCCTCTGTGATCTGTGAGATTACAACATTGGTTCCATTTCTGGTAGTACATATCTGAGATGACTATAAGCAGATGATATCAGAACAGGAGATTAATAATTGGTGGGAGCATAAGATAGCAAATTATTTGCAGAATTACGCGAGGAGAAACATATTAACCACTGCTCAGGCGAAGGAGAAATTCTTCACTGAAACTCATGAGAATTTTGTAGATTCGGTACCGCAGCTTTTGAAAAAACTTCTGGATGAAAAAGCCAGAAGCAAATAAAGACTGAGAGCTACTAGAGAAACTGATTCGAGGGGGACTAACAAACCTATCGGAGTGGTTTGAAAATATCACAGACGAATTCTACGAGGAGCAAGCCATAGAAGAAATAACTTCAATAGAAACCATTCAAAAAAATTCTATACAGACCTTACCAAGAAATTCCTGTGCTCCCTACTGACCGTATTGTTCAATTCCTGATAGAAAAATGAGTGGGTCATATTGTAGAACCTCATCCGTCACTACACAAACCGCCACCAAATTCTAACTCAGCAGAGAAACAGAAAAAGTGGGAGAAATTCATTGCCGAAAGAGAGTGGGAGTACTTCCTAAGAAAGTAGACAAAACTATCCGAGCTTTCTAAAGCGTCAGGTAGGATATAGGGGGGTAGATGGTCATATGTTAAGGTAAAGTGAAGAGGATTCTAGTTGACTAAAAGGAGATACCATCACCAGCAATGAAAAGTCAACCTAAAAAGGAAATCGAACGGATAGTGACACACAAAGGGATGACAGATTTACAGAAAGTAGAGAGAGAGAAGAGGCTGAAAAGAAGGGAAGAAAGAAGAGAATGGGCTATAGCACTACAAAGAGTAACGAATACTAGGGTGACAGACCAGGAAAGAAATCCACTAGAGTCGGGTCATGACCGACAGGAAGAAGGCGTAGATGAAGAAGCATCACCCATGGAAGAAGACTTGTGGATAGAGCAGCGTGAAGCTCTCCAAATAGAAGTTTCTCAGGAGATAAGACCTCTGTCTCCAATGAATCTGAGTACGAGGATACAAGCCATTATTGAAGAGGACCTAAGACTAAGAGTTGGTGAGTTTGGTATATGGATCCGACTAGACGATGAGGTAAATGATGATAATCATCTAGTGATCCATCGACCGGAGGAAGGAAACTAGGTCATGATTTAAATGTACCCTTCCAACCGAAGTATCCACTTACTTTACCCAACACATGAAGGAGAAAACCCCCTGCCAAACACAAATTTGGAAAATACAGAACAGTCAGACCCGTAGACAAATCAATGCAGTTGGACATCGACAGGAGAAGTCGGCCTGAACCAAATGCTTGTCGGAGAAGAAACAAAAAACAAAATGACCGATGGAAATGAACGTTCTGTCGACAACAACTTTGCACAACGAGACAAGCAAAAAATCCCACTACCCCCACCACCACCCCCACCATCGCCACCTCCTGGAGGAGATAGCGATAACAATTCTGACATGGGTCATGGATCAACACATATCCTTCTATACGAGGGTGACGAAGATCCTAGACGACATTGGTTCATCTGTGAGTCAATACGGGAGGCAAATCAGGTTACAGTTGAAGATCGACAGATGGCATAGTTCACCGGTGCCTTGAGGAAAAGAGCACTAATGTGGTACATGAACTATATTGAGAGAAATCCCCAAGCATATAAAGCAGAAATTAAAGCACAATTCTTTTCTTTCTTTAAAAATCGAGACACAAAACAATTGGCAGCTAAAATGTTGAAAACAACATCTCCAAATCCAACAGAGTCTGTTCGAGAATATGACAAATGATGGAAAGACCTACTCAGCCAACTGGATTATGTAATTGATGAACAACTATTAATTCACTGGTTCCTTGCAGGTCTATCATAGAAAATTTGGCAGCACATAAGCTTGGAGATGTTCAAAACGTACGAAGATGCACTTACCAAAGCTCTACAAGTGGAGATGGATGAATATTTCCCAGCATATCCCATTGATACTAGACTGGAAGAACATCTAGTAATCATGCATAAATCATTGAAAGAGCCGAACCTCATGAATCAGGATGTATGGTGCACAAAATTCTCAATGACCAGATACACTAAAGATAACTGTCGACAAGACATAAGTCTACAGGACGTTCGATTTGTTTAGACAAAGTGATTCTGCGACATCTGCTAAGAACATGGAGAACACACAACAAAAGATTGCTCGCATAACATGAAAAATGGCAAAGCATCTTGGTGTGCAATCTGTGAAGTAAAAAGTTGTGCCACGACCGACTGCCACTTAAACTTAAAGAACTGACAAAACTACCAAGCAGTTTACCAGAAAAACGCAGTTGCGCAGAACAACGATAACAACTAGTGAAGCAATGATCAAAATGAACTGAATAATCAAAGATATGAAGGCCGTTGATATGAGTGCCGGTTTGAGAACTGTCATGGAGGATATGGAGGTTGAGGTCGATTCTCTAGGAATTACGACAATCGACCACATCGGCCCATCCAGTGTTTTACATGCTATAAAGAAGGTGATCGATATGTAGACTGCCGATACAAGGACATAATGGATTTAAAATTTTGTACTACCTATGGAGTCAATGATCACTCATTAGTGGATTGCCCTACAATGCCTGATAAAATCAATAAAAATAAAAACGTTAATGCCTTGTCGTGCGTTCAAAAACATGATGTAATCAATACGGAGAATATGCATATAGTAACTCGACAAGGGACAAAAATTGGGAGTGATAATCCACGGATAAGTAAAATAAAAGAAAAAAACGATTATCCTAACCCAGATAAACAAAAACAATTGTATAATGACGCAACGAATATATTTAAAGAATTTGCGAGACAAGAAGAAGATGATAATAGTCGACAAAGCACAGTTAAAGAATTAATACGTTTAGTACAAGATGATAAAGCGGTATCTCAATTCATTGAGTTATTGTATAATATGAAGCATAACAATAATACATAAAAACAAACAAAAAAATATGCAGTTTAAACCAAAAAGACAAAAGTGATGCAGACCCACTTGTCGACCTAGAAATCGAAGGATACCATGTTCGACAAGTTGTACTCGACTTCGGCTCACAAGTAAATATTATGAATCGCGAAACTTTGGAACAATTGGGTAGACCTCGACTGTATGAGTCAAGAATATACCTCAAATTAGTGTACCAAGGTCTGATTGAACCTATCGCAGTTTGGAGAAATGCCGATTTGACAATAAAAGGAATATAGACCAACGTTGAATTTGAAATTATTGACCCTAAGGAAGGATCTAGTTCCTTCCGAGCTTTAGTAGGCCGACCTTGGGGAAGAAAAATGAAAGCATCGATATATTTAGATAAAGAAAGGATAAAACTAAAAGGGAATGGACAGAAAGTCATAGTACCTATCCATCCATCCCAAGGAGAACCTTGGATAGAACCTATTGATGAAGAAGTCAACATCCAACAATTATATCAAATACAAAATAATGCAGACTACACAGAACCCAATGTATATGGTGAGCTTCACTTATGCAATCAAGATTCAGTAAGATACAACTTAGACGCAAAATTATATGATTGGGAAGTCAAAAAATATGAGACACAAGAAAGAGGTTGTTGGACCATTCAAATAGTGCAGAAGAAACCAGTCCAACAATGTTTCTTAGTTTCCGTCATCCCAAAAATATTCGAAAACAAAAGCAGGGAATATCCTACCTTAAAACCAATAAATGTAAGTATCAAACAAATCCCAATATACAAAGAAAGAGAATCACCAGTTATGCATATAGAACAAGTATCTAAAAACATTGGTGAACATGGCCGACTACAAAGCCTAGTAGAAACCTTCACATGGAAAGCTGCTAGATGGTGGGATACCCATCAATCAAGATTGCATACATGGACAACAGCTTCGACTTACTTTGAAGAAATATTTGGAGGAAAAAGGCTAACCAAACAATCCCAAATACCTATGTTCATCCAAGGGCAGGACCCAGAAGAACACATAAGAACATGCAAAAAAGAGTGGAAAAGACTTGGGTATAAAGATGAACGTACATGGCCACACCTGTTTCCATTGACGCTACCCGACTTACCAAATAAATGGTACAAAATGGAATAAGCATAGGTGAAACATTTCAATGGAATGAACTTAGAGAGAACTTCATCAAAGACTTTAGCTTTATACCACAAAATGAAAAGTTAGTCGAAACTGCAAAACAAATCAAAGCGTTTATAGAACCGACTGGGAACAACACCCTAAATTATGATCGACTGACAATAACATGTAATAACATACAAACCAAGACACTACCACAATCAACAAGACTACAAATGGAAAACAAAAATCTGGAAGGGAAAATATTTCAATGGAAATCATACCATTCAGAAACAACAAAACCAATTTGCACAGTACTTAAAGTCGAGACAACCGACAAAGAATATACCGACCGAATGACTGCAGCAGACTTTCTTTCTACATTTTATAGTTCAAAGAAGGGAGTCAACCAATAAATGAAGACAAAGCACCAGAATGGTTAGATGCCAAAGTGAAAACTAAATAATTTGACATATCAAACGATGATCGCCCAAAAAAGGAGAAGATTGACGATTACTAGAGTGAAGAACAAACAACTGAAATAGTAAACTTACTAAAATAATTCCAGGATGTATTCACTAGAGACTAAAAAGATATCAAAGGTATAGTCCATGAAATGGGTGAAATGAAGATCGACATTAAACCTGATGCCCGACTTGTAAAGAAGAGGCCATATAAATTAGCTCATAAATACAAAGAGATTGATAATATGCTTGCAGAAGAAATTATCTACCCTGTTGACCAATCGGAATGGGAAAGTACAATGGTTGTACAACCAAAGAAACACGACCCGAAAAAGCTAAGGATCTGTGTCGACTTCAGAGAATTAAACAAAGTCACCTTAACAGACCCATTCCCAACACCCTATGCAGATGAAATCCTAAATGAAGTCATAGGAAATGAACGCTACTCGTTTACCGACGGATTCTCAGGTTACAACAAAGTACCAATAGCCAAAGAAGACCAGAAAAAGACAACATTCGTACGCGAATTTGGCTCATTTGCCTACAAAGTTATGCCTTTTGGTCTAAAAAATGCACTTGCAGTATTTTCTAGAATTGTGGTCAAAACATTTCAAGAATATATCTACAAAACAATGGTAGTATATTTCGATGATTGGACAATATACTCTATGTTGAAATATCATTGCAAATGGATAAGGCTCATGTTGGAACGATGCCGACAAATCCAGCTATCTCTGAACATAAGGAAATGCATATTCCTAACTCCTATAGGGATAGTATTAGGACACATTGTATGCAAAGAAGGCATCAATGTTGACTTTGCAAAAATAAAAATTATCCTCGACTTAAAGCATCCAGTGAACCCAAAACAAGTCAGGGTACTACTTGGTCATACAGGATATTATAGGAAATTTATAAGATATTATTTAGATATGACCTATCCATTGGAATAATTATTAAGAGAAGATAATGAGTTCGACTGGACAGATGAATGTAACATATCATTTGAAACACTAAAAAGGAAGCTAGTCAAAGCACCCATTCTAAGGTTCTCGAATTGGTCAATCAAATTTCACATATACATTGACGCATCAGGCCTAGCAATAGGAGCGATCTTAACACAACCAGGGGATGACAGAATGGATTACCCCATAGTTTACAACAACAGAAAACTAAATAAGGTAGAAAGAAACTATTTGACAATAGAAAGAGAAGCATTAGGAATGTTTTTGCACTACAGAAGTATCGACATTACCTACTAACCAACCCTTTCATCTTTTATACCGACCACCAAGCCTTAAAATACCTTGTAAACAAACCCTTACACCATGGGAGAATTTGTCGATGGCTACTACTATTCCAAGAATTTGAATTTGAAGTCGTTGTTAGACCAAGAAAATTAAATGTCGGACCCGACCACTTGTCACGAATCGACACAGGAGAAGAGCCGACAGGAGTTGAAGACAACCTACCAGATGCACACTTATTTCGAACAGAAGCAGTCCCAGCAGAATTAGATGAAATAGCTCAATTTTTAGAAAGTTGTCAAGCACCAGAGGGCATGAGCACGAAAAAGAAACAAATCTTAGCCATGAAAGCTGCACCATATAGCCTCATAAATGGATTTTTATATAAAATGGGCCTCAACGAAATCCTCAGAAGATGCGTATTAGAACACAAAAGAGATAATATCATGTACAAAGCACACTATGGACCGATGGGAGGAGATTTTCAAGCAGATACAAGTGCCAAGAAAATCAAACAGTCAGGGCTATGGTGGCCAGAATTATACAAGGATTGTAGAAATTTTGTGGGCCAATGCGACAGATGTCAACAACTGGGTCGACCTCTGCCTAGTACATAAATGCCCTTGATATCAGTAAACCGAAGTTTGACATTTGAAATTTGGGCCATTGACTTCATAGGACCATTCCCAATACCAGCAAAAAGAACAAGTGCAAGATACATAATAACAGCAGTAGAATATGTAACCAAGTGGTCAGAAGCAGAACATGTCGACACATGTTCCAGTGAGATAGCTGCTAAATTTATCTATGAAAATATTATTACAAGATTTGGATGCCAAATTACCCTAATCAGTGACCAAGGTTCACATTTTATTAACAAAACCATCAAAGCACTAATAGACCAGTTCAAAATAGACCACCGATGTAGTACATCTTATCACCCTTAGTTGAATGGAGCAATCAAAGCATTCAACAAAACATTAACAAGGGGCCTAACAAAAATATGCAACACCGACAAATAAGATTGGGATGAAAAGATACTTGCATTACTATGGGCTTACAGAACAACATACAAGCGTTCGACCGACCAAACACCATTCTGACTAGTCTATGGCCAAGAAGCAATTGTTCTACTACATTTTCGACAGCAAACAGCTATCATAGCAGATATTTTACTTGTCGATGTCGAAGAAGGCAGGAAGGATCGACTAATGCAATTAAGCAAGCTAGAAGAACACCGACTGCTCGGTTTGCAACATCAAAAAATCCAAAAACAGCAACAGAAGGCTTGGCATGATCACAATATCAAAAACAAAAATCTGTCGGTAGGGTACCTCACATTACTATACAAAAGTCAAGTAAAAGGAAAACCTAAAAAGTTACATACATAATGGATGGGACCTTACGTTGTTGAAGAGATTCATGCCAACGGATCAGTCTGACTAAGGACGTTACAAGGTATAATATTTCGAAAACTTGTTAATGGTACCCAACTAAAATGGTACAAAAATTAAAATAAGTTTAAAAAAAAAGAAAAAAAAGAAAGACATAAATATAACGACCATAACTATCAGACAAAAACTATAAAAATCTAAAAATACTAAAAACAACAAAACAAAACCAACACCCAAGATGACAGGAAACTTCGAAAAATATAATAACCAGGGCTTCGACAACCGACACCAAACCCATCGACATAACGCCATCGATCGCTCACATGATCGACATCGACCAACAACCCTGAAGCTCAAATCACGCCTTCATGACTACAGTCAGAAGGAGCGCCAAAATTAAAACGCCATTAATGAAAACTCCAGAGACCGCGATGGACCATCACTTCCGCCATTTACACATCCATCTACAGAAACGTCACTCTCTCCACCTATAAATATCGGGCCAGAAAAAGATCATTTACCGTATATTGAAGAGTTAGAACAATTCAGCAATCATAAATTTGAACCTGTAAGAAAAATCGACCAAGAGATCAACGAGATGGCCCCGAAGAAAACCAGAGTCGTAGCTGCAAAAACAAAAGAATTGCAATCCATAGAAACCCCACTCATGAAACGACTAAGAAACATCAAGAGCGCTAAGGTACAAGAAACCTCATGGGAGAAAACTTTGGCCGAGATTAAGGAATGGGCCTATGTTGACAAGAAACATAAACCAGAAGCATAGAAGATAAACCACAACTCCATTATGAACTACATGAACACATCGTTCATGGCAAGTTTTGGAGGAACAAAAGAAACTGCAGTAAAATTCATTATCAGCCGATACCACAATGGAAAATTTTACTTCTACAGGCTAGTAGAAATCTCCGGCGAAGTCATATACAAGATGAGTGGTCTCTCAAACCAAGGCAACCCAGTCCCTATTGGTATAAAATAAGGACTGGTAGAACGACTAACTGGAACACCATCCGAACAAAATTCAAAAGGGCTAATGATCAATCAGATACAAGCCCAGACGTCGAAAATCGTGGCCAAAATCATAGCAACAGGACTCACCCCTATAGGATGAGGGAGTGATCTAAATTTGGACATGCTAGAGGCAGTAGACACAATAGTAGAAATAGGAAAAGTATACAGATGGCCTCAACATGTCACCGACATGCTCAAAAATATTTGTGAGAAATGCCAGGAATCAGGGGGGATCATAAGGTGTCCATCTCTGATAATCTGGATAGTGATGTACCACTTGTGTCTAGTCGGGGACAAATAATTCCAAGAACCACAAAAATTCCACATGTGGAGGTTCAATCCATTTGCGCAGACTGAAACATTGAAATAATTAGCAAACAAAAAAGTACTGTTGGAAAACTGGTTCCAAAACTTAAAAATCTAGATGACCAGATGGAGGGTGCCTCAGAACATCCGAAGAAGTCTATCGAAAACAACAGACATCCAACTAGAACTCGACCACACTGGAGTCTGGTATATGCAGGGAGCAAAAGAAAAAGCAATACCTCTCGACTATTACCCAACAGTCGAAGAGATTTTCCAAGAGCTAGCTTGACAATTAAATACAAAAATATCAATACCAGCAAAGGCTAAGTAAACCTATCAATTGAAGAACCACTGACTGACCAGGAGAAGGAAGAGGACTATGAACTCTGACTATATATCGGTACCTTCATGTCAGAAGAAACACCAGCAGAGGACACCAACAGACTACAAATAACAATTGTACCACCACCGACCCAAAGGGAAAATACACCAACTGAGCAGTAGGTAACCAAACCAGCTGAGAAAAGCATCAGTCCGACCAACCAACAGGAGGGAGGAGAAGGACTAGAGGAATATATTGAATTTGACAACCCAAAATATGCTATAACCAAAGACAAAATAAAAAAACTAGCAAGGGAAATAACAGCCGCAAGAAAAATGGCAACTCAGGAAAAATGGAAGGGGAAGCGCAAGCTTATCCTCTCAGATTCAGAAAATGAAGATGAATTAGTAGTTATGGCTGTCAACATCATAGAAGACACTATAGCGAAAAAAGTTTCGGTCGAGATGCAGTTCAGATGCTTTGTTGAAACAGGAGCAAAGCAAGGTCGACCGAAAAAGGAAAAAGGTACAAACACTTCAACAACTAAAAACATTGTCGACCTAGTGTCTACACCTCCACCCCCATCTCTAACCCAGATTACATAGGAAAACAATCCATAGGTACCCACCATAAGCCCCGTTGACATTTGCAAACATGCTATGCTAGAAACCATGAAAGAGAGGTTCGACCAAGATGGTGACTTCCAAGAATTCATTGAAAAACTACCTGAACTACTTACCTCTGCCTAGAATATTACCACCAAATGCCATTGATTGAAGCTAGTTGATCAAGGCAGATCTTCCCTCAACAAACTGGACAAATACCCCATAAACCAAGATCTGTGGGAATTATCAAGTCGACATTCTTGAGGAACCCCGACAAGACATCTCAAGTTGTCACAAGTCGCACTTCATCCTTCATCCCTCTCAACATCCCACACCCTCAATAATCCAATGAGCCATCAAGAGATGTGGAAGAAGATAACCTGGAAGATATCAACCGAGTGATCGACAAACTATTCTCTGACGACCCAGAGGATTCACCACCAGAAGTCGAGGACCCAACATCGACTGAAAATATCCCCACTACACCAATTACACCCGACCATTCACCATCCCCACCACCACTTCCCAATCCAGAACCTCCAACAAATCCTGAACCATTTGTACCAAATCCTCTAGATACACATCCACCTATAGATCCCACCAAATAAAGTCAACCAGAAGTTCCACCGATAGTTGCAAAATAGAAACCAGAAAACCAACCACAGGAGAACCCACCACTTGCAGATGCACATGCACAACATTAGACATATTAGCATAAACATAAGAGAAAAAGAGACAGAAAGAACTTAGAAGGAACACCATAAAGAATCACATTCGACAATGGTCCACATCAGCCAGCTTGGATCGACTACTGCAGTCGACACAACAAAGCTAAGAGATGGAGAGTTGGGACAACTCTTAGAAACTCTGGCCACTGAGGAAAAAACAAGAAGCTAGATTAGACGCAAGGAGCTCGACAACAGTAAGAACAAACAAGTCGAGTTCTTGTTAAAATGAAGAAAACTAGTTAAGACAGTAATACTAGGACCTCTAGAGGCCGACACCGACAAGCCACTAGAAAAAGCATATCAACTATTTGAGAGTGTGGTGGCGACCCTACAAGTACACATAAAAAATACAAAAGAAGATAAAAAAGAAGAGACATCCATATTACTAATGCAACAGTACACAACATTCTCGGAAGCTTACAAAGTGCTGCAAGACCACTTGGAAGAATCTGTCATTACAGAAGAGGTACTCCGTGATTGGACTAATTATTACGGACAAGTATTTCAGCAGACCCGATGGACTCGAGAACATATTCAAGCATTGGAAAGGAGAAAAAGCACTGAAGAAGCACTAATAAATTCAATACAAGATCAAATCATACTGGAGACAGCCAAACTACAGAGACTGGAAAGACAAGCACACCAGTGGGTACATCAAGCACTCCCAAGCTTGGATAAACTAGATACCATCTGCTTGCAGATGAAAAGATTACTAGAAGCAGCAGAAGAAAAAGATCAATTCTTGGGACCCGACATGGAAAGTATAGCATACCTTTCCATACAGGAGAAGATGTCGACCTTATCAAGCATCACAACATTGACCATTGACATCCATAAAGTATAACAAAGTTTGACAGAGTTTCAACATCAACTGGCTGTTACTGCAAAAGCAATCGTTGAAGTATGCATAGACAAGCGACCAACCATCCGACTGCATAGTCCATGAAAACAAACAATCAAGTAAATATCTCAAATAGTACAAATTTTGAGTACCTCCCCTGTTTCTTCGGGACGAAGAAATATTTTGTTCCTGGGGGAGAAGTTGGAGGAGCTAGTTGGTGAGCCGACTAGTCGAATAGCCGACTAATTAGAGATTAGGTCAGCCGCATAAGGTCATGTCGGTTGACCGAACCGATAGGTAGTTACATGTAACTATTTGTAAATCATATATATTAGGTTGTTGAGCCAGTTGAGAACTCGGTTTAGTTTTGTGTTTGTATGGACGCTCATGATATAATATAATCTACTATTCTATCTATGTTCTTGTCTCTTGTGTCTGTTATGTCTATATGATTTAATATGTATTATTGATAACCCTCTATGATCTGTGATATTACAACAAACCCTTAGGGTCTCTGTTGCGAATTATATTTGGTGGTTATTCTTTTTAATTTTCAGGATGCCATCCTTCGATGGTATTGCGACCATGCATATGTATTAATGAAATCATTAATAAATATAACCTTAATCTCTTTTCATGATGAAAATACATAGAGATAGTAGTAATTATATTAATACTAACCCGTGTGAGGGTTTGGTATGGTTTATACAGCTCTGTTTATCCACTGTGTATAGTGTTTATTTTTGTTTATAATGGAAACCATTAATATGGACTTACGACCATAGTATTTAAACTTGATACGACCCATTGGGTCTTACGATTTCAGTGGAGTAGATAAATTATGAAATCGTCGTTTAAGCAATAGTATGCATGCTTGTGATTTAGTTTGGATTTGACTAAGATTTTCTTCCTATATCAAAAGCTTGACGACCATCATAATGGACTTACAACCAGTCTCTGGAATTGACAGCCTTGCATATGCGCTTTGTTTGGCTTGCAGATCTATGATATGGTTATGACTGTTAGTGGAGATCTGTAAAGGATTGTTTAGATAATTTAAATATTATTCATATTTGTCATGTAGGTGATTATTGATACACTCTATGTACTGTATATGATTGTTTGTAAAAGATATATACTATATACATAGAAATTCTTCGACTGTAGATAAATGTGATTTCAGGCATTGTTAATTAACTAGACTATTAGTTCATAAACATTGAATTCTTGATTATTTTATGTGCTTTTACTAAAATCAGAGATTATTATATCAATCTTCCCTAATTGTGAGTTATATAGACTTATACTATTAAACATAGGAATATTTGTTTATCCTAACATACTAACGGGATTAACTTTCAGACTTGGAAATTAATGAAAAGAAATGAGTACATAGATACATTAAAACTAAATATACAACATAGGAAAAATAGATGTAAATTTATAATATATCTATTTAAGTAAGGAATTCGATTTCCAGTATATAAATCATTAAGAAACTACCTAACTCGAGTATGGATGCCCACTCTAAGAACTTTCCTAAATTCCGTATAAAATTTATATATATAACCAAAACATAACAAATTTAGAAATGATAATTAAACAAGATCTAAATCGATGCATATTAGATTCCCATGTAATAATATTTAAATAAATCCTTTCTACTTATGACTATAATAGTAATTCTAGAACTAGAATAAACATCCTACTGTGAATTAAAAACATAGAATAAGATCCTAGCACCACTGCTGGAAAACATAAATGGAATAGCCATTTCTCCCAACCAACTCCCAAAGTAGCCAAGTTACTTGCTCCAGAACCCCCAAGCTTGTTCGCTGAAGCACAAGAGAAAAATATACTTAATGCGCCATCTCTTGCATTATCATATTCAATCCCCTTCCAATGCTAGCCTCTTGCTTGCTAATGCACACACTATTATATAGTATTTTTCCTATGACTTTGTCATTTATGATCCTCCTTCTCTTTAGCACTCAACTAGGAGTTGTGATATGATTTTTGGGGACGATCCCTCCTACATCTTGACTTCTCACTTAGTAGCGTCAACCACTTGTCTTTTCCTCTTGTGGGTCAGAAAACACTCTTCAACAACTATTCCACTTTTGTCCCCTTCACTATCTTTTATTAATAAAGAATAATTCATTACAAATGTTTTATTTTTGTCTTTCTGTAAAAAATATTTAAAATAATAAATAAATTATTTTTCATCATAAATTAATAATAAATTATTAATTTCAGGTGCATTACATACACCTCCCCTTAGAGGATAACATTGCACTTAGTGTCACTAACTGTCTTCTTTATTTTTCCATTTCCACATCTTGGAATAGGGCTGGATACGCCTCCTGCATATCACTTTCCAATTCCCAAGTAGCTTCTTCCGGACTAAGGTGCTTCCATTGCACCATGACTCGTCCGATGGTACGGTTCCAGAGTAAAAGTTCTCTCCTATCGAGAATACGATCCGGTCCTACCTGGAATTCTCCTTCGGGTTCCACCTAGATCACATTCCAATTGATCACATGAGTAACATCATGGATATATCTTTTTAAAATAGGAAAATGAAAAAATTATGCACTTTAATAGCGGGTGGTAGGGATAAATGGTACACAACCGACCCTATTTTAGCCAAAATTTCAAATGGCCCACAGTACTTGGGTGCCAACTTTGAATACTTTCCCAATATTAAGGAACTTTTCTTGGGATTTACCTTTATGTATAGGTCAACATAACTTTTCTGCTTGTCTTGGGAAGCCTTCAAGTTTTGTTGCACCCATTTCACGGTTAGTTCCATATCTTTTAACAAATCATGTCCTAACATTAACCTATCAAATGGATTTCTCCAAGAAATTGGAGTATTACATTTTCGTCCATACAAAATTTCAAAAGGACTCATACTTCCAGATACTTGAAAAATATTATTGTAAGAAAATTGTACCAAGTGTAGGTAGTCTTCCCACTTACATGGTTTGTCCATTACATACATTCTTAGCATGTCCTCTAGCAATTGGTTTACCCTTTCGGTCTTCCCATCCGTTTGCAGATGATACACAGTACTAAAGTTCAACTGTGTACCTAACCCTTTAAACAAATCTTTCCCGAAGCTTCCCATAAATTTTGCATCTCTATATGAGACAATTACTTTTGGTACACCATGTAACCTGAAAATATCTTTCATAAAATATCTGCAATGTTTACAACCTTATAGGTAGATTTTACAGGAAACAAATGAGTAGCTTTACTTAACTTATCGACTACGACCATGATTGAATCATGTTATCTAAAATTCTTTGGTAGGCCTGTTATAAAATCCATACTAATTGTTTCCCACATCCATTCCGGAATGGGTAGTGGTTGCAACAGTCCTGCTGGATGTTGGTGTTTATCCTTAACTTGCTGACATTCTATGCAGTGAGCTAAGTACTTTGCTACCTCTTTCTTCATGTTATTCCAAAAGGAATATTTTTCTGATCATGGTGATCATCTTCTGATATCTAGGATGCCTTGAATACTGTCGTTTATGTAGCTCATTCATGATTGTAAGTTTGATTTCTGTTGTATTTGGTATGTACATCCTATTTTTATGGAGCAAAAATCCCCTTCTATTTAGGATGAAATATGTTTTTATTTGATTATGTTAATTTTTAGCAGTCTTTTCTTTCAAAATTTGGTACTCCTTATCAATTTTTTTTGAACTTAGGATCTGATTTTCTAGATCAGATTCATAATTGCTGCTTGCAAATAGTAAATTTGCGTGATGACTCAAAGCGTATGAAACTTTGTTTTCCTTTCCTTTTATGTGTTTGATTTAAAAATCATATTCACTTAATAAATACCACTATATTGCCTGTCTAGCATTTAAATTTTGTTGGTCAAATAGATATTTTAGACTTATGTTATCTGACATAAGAAGAAATTTTCTTCCAATGAGGTAATGTCGCCACATTATTAATGCGTTAATTATTGCAGCAAGTTCCAAGTCGTGTGTATCATAATTATTTTCATGTTCTTTTAATTTTCTAGATTCATAAGCTACGTCGTAATTTTCTTGTATTAATACCCCGCCTAATCCTTCTTTACAAGCGTCGGTACATACGACGAAATCCTTGATGGATCAACAATCTTGATGATAGGGGCGGTAGTGAGTAGATGTTTTAATTTATTAAACATTTCCATACACTTTTCTGTCCACTCAAACTTTTTACCTTTCTTCTGTAATGAAGTTATGGTGTAGTCTATCTTAGAAAATCCTTCGATGAATTTTTGATAACAGCCAATAATCTCCATGAAGAATCTTATGTCGGTTACTTTTTTAGTAACCAGCCATTCAGTGATAGCCTTAATTTTGTTGAGGTCGACAGAGATTCCATCCTTGGACACTACGTGTCCTAGGTATTGAATCCTATCCTTAAATAAATCACATTTACTGAACTTAACATACCACTGTTGTTCTCTTAGTACTTGCAAAATTATCTTTAAATGTTCTTTACGTTCTTGTTCGTTCTTTGAGTAGATTAGTATGTCGTCTATGAAGACAACTACAAAATTATCCAGATAGTTACTTAAAATACTATTCATTAAACACATGAATGCAACAGGTGTGTTTGTCAACCCAAAAGGAATTACGATAAATTCGTAGTGACCATAACGGGTCCTAAACACAATTTTAAAGATGTCCTTATATTTGATCCAAACCTGATGGTATCCAAACCTTAAGTCTATTGTAGAGAAGATTGTCGCCCCATGGAATTGATAAAATAGATTTTCTATCTAGGGTAGTGGGTACCAATTTTTAATAGTCATTTTATTTAGTTGATGATAGTCTATGCACAATATTAAGGTTATGTCTTTCTTCTTTACAAAAACGTCCAGTGCTTCCGAAGTGGAAACACTAGGTTGAATATACCTTTTATCAATCAATTCTTGTAATTGTGATTTGAGTTCCATGAGCTCTATTATGTTCATTCGGTAAGGATATTTTGATGTTGGTATTGCTCCGGGTATCAGATCGATTGTGAAGTCAATGTCTCTTTTCGGAGGAAGTCCAGGGACTTCTTTCGAAAATATATCTTATCTTTTAAGTTTATTTTCATTATCTTTATCATCCATTACATAAACAAGAAACACTTTACATCCTTTAGGCATTGACATTTTCATTTGTAAGGCAGAGATTTCTCTGATTGTAATTTTTATAGGAATTCCTTTTATTTTTATAGTGTTTCCAGTATCATCTATACATGTAAAGGTTTTGTCAAAACAATGTAGAATTACTCTGTGTTTTTCTATCCAATCCATTCCTATTAACAAATCATAGAAACCTAAAGGTATAATATTCAAATCAACACGCGTAATGAAATCATTCATTAATAATTCATAGTTCTTAACAGAACTAGTAACCTTATGTTTAGCACCTGTGGCTAACTCTACCAGCCACGAATTATCAAACTTTTCTGGTACTAATTTACTATAATTCAACTATTCTAGGTGATATATAACTCAGACTTGCACCTTGATCAATCAAGATGGAAATAGGCTGAACCTTTATCATACCTTCAATCTCGACCATGGAAGTTTGATGCTCTTCTTGCTGATTTTCCAATGCAGTGCTAATTTTGAGTATGCTCCTTGTCATGTCTCCAACTGTAACTGCTTCCTAAATGGAGTGAACATTAAAAATTTTCTTTCTTATTGGGCAGTCTTTAAAGTAATGTGGCTCGCCACATTCCCAACATTTTAAGGGTTCCCTCTGTGCAGTGTTCTTATTAAAAGTAGTGGGAGGTTCTCTTTCCTTTACTGCAGAATTATGTGGTTTAAATTTTTTATAGTTATTTCCTTGATACCCTTTATAATTATTCCCTGTGTTTTTATGGAGTTTTTATTATTTCTTTTTCTTGGATCAAAGTTATCTCGCTTCTTAGTCTTCTAAGAGGGTACACTTTCTCTTTTATTTTTATTTTGATCGTAACATAAATTGTCCTTTCTCATTGCTTCTTCTAGCATGTTTGGATTGTCATACTCAATCTGCTCTTTAAACATGATAGGAAAACAACTGAGAAAACGTTGCATCTTAGGGTTTTCATCAATTATATAAGGTACATGATGAAGAAGACTCAGGAATTTACTGCAGATCTCTTTCATAGCCATAACTCCTAGTCTTAGCTCGTAAAACTCTTTGGCCTTCTCTTCGTAATATTGTTCTGACAGGTATTTTCTTTTAAAATGATTTTTAAAAATTTTTCAGGTTACATATCTTTCCTTTATTCCCTTTACTTTCTTTATATCCTTCCACCATATATATGCTTTTCTATTCAAATATATATGGCCATTTTAGCTTTCAACTCGTTGGAGTAATTGTATATTTGGAAGTATTTCTTCATCCTTAACATCTAGGTTTCCACGTCTTTGCCTTCTTCAATTTCATCATTAAACATTGGTGGTTTAATATTTTTAAACTCCCTAGATATTTCCTCATACTGTTTGTACTTATTTTTTTTTATTATCATCACTACTTTTGCTTGAATCTTGTTGTTTTTTTGAGTGATGTTTGACTGATTCTTCATTGGAAGTTTCAAGTTTATGACTAAAATTCCAGTTTCCTTCCCTTACATTTCTAAGGTGCAGTTTTTGGCACGATATGCTCATATTCCTTGTTTTTCTCTTTTTTCATCGTTATGTATTTTAGCCAATACAATATTATTTAGTTCCTCTTGAGCTTTTAGGATTCGTTCATTATCCTCCTTAACTCTTTTTAGCTCTGATCGTAATTCCTTAACAGTTCTTTGCAGTTCAGATTTATTATCTTGACTTTCATTCAGGTTTACCCAAATCTACCCATCCCTTAAATTATCCTCTTTATTATTTAAATGATTTTCCAAGTGAAACTCTTCTTCTGCAAACATCCCTGCTTCTACCATGTTTTTCCTTCAAAAATACAATTATCATTATGTTTCTGTTTTGTAAGAGAATTAGGGCCACAAATAAAGTAAAATTAGTTTTCTGGTTTCTTTAATAGTTTTAGTGTTGATCCGGTTCATGCCTAGTGTTGTACTCATTCTCCGATACCATTATGTAACACACCTCAAAATTTGTTAATATTTTTTTTTTACATGCATTGACTAGGAGTAATTTATAATTATTTTACAAGAAGGTTTACTCAATTGTTAAGTTAATGGTGCTTACGCAAGTTATTAATCACTTTTTTCTTCTTACTATTTCAGGTTTCGTTGACTAAGGTAATGACCAGCTCTATCCATAGTGTTCAGCTACTCCTAGATGTGATGTTTTACAATTTCCTTTCTTTCACTTTAATAGTTTTACTAATTCTTTAGTATCCCTAAGGATTGGGAGACTATACTCTAGTCTTGATCGCATCCATTAATGTAATAAGTTTTTATTATAGGTTTAAAGGCCATGGGCCTTACCATAGCCTAAGCTCACGGTGAACAATGTAAATTGTAAAGAATAGGGTCCTTACCATAGTGTAAAACCCTTTGTTGATTTATGAAGCAAGGTTATAAGTTATAAAACAAGGTGTTGGCATATTCAAATTGAATATGATGTTGACATGGTCTACGCCATGGTTTTTGCAATAAAATATATGCAATGCGATGGTTCACATGTTATGTAATTATAGTTTAAATGCTTGGTGGTTTAAACCTGAGGTTCGATTGTTGATTGATGTTTTCGAAGGTAATGATTGTGGCCCGTAATTGTTCTGGTTGTGAGTTACGATGCTTGAAGGGATCGTACATTGGTTGACTTGGAATTTTTAATGATTTGTCATGGCTGCAAGTTGACAACGCAGCCAGGCCTTTCAAGCTAGCTCGAGAGTGAATCCCAGCCTTCAATCTGTATGGCGTGATGACAAGGGTTTTAAAGGGTTTTTATTCTGTCGTTTTTGGTTATCTGAATTCTTCATTAGTGGTATTTGGTCATTTGTCTATAAGTTGCAAGAGTCGAAGCTTTTCTCTATCAATGGTGATTTCTTTAGGGTTTCAGGTGTAAAGAAAATTGCCACGGTGTTAATGGTATTGTGCCCATTTTATTTCCAAGGTGTTCCACAGCTTCCACGAATATCACGGCAGTCCGCAACACACTGCTTGCACCTCAATGAACCCGCCATCATCTCGACCATGCACACTGCCTTGCTAATAGGTAAGAGTTCTAAAAATCATCTCTGTGATTTTTTTTGGTAAAATAATTTGTTTAAGGAATTTAATAATTTTACATGTCATGGTTGCAGGAAGAGGAGGGATAAGGGAAACCCCGAAGGAGCCGACCCCTGGCCCTCTCTGCAACTTGCCAATGTAAAGTTATAAGGTTTTTATGGATACTTGTTTACAATTTTTATTTATTTATGTAATTAGTTTGTGATTGTAGCTTAAACCTTCAGAGGTGGTGGGCGCTGGATAGGAAGGCGACATGGTCACCTCCTCCTAGGTAAAACCACAAAACGTTACCTCGATTTCTCTTTCCCTACAATCATTTAAAAGCATTGCAACCACCAGCTTAAGATTCATATGGTTTTTGCTGTAGGGGTATAACGCCCGAGCTTGAGGATCCGAGGGGAGAGGAAGCTCCAGCTTTGCTCAAGATAAGTGTATTTTTGTTAAACCCCCAAGGGGTTTACCCCTTGTTTACAGAAGGGTTTTACAACCTTGTTTCTTTGTAATGGTTTTAAGGGTAATAGGTTTGAATCATTTGTGGTTGCGATGGTATCGTGGGTGCCATCATGGATGGTATTAACTCCACAATGTTGGATCTATCAATTTAGTTTATTTGGGGTTTTTAAAACAAGTGGAAGCTATCAAAGATGGACTTACAAACACCCCAGTGTGCGCTCATTGTGTTGTTGAAATGATTAATGTATGTTTAAATGGAATGAACCTTAGGGTCTCTGTTGTGAATTATATTCAATGGTTATTCTTTTTAGTTTACATGCTTCCATCCTTCGATGGTATTATGGTCGTGCATATTTCTTAATGAAACCATTAATAAATATAACCTTAATCTCTGTTCATGATGCAAATGCAACTGGTCTCTGGAATTGACATACTTGCATATGCGCTTTGTTTGGCTTGTAGATCTACAATTTGGTTATGACTGTTAGTGGAGATCCGTAAATGATTGTTTACATAATTTAAATATTATTCATATTTTTCTTGTAGGTGATTATTAATATGCTATCTGTACTGTATATGATTGTTTGTAAAATTGTACTATATACATAGAACTTCTTTGACTGTAGATCAATGTGTTTTCAGGAATTGTTAATTAACTAGACTGTCAGTTCATAAACATTGAATTCTTGATTATTTTATGTGCTTTTACTAAAATTAGAGATTGTTATCTCGATCTTCCCTAATCGTGTGTTATCTAGACTGATACTATTAAACATAAGAAGATTTTTTTATCCTAACATACTAGCAGGATTAAATTTCAGACTTGGAAATTAATGAAAAGAAATGAGCACCGAGATACATTAAAACTAAATCTACAACATAGGAAAATAATAGAAGTAAATTGATAACATATCTATTTAAGTAAGGAATTCGATTTCCAGTATATAAATCATTAAGAAAATCCCTAACGCGGGTATGGATTCCCGCTCTAAGAACTTTCCTAAATGCCATTTAAAATTTATGGATATAACAAAAAAATAGCATATTTAGAAATGATAATTAAACAATATCTAAATCGATGCATATTAGGTTCCTGTGTAATAAGATTTAAATAAATCCTTTCTACTTATGACTATAATAACAATTACAGAACCTGACACCAATGTTGGGAAAATAGAAATGGAATAGTCGTTCCTCCCAACCAACTCTCAGAGTATCCAAGTTACTTGCTCCAGAACCCCCGAGCCTGTTTGTTGAACCATAAGTTCAAAATCCACTTAATGCGCCATCTCTTGATTATTAGATTCAATCCCCATCCAATGCTAGCCTCCTTCTTGCTAATGGACATACTATTATATAGTATTTTTCCTAGGACTTGGTCATTTATGAGCCTCTTGCTCTTTAGCACTCAACTAGGAGTTGTGACCTTATTTTTGGGGATGATGCGTCTTGCATCTTGATTTCTCACTCAGTAGCTTCATCCACTTGTCTTTTCCTCTTGTGGGTCAGCAGCCACTCTTCAACAACTATTCCACTTCTATCCCCTTCAATATTTTTTATTGATAAATAATAATTCATTATAAATGTTTTATTTTTTACTTTCTGTCAAAAATATTTAAAATAATAAATAAAGTATTTTCAACAGAAATTAATTGAATAAATTATTAATTTCAGGTGCATTACAAAGTTTATGTGGATTATAATTTGGCAAAGGATGCAGATAGAAGGAAATCTACTAGTGGATATGTGTTTTCACTATTTTCCGGAGTAATGAGTTGGGTGGTAAAGGGACCTTTTGTGATCGCTTTGTCCATTGCAGAGGTTGATTATATGGCATCTACATAGCTTGTAAGGAGGCCATTTGTCTATTGAAACAAATGTAGGGCTACATTAGTGAGCTATACTAGTTTAGTGTGATGGTAACAATGGCATTTCTCTTCCTAAGACTTTGACCTTTCATGTGTCAATAAATCATATTGATATCCAATATCCTTTCATTATGTACATGGTAGAGGATAGAAAAATGATATTGGATGATGCCCACTCTTTGCAAAATGTAGTGGATGTATTTCCAAAACCATTAATCACATGTAAATTCAAGTGGTGTTGTGAATTTATGGGCCTTGTGACCCTTAAGAGTTAGCTCACAATTGTATGCATTCCCCCTTATATTGTTGCAAGGAATATGACACGTGAATACTAAAAAACAAATAGTTGACAAATTAATTACAAATGGTTTTCAACATGGAGAATTGAGAAACCATAAATGTTTTATGGTTTTTTTATGCCTATTTATTGAGTTATAAAGTTGGAGAAAAATAATGGATCCAAGTTTTTAACTTATTTTTATGTTGGTTAAATTTCTCTAAAATCCTTATACTATCTAAGAGTCCTCTTAAAAATCCAAAGTTGGAGAAAAATAATGTGTACAAGTTTTTAACTTATTTTTATGTTGGTTAAATTTCTCTAAAATCCTTATACTATTTAAGAGTCCTCTTAAGAATCCAAAAACTTTATGATGTATTGTAACCATTTACTAATCACTAATTGATACATTAGTTAATATAAAGCTTTTCTAAAAACATAATAAGTAAATATTATTTTCATTTTAATGAAAAACTTTCCTATTAACTATTTTTTATTAACTAAACAACTTTTTTTTATAAAAGTCATATTCTATATTAGCTAAAGCAAAGCATCCAAAAATTACTTCATTTTGACTTTTTTTTGTCCAAAATCTTCTAATAATTTTAATAGCATAAAAATAAAATATTAAATTTTTATTGTAATTTTTAATTTTTAAATTAAAATTATTATTTAATTCAACTTTTAATATTTAATAGCATAAATATAGAATATATTTTTAATATTTTTAATTTTAATTTATTATTTAATTCAATTTTAAATAAGACTTCTTTTTATGAAATGCTTGAAGATAAGGAAAAGTATTAATCTATTATAAAAATAAAATATTAATTTTTTAACTGTAATTTTTAATTTTTTAAATTAAAATTATTATTTAATTTAATTTTAAATACTTTAAAATTTTTAATAACATAAACATAAAATATTAATTTTTAATTTTTAATTTAAAATAATTATTTAATTTAATTTTAAATAAGACTTTTTTTATGAAATGTTTGAAGATAAGAAAAAATATCAATCTTTTATATAAATTTTATGAAATGTTTAAAGATAAGGAAAAATACTAATCTTATATATACATATTTAATTGGTATAAATTATGTTTATTTCATTTAAATATGATTTTATTTATTTATTTATTTAATTTTTTATTTATTTAAATAAACTTTCACGATATTTATTAATTTATTTCAAAACTTTTTATAATTATTTAAAGATGGATATTTAAGAACATATTAAAATTAAAATAACAATTTATGAAAGCCAATAGTTATAAGAAAAGTAATAAGTGCTTGCAAAAAAATTATAAAGTGAGAGACCATAACTAATATAACATTGGACTTATTTACTTACATAGAATAACTAGAAAAATTATAATGATAAATAGTAGAACAACATGAATTCAAATGTCATATTTAAAACACACAATGGGCATAGTTTCCATTATATGTTATAATGTGCATGATCATTTAGCCACACACTTGTATTCCATAATGTACATGGCTATGCAATGTATTCCACAATGTACAAGACCACTTTGGCCATGGAATACTCGCCATGTAATTGTATTCCAAAATGTATAGATGCGTTTACATGTTAGCGTCACGGACAATATGTGTAATATTCTCTGATTAATAATTTGTTATTTTATTGGAAAATACTTCGATTATTATTCTTTGAGAGGAAAGTCAAGAATAAAACATTTTGTAATAAAACATTCCCTATTTAACAAAATACGTTGAAGGGGAACAAAAGTGGATATAGTTGTTGAAGAGTGTTTGCTGACCCACAAGAGGAAAATGACAAGTGGCAAAGACCACTGAGTGAGAACTCAATATGCAGGAGGCATTATCCCCAGAAATTAGGTATGCACTCCTATTTGAGTGCTAAAGAGCAGGGGGCTCATAAATGACCAAGTCATAGGAAAAATACTATTTAATAGTATGTCCATGAGCAGCAGGAGGCTAGCATTGGACGGGGATTAACATCTGTATAATGCAAGAGATGGCGCATTGAGATATTTTTATCTTGTGGTTCAGTGAACAGGCTCGGGGGTTCGAGAGAAAGTAATTTTGGTTGCTCTGGGATTTGGTTTGGAGGAACAACTTCTCCACTTCTGTTTTCCTAGCTTTGGTGCCAAGTTCCTACCCTAATCTTATGTTTCTAGTATAATAGGATGTATATGTAAAATGTTGAATTGCAATTATACTTCCAGGAAGTATTATGTTTGCATTTTCTATAGAACCATTATCTCTCTTTTATATATTATACAAGATCTGTACAAGGGTCGATTGCTCTGAACGCATCCAAGATCAGGCATCCATACCTGTATCAAAGAATTTTAGTAATTTTATTACCGTGGGAATTAATATTTTGTTCTGAGTAGAATTACTTAGTTCTGACTGTTGTAAATTTGTTAATGGTTTCAGAATCGATACTTGAATGATTTGGAATTGAGGTGTGTGTATCTAACAAATTGAATCCTCTTTTGTTGTAACTGATTGGATATCCTACTGTGTTTTTCCTGAATGTGTCAAATTATGTAAATCTTCCTTTATTTCTACATTTACAACTTGGATTGTTGATTGATCTAATAATGCTGGTTTACGGTTTATATCTATATTATTTCGATGTTACGAATGCAATCTATGTACATGGGGAAAAGCCTTAATTCACGGTATGAATCCATAATTCACCTAGCATAGTCAATATTTAACATTATGTACAGGGGCGATGGATTCAAGAATGGTTACTGGTTTTAAGCTAACCTCCAGATTTGTTTAACTTACAGTAAAACCAAAATCCCAAGACAAACCAAAACCCATTGAATCCACAGTGGTAAGTGTTGATTTGCACAGTTAAATGATTGATAAATAAAAGAAATCAGATCAACGGTCAGGATTAAAGCCACATCAAATAGATCGACGGTCTACAATGATTTCGCTGGGAAAAGTTGCAGGTTGTGAAAAACTTTTGATGTGCGCGAAATATTTATGGAATGCACTTCATAGCTTTTGAAGTCCACCATTGATTTGATGGGAGCACTGATCGAATGGTCAACAAGCCATTTCACTGATTCAACTAGCAAGTTGATTAACAACCGAGAGCGGGCGAGAAATCTTTAAGGAACGCACTTCATAGTTTTTGAAGTCCATTGTTGATTTGGTGGGAACAATGATCAGACGGTCAACAAGCCATTTCTCTAATTCAACTAGAAAGTTGATTAAGAGCGGAGAGCAAGCGCAAATTTGATTTCCAAAGGAATTTGTTACAGGCTTGAATCTTCTTGAGTGAGTTAGACGTCGATACGCAAAGAAGTAGATTGACAGTTGATATTTTATCCACAAAGAAGATCAATTGCTGATATTGGTCATGAAGGTTTCATTGTGGAATCCGTAAAGAATTGGATCAATGGACGGGACTTAAGCACAACGAAATCAATGGTGTGGAAAGTCAAGAACTAAGTTAATGGAACTTCAAGTTTCCAAAGTTCAATTTCTGCATCATTTTTTGAGAATCAACAGTCCAGATCTAATCCTCCTACGAAAAAGCGGAAGGTGGAAGCAGAGAAAGAGCTAGAAATTCCAAGGAAAAAGTGTGTTTTCCTCACCCTAGAATTCACCTGTGGAAGGAGGGAGGCAGAAAATGGGAAAAAGGTGAAGGAAAAAAGTTGTTTTTCCGATCTTCGAGGTCCGCAGTGGAAGGCATAAATGTGGAAGTTGGAAGACGTAAGGTAGAAAAGAAAAGTGTTTGTTTCATTGGTTTTCTGATTTTCGAGGTCCACTACAGAAGGAAGAAAGGAGGAAGTCAGAAGGCGAAAAGCCGAAAGACCAAGTGATCATTTCAGGGAGTTTTCGACTTTTGAGCTCCATTGTGGAAGGAAGAAATGCAGAAGTCAGAAGGCGAAAAGAAAAAGGACAAGGTGGTCGTTTCGTTGAGTTTCGATTTCTGGATTCTGCAGCGGAAGGTGAAAGGGCGGAATGCGAAACGCTGAATCAGAATTGCGGAATGGTTTTGGAAGAAGATAAGTAACTTAGCTTTTTGAGTTTTGTTTGGAAATCTATTCTTTTTAGAAAATGGTTTATAATATTTTAAGGAAATGATTATCTTTTCATATGGCCAGGGTTATGCTTTAAACTCTCTATTTGTTTGTAATGCCTCATAACAATTAGGTATTTTATTAGTATGTCTGAAGATATATGGTTAAATAAGTTTTTTTATGTTTGAAATTTGAGGTATGTTACATATGGTATAAGAGCGTGGTTCTAGCACTAGGCATGAATAGGCTCAACACACTACTGCTATAGAAAACAACAAACTAACTCATGTTTATTTTTTCTTGAAAATTCTCTTATACATAGCAAAGAGAAGTACAAATATATTTTGCAGGAAATATGGCAGATGCGGGAATGTCTACAGAAGAGGAACGTCACCTGGAACAACGTTTAAATAATGAAGAGGGAAATATACGGGATGGAAATTTCTGGGTAGATTTAAATGAAAGTTAGGATAATAAATTTGAATTAAAAAGGATTGTGGATGAACTAAGGTATGAATTAAGAAAGGTTAAGGAATATAACGAGCGAATTCTGAAGGCTCAAGAAGAACTAAACACTATCTTGTTAGCAAAAATCCATAATGAAGAAAAAATATAAAAATTAGGATTTTGATGAGGAACTACCTAAAAATTCCCCATACAATAAATGTAAGGGTAGGAAGCTGGAATTTTCGAGACATAACCTTAACACTTCAAGTGAAGAGTCAGTTAAACATCATAGGAAATCTCAAGAGTCAAGCAAAAGCGGTGACGAAAATAAAAAGAAGAAAAAGTACAGACCCTATGAAAAAATATCTGGGGAGTTCAATAAAATTAAACCATTCATGTTTAATTGAGAAATCAAGAAGGGAGACGAGGCAGAGGCCTAGTTGTCTGGAATGAAAAAAGTACTTCCAAATATATAATTACTCAGATGAGTTGAAAGCAAAAATGGTCGTTTATAATCTGATCATAAATCAAGATATTTGGTGGCAAGACATAAAGAACTTTAAGGGTATAAAGGAAATATATGTAACCTGGAAAATGTTTCATAAATTTTTAAAAGAAAATATTTATCTTGACAATATTATGAAGAAAAAGCCAAGGATTTTTATGAACTAAGGTTAGGGGCCATGACAATGAAAGAAATATGTAGTAAGTTCTTAATATTACTTCGCTATGTCCCCTAGATAATTGATGAGAATCCCAATATACAGTGGTTCCTTAGCTTATTTCCCCTCATGTTTAAAGAATGGATTGAATATGACAATCCAAAGACATTAGAGGAAGCGATGAGAAAGGCCAACTTCTGTTATGACCAAAACAAGAATAAAAGAGAAAGTATACCGGCTTGGAAAAATAAAAGGCAAAATAATTTTGATTCTAAAATAAAACAAAATAAGTTCCATAAAAATATGGGAAATAATCATAGAGGGTATCAGGGTAACAATTTCAAATGTTTTAAACCTCAAGATTCTGCGGTACCCTCAATTTTTCCTAATAAAAACCCAACACAAAAAGAACTCTTAAAATTTTGGGAGTGTGGAGAGAAACACTACTTTAAATACTGTCCAGCAAGGAAAAAAAAGTTTAATGTTCATTCTATCCAGGAAGCAATTACAGTTTGGGATATGGCCAGGAGCATGCCCAGAATCTGCGCTACACTGAAAAATTGGCAAGTAGACCACCAGACTTCCATGGTTGAAATTGAAGGTATGATAAACAATCAACCTATCTCTATCTTAATTGATCCAAGTGCAAATATGAGTTATATTTCACCTAGAGTAGTTGATTTACGCAATTTGGCACCCTAAAAAGTTTGATAAGTCGTGGCTAGTACAGTTAGACACAGGTACAAAAAGAAGGGTTACTAGTATTGTTAGAAATTGTAAGATAATGTTGAATGATTTCATTACACATGTGAATGTAAATATATTTCCTTTAGGATCTTATGATCTCTTAATATGAATGGATTGGCTTGAAGAACATAAATTTTTGCTAAACTGTTTTGATAAAACATTTACATCTACTAAGAATAATGGAAATATTATAAAAGTGAAAGGAATTCCTAGGAAGGTAACCATTAGAGAAATCTTTGATCTGCAATGAAGAAATTAGTAAGAAAAGGATGTAAGGTATTCACAATATATATAATAAATTACAAGGAAAATGATATGAAACCTAAAATAGAAGACATACCTGTTTTAAAGGAGTTCGAAGATATATTTCCGGAAGAAGTCCCTAGACTTCCTCCAAAAAAAGATATAGACTTCACAATCGATATGATATCTGGAGCGATACCAGCATCGAAAAATCCTTATCAAATGAACATAATCGAACTCGCAGAACTAAAATCACAATTACAATAACTAATTGATAAAAAGTACATTCGACCAAGTGTGTCTCCCTAGGGAGCACCGGTCTTGTTTGTGAAAAAGAAGGATGGTACACTATTATTATGTATAGATTACAAGCAACTAAATAAAATGACTATTAAAAATAGATACTCACTTCCTCGGATAGATGATCTGTTTGGTCAGTTCCGCAAAGCAACTATCTTTTCAAAGATAGATTTAAGGTCAGGTTATCATCAAGTGTGAATAAAAGATGAAGATATTTTTAAAACAACATTTAGGACTCGTTACAGTCACTATGAGTTTTTTGTAATTCCCTTTGGGTTGACAAACACACCTGCTGCATTCATGTGTTTAATGAACAACATATTAAGTAACTATTTGGATAAATTTGTGGTTGTCTTCATTGACGACATATTAATCTACTATTAGAATGAACAAGAACACGAAGAACATCTGAAAATAGTTTTGCAAGTATTAAGAGAATAACAACTTTATGAAAAGTTCAGTAAGTGTGACTTTTTCAAATATAAGATTAAGTACCTTGGACATGTAGTGTCCAAGGATGGAATCTCGGTCGACCTAGATAAGGTAAAATCCATCATGGAATGGTCGGTTTCTAAAAATGTATCTGACATCATATCATTTATGGAAATTAATGGATACTACAGGAAGTTCATAGGAAGGATTTTCTAAGATTTCCTACCCCATTACTTCCTTAGAAAAGAAAGGCAGAAAATTTGAGTGGACTAAAAAGTGCGAGGAAAGTTTTAACAAATTAAAACATTTATTATCCACCCCCCTGATCTTAAATTTTTTTGATCCATTCAATGATTTTGTTGTATGTCGCGATGTTTGCAATGAAGAGTTAGGTGTAATTTTACTACAAGACAATTATGTTGTAGCTTATGAATCTAGAAAAATAAAAGATCATGAGAATAATTATGCGACACATGATCTAGAACTTGTTGCTATAATTAACGCCTTAAAAATGTGGCGACATTACTTAAGTGGGAGAAAGTTTTTACTTATGTCAGACAACATAAGCCTTAAATATTTATTTGATCAACATAATTTGAATTCAAGACAAGCTAGATGGATGTCCTTTCTAAGTGAGTATGACTTCAGAATAAAGCACATAAAGGGAACATAAAATAAAGTAGCAGATGTTGTAAGTCGTCATGCGAATTTACTGTGTGCATGTAGCAGCTACGAATCCGATCTAAGAGGTCATATTTTAAGTATTGGAAATTCTGATGGGCAATATCAGAGTTTAAAAGAAAAAACTGCTAAAAATGCACAAGAACAAGTAAAAATAGACTTAATCTTAAACCCACAAGGACTATTGTTGTATAAAAACAAGTTGTATATACCTAACATAAGATAAATTAAATTAACAGTCATGGATGAAGTACATAAAAGACCATACTCGGGGCACCCAAGATATCAGAAAATGATCACCACGATCAGAAAATACTTCTTTTGGCCAAACATGAAAAAGGGAGTGGTTGAATACATAGCTCGCTGCCTTGAATGTCAGCAAGTTAAAGTAGAGTGTCAACATCCCATAGAATTGTTGCATCCACTACTCATACAAGAATGGAAGTGGGATACCATCAGTATGGATTTTATCACCGGATTTCCCAAGAATTTCAGACAACATGATTCCATCATGGTTGTGGTTGACAAATTAAGCAAAGCAACTCATTTTATACCTGTCAAATATACCTACAAAGATGTTAATATTACAGATATCTTCATGAAATAAATATTCAGGTTACATGGTGTGTCGAAGGTAATAGTCTCGGATAGAGACACGAAGTTTACATGTAACTTCTAGAAAGCCTTATTTAAAGGCTTGGGTACCCAATTAAATCTCATTACTGCATATCATCCACAAACGGATGGACAGACCAAAAAGGTAAACTGGGTTCTAGAGGACATGCTAAGAATGCATATTATGGACAAACCAGGTAAGTGGGAAGACTACCTACTCTTAGTTGAATTTGCTTATAACAATAATTTCCAAGTTTCTGCAGGTATGAGTCCATTTGAATTTTATATGGGCATAAGTGTAATACTCCAATCTCGTGGAGTAGCCTTGTTGATATATTAATGTTAGGACCTGATTTATTAGAAAATATGGAACTAACCATGAAAAAGGTACAACAAAACTTGAAGGCTTCCCAAGACAGGAAGAAAAGTTATGCTGACTTAAAAATAACTCCTAGAGAGTTCCAGGTGGGTGATCATGTATACATAAAGGTAAAGCCCAAGAAAAGTACCTTTAGATTGGGAAAGTATAATAAATTGGCACCCAGTTACAGTGGTCCATTTGAATTTCTAGCTAAAGTGGTGCAGGTTGCATACCAGTCAGCCTACCACCCAATATTAAAGTACATAATGTGTTTCATGTTTCTATATTGAAGAGATATGTTCACGATGTTTCTAATGTGATTGATTGGAATGTAATCTAGGTGGAACTTGAGGGAGAGTTCCAAGTGGGACTGGAGCACATTCTCAATAGGAGAGAACTTTTACTCTGGAACCGTACCATCAGATAGGTAAAGGTGCAATGAAATTACCTTAGTATGGAATAAGCTACTTGGGAGCTAGAAATACATATGCAGGAGGCATATCCAAAATTATTCCAAGAGGCTGACATGGAAGAATAAAAACAAAAGTTATAACACCAAGGACGATGTTATCTTTTAAGGGGAGGTATATGTAATACCTTCTGAATTAATAATTTGTTATTCTGTTGGAAAATACCTTGATTATTATTTTATTATTCTTTGACAGGAAAGTCAAGAATAAAACATTCCCTATTTAATAAAATATGTTTGAAGGGGAACAAAAGTGGATATAGTTGTTGAAGAGTGTTTGCTGACCCACAATAGGAAAATGACAAGTGGCAAATACCACTAAGTGAGAACTCAATATGTAGGAGGCATCATCCCCAAAAATCAGGTATGCACTCCTAGTTGAGTGCTAAAGAGAAGGAGGCTCATAAATGATCAAGATGGTAGGAAAAATACTATTTAATAGTATGTCCATGAGCAGCAGAAGGCTAGCGTTGGACGAGGATTAACATCTGTATAATGCAAGAGATGGCACATTGATATATTTTTTTATTGTGGTTCAGCGAACAGGCTTGGGGGTTCTGGAGAAAGTCATTTTGCCTACTCTGGGATTTGGTTGGGAGGAACAACTTCTCCACTTTTGTTTTCCCAGCTTTGGTTCCAGGTTCCTACTCTGTTCTTATGTTTCTAGTACAGTAGGATGTATATGTAAAATGTTGAATTGCAATTATACTTCTCGGAAATATTATGTATGCATTTTCTGTAGAACCATTATCCATGTTTTGTATATTATACCAGATCTGTACAAGGGCTGATTTCTCTTAATGCATCCAAGATCAGGCATCCATACCTGCATTAAATACTTTTAGTAATGCTATTACTGTGGCAATTAATATTTTGTTCCGAGTAGAATTACTTAGTTCTAGCTGTTGTAACTCTATTAATGGTTTCAAAATCAATGCTTGAATGATTTGGAATTGAGGTGTATGTATCTAACGAATTTTATCCTCTATTTTTGTAACTGATCTGATATCCTACTATGTTTTTCCTGAATGTGTCAAATTATGTAAATCTTCCTTTATTTCTGCATTTCGAACTTGGATTGTCGATTGATCTAATAATGTTGTTTTATGGTTTAGATCTATATTATTTCGATGTTACGAATGCAATCTATGTACATGGGGAAAATTTTTAATTCATAGCATGGATCCATAATTCACCTAGCTTAGTCTAGATTTAACATTATGTACAGGGGCGACAGAGTCAATAAGGGTTACTGGTTTTAAGCTAACCTCCATATTTGGTTTAACTTACATTAAAACAAAAACCCAAGACAAACAAAAAACCGTTGAATCCATAGTGCTAAGAATTGATCCACATAGTTAAACGATTAATCCATAAAAGAAATCAGATCAACGGTTAGGATTAAAGCCACATCAAGTAGATCGATGATCTACAGTGATTTCGCTGGGAGAAGGTGCAGGTTGTGAAAAACTTTTGATGTGCGTGAAATATTTATGGAATACACTTCATAGTTTTTGAAGTCCACTGTTGTTTTGGTGGGAACACTGATCAGACGGTCAACAATCCATTTCGCGGATTCAACTAGCAAGTTGATTAACAACAGAGAGTGGGCACGGAATATTTATGGAATGCAACTCATAGTTTTTGAAGTCCACCATTGATTTGGTGCCAACACTGATTGGATAGTCAACAAGCCATTTCATTGATTCAACTAGCAAGTTGATTAACAACAGGGAGCAAGCACGAAATTTTTATCCAAAGGAATTTGTTACAAGCTTGAGTCCTCTTGAGTGACTTAGATGTCGATCCACAAATAAGTAGATCGACGGTCGAAATTTTATTGACAAAGAAGATCAACGACTGATATTGGCCACGAAGGTTTCATTGTGGAATTCATAAAGAATTAGATCAATGACCGGGACTGAAGCACAACGAAATCAACGGTGCAGAAAGTCAAGAATTAAGTTGACAGGACTTGAAGTTTTCGAAGTCCGACTTTTGCATCAATATTTGAGAATCAGCGGTCGAGATCTAATTCGCCTACAGAAAGGAAGAAGGTAGAAGCAGAGAAAGAGCCAGAAATTCCAAGGCAAAAGTGTGTTTTCCGCACCCTGGAATTCGCTTGCAGAAGGCGAAAGGTCGAAGGCGAAAAATAGGAAAAATGTTAAGGAAAAATGTTGTTTTTTCGATCTCCGAGGTCCGTAGCGGAAGATGGAAAGGCAGAAGTCGGAAGGCTGAAGGTAGAAAGGAAAAGTGTTTATTTTGCGGGTTTTTCAATTTCCAAGGTCCCCTGTGAAAGGAAGAAAGGCGGAAGTCGAAAGGCAGAAAGCTGAAATACCAAGTGATCATTTCATGGATTTTTCGACTTCCGAGATCCATTTCGAAAGGCGGAAAGGTGAAAAGACAAAGGGCAAGGTGGTCATTTCATTGAGTTCCGATTTCTGGATTCCGCAGCAAAAAGGCGGAAGGGAGGAATGCAGAACGCAGAATCAGAATTGCGAAATGGTTCTGGCGGAAGATCAGTAACTTAGCTTTTTGAGTTTTGTTTGGAAATCTATTCTTTTTGGAAAAGGGTTTCTATTATTTTAAGGAAATGATGATCTTTTCAGATGGTCAAGGTTATGCTTTAAGCTCTCTATTTGTTTTTAATGCCTCATAACAGTTAGGTATTTTATTAATATGTCTGAATATATATGGTTATAGAAGTTTTNACATATATATATATATATATATATATATATATGTAGTAGTCTAAGCATGTTATGATTTGGATATTTTTTAAATTATTTTTTCCTAAAATCCAGCCAAAAATTAAGAAGAATCACTAATTGCAAATATAAGTTGTTGAGATTACACACTATAGGTGCAATATGGTATTTGAGGATGCTGAATACATTCATGCAATAAAAAATGAAATTTAAGAAATGAAAATTTGTAATTTGAACAAAGATTGTATAATCGGATTTTGGTGATGATAGTTGAAAAATGTCCAAATCATATAATGTTTAGAATATTTCTATATACATTAGGCTATACAAACTATGTTACAAGGTGATTCCTATAATTAATAGATGTATTTTTTAATTATCAATTATGCCACATGTTTGGTGGTATATGGCAAGGTTTGATGTAGGTTTTCACAAGGTATATATGTGTTGGTTCATTTGTTGATTGCCTGACATGATTTGTTGTTGATTATTCATGCCATGGGACTCTCTTTGGAATATTCTTACAAAAGGATTACAGTGTGAGCTTGCATTGGCATTGACACATTAGAAGAATTTCTATTGTGTTGAAGGTTTTAAATAAGACTATGTTTAAATGAGTTTTTTTTGCTCTCCATTAACAATGGTACCCTTTATGTTTGTATGGAGGTTTTCATGAGAGAACATAATCATATTAACACAACGAGAAAGGATAGAGTGGAGTTTCCACTTAATTATAGGGAAAAGCCAAGAACCCCTAGGGTGAGGAGAAAGATAAATAAAAGAAGAAATGGAGGCCCCTAGATTAATTAGGGCTTAAGGATGATTAGGTTACTTTGATTGGGTCTCAACAAGTGCATTAAAGTAATAAAAACAAATTAAAAATGGAAGTTAAATAAGTGAAACTAACTTATTTGACGACCTAAAACTATTGGAGCATGTTTCGAGTTTTGAACATCATTTGTTGGGATTAAAAAATCGTGAATGAATTACTTCTAGACCCTCAACATTGTTTTACTAAGTGATATCTTTCCAATACTCCAAAGAATACCTTCATTAGAGTTTGTATGAGGGAGTTACGCCTTCAACAACTTGACTTATGCTTTGACCACCATAGTACCAAGTGGATGTCACATTAGCTCTCATTAGAGGTATTATGTTTGTGAAGCCATAAGAAATGTTATTTGGTCTGGTAGGAAAGGTAGACAAGCTCTAGGTAATAGCAAGTTATGTAAATCTCCATCCAAAGTGTTCCTTACATGAATGTGCAAGTGTTACGTGAAGGCATTCCAACATGTTGTGTTTTATGAATTAGGTGTTAAAGTCCCATACTTGTAATATTCTATGATCTATGTAGATGAAATCAATACGTCGCAATATCAAGAGGTGTCACGTCTTTGCTTACTTTTGCCTTCATCACAATTGCATGGGAAGGTGTCAAGACGGAACAAAACTTCGTCACAATCAAATGGGAAAGAGTACGATTGTTAATTTACCTTATAGATCATCACATTTAGTTGACATATTATTATGTATATATATTTTAGAGCGTAGTTTATAATTTGGATGGGAGAAATGCGTCGTAAGTTATTTAATTAAAATTTGATAAAATATTAAAATTGATTTTTTATTATTAATAAATATATAGATAGATTTGAAAATTAATTTAAACTATTATTTGTTATATGAAAGATTTTTTGTAGTTCATGGATTTGACTTTTTGACATAATAAATTATCTTTAAAAAAAATTAATGTTTACATCTCAATATATTATAAATCTACTACTTCAAATAATTTTATATTTTGTTAATTAACTAACTATTATGAACTTTTAGAAAAGAGTCGCATTTATATATATTTTTGTTTTCTAAATTAATTTAAGTTGTCTGGTGCTTATCATACATTGGTCCATGTATTATTATCAACATACACACAAACACACACACACGTATGTTGATAGACGTTTTTATTTGAGAAATTGGGGTGGACTATGATTTATGCTTTCTAGGATTGCATAAGGATGAGACAAGTGTGCTGTCGAGATTGATTCTATGACAGACATTCAACATTCGAAATAAACAACTATATAAAAAAAAATGGTAGCTGATGAATGGATGACTTATCGTTGATGCATGGATAACTCATAGTTAATGAATGGATTACTGAAATTTCATGAAAAATAACTAGAAGAATGTGAGAGATAAGAAAATAATATAAAAAATAGTTGATGATTGATAAATGGATAACTTGTAGTTGATGCATGGATGCATGGATAGCGTATAATTTGGGGTGGACTGTGGGTGGATTGGTAGTTTTTTTTTGTAAGTAAGAAGAACCTTGTATTAGATATTCAATAAGAGAATTACATAGTCTTTGTAAAGACAGAGACCTATGCCAACTTTACCGATATGTTAAGCAAACATCCCGACGAACTACACTTACAGAACAAAAACCACATGCCACATATCTTCCTCCTTTGAGACACTACCATAAGAAAAATATATTGATCCATCCCCTTAATCCTTTCTTCCCATTCCAGACCCTACCCAGAGTTACATAGTAAAGACGTATTTTACATATTAACATTATGTTCGAATTCCCACAAAAACTAACAACCATATAACAACGACTAGACACACAGTTCATAACACCCCATGGATTAGAAACAAAACCCCAGCCAAGATGCAAGTAGGGAAATTAAAAACATTGACGCCCTCCAGGCAGGTTGAAAGCATCTCCCACAAACCATCTTGCAACATCTTGTCATCTTGTAACCTCTCCAGTAGTTCCAAAGCCCAATCATCTCATCTCAACTCGATTCACTAGCACCGCACTAGAATCTTCAGCACACACTGGACCTAAATTTTCAGCAGGCATAGGACCATGACATGACCAGAATTGGATACCCAAGTGATGGGCTCTTACATCGATTTTTTTGTGCATCAACCGATTCCACTGCTCCTTCCAAAGTTATTGAACTAGGACCTGGTACTATTGTTGGTTAACATGCCTGTCACATCCCCTCCCTCCTTGGAGGAGAAACACGACTACAACTATGCTACGATAAACCACGATGTCCATGAACCCGGTGCCCATACACCTGACGGATATGCAAAAAAATTTAAAATTTCTTATTTATTTCTCTTTAACACAGTCATGGGTCATGTAACATCCCTTACCATTCATGCTTAAGCATAAGCATCACTGTAACAGTCGTTCTGCCCTTGGCAGATCCATTCGGTGACCAAAAAAACCTCTTCTGCACTGAACTCGTCCTTTTCGCACTCCGCTTTCCACATTATCCTTTTCTCCTTCCGCTGTAAAATCCGAGAACCGGACACATACTGTGCAACGGAGTCATTCAAACCATTTTTCACCTTCCTCCTTCTGTTGCAGAACTCGAGAATCGAAAACTCAACATTCGACGAAATCATTCATCCCTTTTCTACCTTCCGCATTTCGCATTTTCGCCTTTTGCTGCGGAACTCAGGAATTGGAAAACCAACATTCAACGAAATCATTCAGCCCCTTTCCGACTTCCGTTGCAAAACTTGGGAATTGGAAAACCCGCAAAACGAACACTTTGTCTTTCAACTTTCCGCCTTTCGACTTTCTCCTTTTCTCGTTTTCTCTGTCTGTTGTGAACCTCAAAAATCGGAAAACCAACTTTTCTCCTTGATCTTTTTCCCATTTTCTGTCTCCCTCCTTCCACCTTCCGGAGGCGGATTCTGGGGTGCGGAAAACACACTTTTTCCTTGGAATCTCCGACTCTTTTTCTGCTTCCAACTTCCACCTTCAGCAGGCAGATTCTGGGATGTGGAAAACCAACATTCTGCCTTGTTTCAACTTCTCTCTTCCACCTCTCACCTTTCGCCTTCCGTAGGAGGATTTCGGGGTGCAAAAACACTTAAGTCAGATTCCTTCTGGCTCTATAACCAAGCTTTTAGCCTCCATGATCATAAGGAAAATGCATTGAAACATACAAGGCATATACAAATGCAAATGCATGAAAATTTAACAACAGTAAACTCTACTAAATCATTAGCAAACATTCATCATATTCAATTCATTCATAAGAAAATACATTGCATAAATAAGAATAACATAGAATATTTATGTTGAAGATGAAGTTGTCCCGCAACTAGCTATGTCGCTGAAACGTTCCACCCAACCATAGACCAATTGTGTTCATTAATCTCTCAACACAACTGCCACCCTTGAGATGGGAATGGCTTCCAAAAGGAACTAGGGAACAACAGACTCACACATAGCTAGATCATATCACACACAGTCAAGCGTACCTTTAGTTGGGTTTATCAGACTGTCCAGCCAAGCCAACACACCGTTGGGTTTATCAGGTTGCATGCTATCAAGACAATACATTGTTGGGTTTATCAGGCTACACACCCAATCCAACTAACAGTTGGGTTTATCAGACTGCACACAATCAATCCAACATTCACATTAAGGACCAACCAAGCCAACAGATGGGTTTATCAGGCTGCATAGCCAAGGCATCTCACTGCTGGGTTTATCAGGTTACTCAGCCAAGACAACATTCACAGTTGGGTTTATCAGGTTGTCCAGCCAAGGATCACACATTTCCAAATGCACAACAAGACACATCTAAGACAACTATCAGTTGGGTTTATTAGGATTCTCAACCAAGCCAATTTTTGATTGGGTTTATTAGGCTGCCCATCCAAGACAATATACAATTGGGTTTATCAGGCTGTCATCCAAGCCAATCTATGTTTGGGTTTATCAGGATGCTAATGAAGTGGAAAGGAAGAATGGCTAAGCTAGTGGCTCATTCAAGAGCTAGGGACACCTCCACAATATCTAGCTGGCCTGCATCCAGAATACCTACACACCCAACACAAGGAAGCATCCCCATCTCTGCTCCATAGTCCCTTGGGCTATGCCTTCCCTTCTAGTGCTCTTCAGGGTGAGCATAGAATATTCGCCAGCCACTCTTATCTTTTTGTGAGGTTCCTCTCTGTACTAGGTTTATCAATCCCATTCAGCGTCTCTTCCACTCCTAAGTCTTGCATACAGTTAAGACCCAAACCAGGGTGTGCATCACAACAAACCATAAGGAGACACAACAACACAAGGCTCCACTTTGTAACACACAGAGATAGGGTTTCATACCACTATGTAGTTCAGAATAACACTGTAACCCATAAACCAGGGTCTCGATAAAGGAAAATACTTGAAGAACCACAATGAACAATCGCTTATCGACTCAAGAGAGTGAACAATGCGTAATGAAAAACATATGAATGCTCCACTAGAACAATCGTGACTGTGGGATAGGGAAGAATGAACAACCACACCCATAACAACAATAAAACCTTCTCGTGACTACCAGAAAAGACAGACTAGGCATGCATCCCCGCGATTACTTGCTTCAGAAGCAAGAGCGTGACTTCCCATACTACAGGCCGTAGGATGCAGGAAATCTCAGTCACGAAACCAACTGCCATGCCTTGCTCTGGCCAAGGCATTAACTGCCTCAACCACTCTTGTGGAAGAATTGAATGATTGAGTGAATGGGACAAAAAGGTAGCTAAGGGTTTATGGGTTTCCCCATTTACATCTGGTCTCACTCTGTGGCTCAGGAGTTTGACTAACTCCCCTCCCTATTCCTTATGAAATCATGCCCCTGTATCTTACATTGCAGTGCATAGCTAGTTGTGGTATTTTATTAAATTGGGTATTTACATGATAAGTTCAAAATTTACTGTGCCTGACTTAATACTATAGCCATAGGTATCAAGCTTGATCACCTATACAAAAAACACCAAATCGATGGCAAGGCCTTGGCCTTGAGCTCCTTTCTATGATTTACATACAATATATACATCATGTACAATTTCAATACCATGGGGTCAAAAACGGGGTGTTACATTTCCTCCCCCCTTCATTAGCATTGTCCTCAGTGCTTTAGAAAATTGAACAAACTTAGATATGCCAATTGCATGGAATCCTCCAGCTCCCATGTAGCCTCATCCGGACCGTAGTGCTTCCACTACACCTTTACTTGTCCAATGGCTCGATTCAGGAGCATTGTGAACTTCCTATCAAGGATGCATAATGGTTTGGTTTGGAACTATCCCTCGGGTTCCACCTGAATCACATCCCAATTTATCACATGGTTAGGATCATGTACACATTTCTTAATAAAAGAAACAAGAAAAACATTATGAGCTCTAGTGCTAGCAGGAAATGCAAGTCTATATGCAACTGGCCCTATTCTTTCAAGCACTTCGAAAGGCCCACAATATCTAGGTGACATCTTGGCACAAATTCCAAGCTTCAAGGAACTCTTCCTTGGCTTCACTTTGAGGTAAACATGATCCCCAACATTGAACTCTCTGTGCACTCTATGCTTATCTGCATACCTTTTCTGTCTATCTTGGGCTACTTTCAGGTTCTGCCTGATATTTGCAAACTCTTGCTCCATTTCCTTGAGCAATTCTGGACCAAGCACAATCTTGTTCACTGGATTATCCCAAGTCATTGGTGTCCTACACCTTCTTCCATACAAGGCTTCATATGGATTCATTCCCAGTGATGCTTTTTGGCCGTTATTATATGAAAATTCTACCAAGTGTAAATAATCCTCCCACTTGGATGGTTTTTCCATCACATACATGCAGAGCATGTATTCAAGCACCTGATTCACTCTCTCTATTTTCCCATTGGTATGAGGATGGTAGGCAGTGCTGAAGTTTAGCTTTGTACCCAAATCTGCAAACAAACCCTTCCAAAATTTGGAAGTGAACTTGGTATCCCTGTCAGAGATTATTGACTTAGGAAATCCATGCAATCTAAAAATTTCCTTCAAGAAATTTTTTGCAATGGAATCAGCCTTATATGTGGACTTAACCGGCATAAAATGTGATGCCTTGTTCAACTTGTCCACCACAACCATGATGGAATCATGTTGTCACCAAGTCATTGGAATTCTTGTAGTAAAATACATGGAAATAACTTTCCATTTCCATTATGGGACTGGAAAAGGCTGCAATAAACTTGCTGGGTGTTAATGCTCAACCTTCACCCGCTGACATTTCATTCACTTAGAAATATATTCAGCAATGTCCCTTTTCATTCCAGGCCAAAAATACTGCTTTCTAGCTGTAGCAACTGTCTTCTGATATCCTGGGTGACCATAATATGGATCTTGATGGATTTCATCCATAACAATTCTCCTCAAGTTTGCTACATTTGGAATATAAATTATGTTCTTAAAGGTAATAAGTTCATCTTCTTCCAAGTTATATCCCTCATACTTCTTTTCAAGGCTTTGCTGCTGCAACTTGTCCTTTATTTGCACATACATTTCATCCTCAGTAGTACGATTAACAATATGGTGCCTCAAATATGGTTGGCAAATGCTAAGAGATACCACATGCATTTCATGCACCTTCCTGCTGAGTGCATAAACCACTTTATTTTCTTTTCCTTTTATGTGTTTGATTTCAAAATCAAACTCAAACAAAAACTTCGGCCATCTAGCTTTCCTAGCATTTAAAGTTGGTTGATCAAACAAGTACTTCAGACCACAACGATCTATCCTTAGCTCAAATTTCCTTCCCATTAAGTAATCTCTCCACATATTGAGAGCATGTACTATGGCTACAATTTCTAAATCATGAGTAGCATAGTTCTTCTCATGCTCCTTCAAGTTTCTTGACTCATAGCATACCACGTGGTTGTCTTGCATAATAACTCCTCCAAGTTCTTGATTACAAGCATTAGTGCACACCACAAAATATTTTTTTGGGTCTGCAACTTTCAGAACTGGTGCACTTGTAAGAAGATTCTTCAACTGTTAGAAGCTTTCTTCACATCTTGGTGTCCATTCAAAATTTATCCCCTTCTTTTGCAAAGAAGTGATTGAATGTGCAACCTTGGAGAATCCTTTAATGAATCTCCTTTAGTATCCTCTGAGTCCCATAAAATATCTCACATCTGTCACATTTCTTGGGGTTGGCCAATTCATAATGGCCTCAATATTTTTAGGGTCCACAGATATTCCTTCAACTGAGATAATGTGACCCAAATAATGAATTCTATCTTTATAAAAGTGACATTTTCTCAACTTTGAATACAGCTTATGCTCCCTTAGCAATTGCAATGTCATTCTCAAATGTTCTTCATGCTCTTCTTCATTCTTAGAATAAATAAGAATGTCATCTAGGAAAACAAGAACAAACTTGTCCAAATACTTGCTAAAGACACTATTCATGAGACATACATGTAGCTGGTGCACTTGTGAGACAAAATGGTACCACTACAAACTCATAGTGTCCATACCTTGTTCTGAAGGTTGTCTTATGAACATCTTCATCCTTGATTCTTACCTGATGGTAACTAGACCTCAAGTCAATCTTGGAAAATATATTTGTTCCTCTCATTTGATAAAAGAGGTCATCGATTTGAGGTAAAGGGTGTTTATTTTTCTCAGTAACCTTGTTTAACGGTCTGTAATCAATACATAACCCGAGTGTACCATCTTTTTTTTCATAAACAGTATTAGTGCTCCTCAAGGGGACACACTTGGCTTGATACAATTCTTTTCCAACAACTCTTCCAGCTGCATCTTCAACTCTAGCAATTCTGGTGTGCTCATCCTATAGGGTGTCTTGGACATTGGATATTCTCCAAGCACAAGGTCAATTGTAAAATCAATGTCTTTCCTTGGAGGAATCCCTAGAATTTCATCAGGAAAAACATCTTTGAATTATCACAATACATGAAATTCCTCCAACCTAGGAGTGTCATTCTCTGCTGCCTCTAAAACATGGGCTGAATACAATCTGCAACCTTTCCTACAGAACTTCTTCAGCTGCATTGCTGAAATATTCCTAACAGAGATCACCTTTGGAATTCCTCTTACAACCCTTAGGTTTCCTTCTTCATCCATACATTCAAAAGTCTTGTTGTAATAGTCAAGCTTAACTCTATGCACTTCTAACCAATGCATTCCAATGAGAATATCATAGTAACCAAGTGGCAGAACATTCAAGTCTACACAAGTGACTAACCCATCCACAACAAATGGACATTTCTATACCACTTCACTAACTTTTCTCTTTCTTCCAATGGCTAGCTAAACTAACCATGATTTTTTATCCTTTAACTTCTTAAAAGCATAAATCTCAAAAATTCTAGGAGTGATATAGCCGTGAGTAGATCCAGGGTCACTCAAAATAGAAATAGACTGCTCAGTAATCTTACCTTCAACTTCAACCACAGTTGACTGATGATCTACCTAACGGTCCTCTAGTGCTGCTTAAATTATGGGGACAGTCCTTGCTACTTGACCCACTGTTTCAACTCCTTGGATGTTGTGAGCTTGCCTTACATACCCATTCTCAAGCAGACAGTTCCTGCGCATATGGTTTTCTCCGCATCTCCAACATTGGAGTGGTTCTCTGATCTCCTTTGGATTTATTGGTATGTCTTCCATTAGTCTGCCTAGCTTAGTCACAACTTGTGATGGTTGCCTTTACTGATTTCGGAAGTGAGAAGGTTTGAAATCTTTCTTCCTTTGGTCAAACTTGTCATTCCTCTTGTCCTTCCATTCCTTATGGATATTTGGTTTGCTTTTGTTATGATCATAGCAAAACCTGGCATTCCTTATAGCCTCTTCTAGAGTTCTAGGTTCATCAAACTCAATCTTGTCTTTTTAATACTGAGGTAACCCACTTAGGAAACACTAGATTTTCACTTTATAATCCTTGATGCACCAGACATACCTCAATAATTCCAAGAATTTGTTTACATACTCTTTCATGGTCAGCTGTCCCAATTTCTCTCATGGAACTCTTCGATCTTACCATCATATTACCTATCAGAGAGGTACTTCTGCTTGAAATACTTCTTGACCTGCTTCCACATGATCTTTCTGTCATTGATCTTCTTCACTTGCCTGAGGTGCTCCCACCATATCAATGCTCTTCCATTCACATTAAAGATGGATACTCTTTCCTTCATATTTCCCAAATAGTCTTGGACTTGAAAATATTTCTTCATCCCAAGAAGCTAAGCTTCAGCTTCTTGACTAGTATTTACCTCACCATTAAAGGTAGGATTCCTTGCCTTCTTAAATTCATCACGTGAACTATTTCGGTAACACCTCTTTCTCTCATTCCAGTGATATGAAGAGCTTGAACTCCCAGTGGATACTTCAGAGTCAGATGATCCACTAGAAGACCTCTTTCTTCTTATGGCATTGCTCTTGCTTCCTTCTCGATTAACTTCCCGATGCTGAGAGTTCATCTTCCTTTGGACATATGTCAAACTTTGCAACATGGCTTCATTCAACTGATTCTGATCTTCCTGAGTTTTAATCATTCTTCCATTATCTTCTCTGTAACTTTGCATCTCCACCCTTATGTTTCTCATGGTGGCTGCAATATCTGGAGGAGTCTCTTGATATCTCCTCCCATTAGATTTTGTCTTAGCATTTCCAGCTTGAATGTTTTCCCCCACAACATCTGCCTCAAATTCATAGGGATCTTGTGCATCATTCATGCCGTAAGTTCTCATGGTCGAGCCAAAAACCAACTTTTCCAAATTGCACTATGACTCTGCAAAATGTGTTAATAAACACTCTGTTAGAAAATATCAGAATTCAAAAACCACTTGCAGACTGTCTACTGCAGTTCTCTCTCTGCAAAACTATTCACTTGGCCCATCTAAGCCCAATGTTGTAACCAATAGATCTGAAAGCTATTCACTTGGACCATCCAGGACCAATGCTGTAACCAGTACCTTTGATACCACAATGTCACATCCCCTCCCGCTTTGGAGAAGAACCACGACTACAACTGCACTCTAATAAACCATGATGTCCATGAACCTAGTGCCCATACACCTGACTGATATGCGAAATAATTTAAAAATTCTTATTTATTTCTCTTTAACACAGGAATGGGTCATGTAACATCCCTTACCATTCATGCTTAAGAATAAACATCATTGTAACAGTCATTCCTCCCTTTACAGAGCCATTCAGTGACCAAAAAAACCTCTTCCGCACTGAACTTGTCCTTTCTACACTTTTCTTTTTGCATTATCCTTTCCACCTTCCACTGTGAAATCCGGGAACCGAAAACATACTGTTCGATGGAGTTATTCAAACCATTTTCTGCCTTCCGCCTTCCGCTGCAGAATTCAGGAATCAGAAACTCAACATTCGATGGAATCATTCAGCCCCTTTCCACCTTTCGCATTCCACCTTTCTTCCTTTTGCAGCGGAACTCGGGAATAGGAAAACCAACATTCGACAGAGTCATTTAGCCCCTTTCTACCTTCCGTATTCTGCCTTTCCGCCTTCTGCTGTAGGACTCAGGAATCGAAAAACCCGTTCTTTTGACTTTTCGCCCTCCGACTTTTGCCTTTCTGCCTTCTGTTGCGAACCTCAAAAATTGGAAAACTAACTTTTTTCCTTAACCTTTTTCCCATTTTTCACCTCCCACCTTCCGCAAGCGGATTCCAGGGTGAGGAAAAACACACTTTTGCCTTGAAATCTCCACCTCTTTTTGCACTTCCAACTTCCACCTTCCACAAGCCGATTCAGGGGTGCGAAAAACCAACATTCTGCCTTGTTTAAACTTCTCTCTTCTGCTTCCCACCTTTTTCCTTCTGTAGGAAGATTCCGGTGTGCAGAAACGCTTAAGTCAGATTCCTTTTGACTCTATAGCCAGGCTTATTGTCTCCATGATCATAAGCAAAATGCATTGAAACATACAAGGCATATACATATGAAAATGCAGGAACATTTAACAACAATAAAATCTACTGAATCATTAGAAAGAATTCATCATATTCAATTCATTCATAAAAAAATACATTGCATAAATAAGAATAACAAAGAATACTTATCTTGAAGATGAAGCTGTCCCGCAACTAGCTATGTCGTTGCAACATTCCACCCAACGATAGGCCAGTTGTGTTCATTAATCTCTGAACAAAACTTCCACCCCCGAGTTGGGCATGACTCCCACAAGGAATTAGGGAACAACAGAATCACACATAGCTAGATCATATCAGACACAGTCAAGACAACCTTCAGTTGGGTGTTGGCCACCTTTCCTAACTTGTTCGACCCAGGTTCTATGCAGCCCGCCAACCCAACAAACAATCGAGATATCAGCCCGACAGAGCAAGCCCCATCGGCAACACCTGCAAAGCAGGCACAATCTCACCCAAGATATCTATTCATTGGGTAACTGCCGGAACCATGTTTCTGCGATTGTCGAGGGAATATAGTGCCTTGGCGCGCGACTAAGGAGCTCGACCAGGTCACGAGGATGGAGTCATTCCCCCAAACTGTAGCTCCCACTGCGCATATATTTTACTAACTACTAACATAGTGACACAAATTCGTCCTTAGTACTTTAAACATGATAGAATGTAAAAGCAAGCTATCAGACAGGCGCAGCATACAAGCGTGCAACAACGCTTGCGCCATACATATAAACTAACACTTAGAGCAGTGCGCGGTAACCTAATCATGCATTCAATCTCTTATTTATAGGGAGACATTCATTCAATCATAACAAGACTTGCATCATAAACATAAACAAACAGAAACATAAACATTCACAACACCAATCACCCATTCAAACACAAAGATAACATGGAAACCCATCTGGGAAAAACCACCAAGGTGCTCTTCATCTGGCATGATAAAAGGATATAGAACCTTGTAGTCTGTGGGATGCAAACTGATCTTATGATATGTCCTTATGGCTTAGAATTCTGGTTCTCATGCTCTTTGTCTTATTTCTCCTAATTTACTGCTATCATCTTGTTGCAGCTGCAACATTTTCCCAAAATTCAAATTTTTATTTGGGACCCTCCTTTTATTTCTTTTTGCTCAGCTCTTTGGTTTTGTTTGATGTTTGCTCAAGAATTACTTTTATGCCAGAATTATTTTACAGTTTGTGTTAATTTTTCCCTACCATCGGAGGTATTTTAGACTATTGAGTCGGGAGTCCAATTATCTGCACACCCGATGTTGCGGAAAAGAACAGGACATCAAGACCGATCCAAGGGTTATTGGTCTCCGATGCGCTTTATTTGTCGGCGGTTGTATTAAGATTCCGTCGGAATGTTTTGTCTCTATGTGACCTGCCGTTGCGGAGGAGGTATTGCAAAGCTTCCCGATGGTTGTATTATCCTTTTCCGATTCTCGCCGTTTTTGATTCGCAGATCCTTAGGATTTCAGCTTTCGCCGTTGCGGCTTTGGAAGGCACTATCTTTCCGATGTAGTTTGATTTTGTTTTCCACGTGACCGATATTTTTGGCTGAAGTCATGTTTATTTTTTGCTCCAATTTTGATTGGTCTGCGGAATTCGGTGCCTTTATGGTTTTTGCCGTTGCGGATCTTCAACCCACTATTGGTCCGAGGCCTTAGTTGGGAAAGCTTCAATGAAAGGTTTTATCTGTCTCTCTTGCTGACGCCATTGCGGGTTTCCTAACCATTTCATCATCCGTCGTTGCAGAGGCGATACTAACAGGATCGCCGATCCTGTAGTCGTTCCGTTTCTCGATTGGTTTATTTTTTCCCGCCAATTATGTGTTGACCGCGGCGTATATATTGGGGTCGGGGTTTTATTATTTTTTATTGTTATTTTGCGATTTGCCCGTGCTGTCACTGTAGTTTCGAGCAGACCATTTTACTCGCTGTCGGTACTTCACTCCTAGGTGGCTCCACCGTGGAGGTTTCTGGTTTTTTCTCGACCAGTCGCGTAGCCCATTGCCTGGTAGGCCCTTATGCCTATTTTACCTTTTCGTTCAAATGGTCAAACTGAGTTTGTTTCCCTTGGTTAGTTCCTGTCTCGACGGTTAGTGGATACCTAGTTTTCCATTTCGGCGTGTCTATATAATATAGGTAATGGTATGGCTGCCCGGTGGGGGGTTTTGTTGTTTTGTTTGATGATTAAATTTGCGGCCGTTATGAGTTTGCAGCCCGCACTTGAATGTTGGGGAAACCAGTGCAGACGGTCGTTACGCTGTCCGCACCAATATCCCCTAGTATGTGTATGGCTGTCCGGGGAGGGCGTTTTTCTTGTTTACTTCAGAGATGCAGAGGTTTTGGTTCCACAGTATGGTCGCCCTCATTTTTGTAGGCTAGGGTAGAGTTTTGAAATTGCGCCCCGCTCAAAATGAGATTGGTAATTTTGAACATGAACCACGGACCAATGTAGGGTTTAGAATGCATTATCTATTCGGATCGTGATGCGAGTGTTTTTTTGCAAGAAGTAGCTTCCTCTTATTTTCTATGTCCAGGCTGAATGTTTCCAATGTTTAAGAGGCACCGCCTCCTTCATCTTACGTTTTCTTTGTTTGACCACCTTTCTATCCATCATTACCACCAACCTCAAGCTTACAGTGAATTAAGTGCACTATCACAATGCAGTATCTTTCACTTGAGATTAGGCATCATTTTTTCCATGGAACGATTTAGTTCATAGCGCTGAGAGGGGAATCTTCTTTGTTTTTGAAAAACCATGATATTATGAGTTGATTATGCAAATCTTTAGTTATGTGTTGGTTTTAGCTTTTTTGGCAGATTGGTTGTGCGCAAGAATACTTGGTTTGAGTATTGTTTGTTTATTTTCATAACTGCAATCATGTTTAGCCTAAATGAGGTAAAATTCTCATACGTTTTCGCTCCACTTTTTGAACGTTATCTAGGAATGGCCCGATCGAACCTAAAGCAATTTATATGTATGATAGGGAAATTCTTCAGAATCCGAGATGTCTAAACGGCAGAAGAAGAAGGCTCCCATAGTAGAGGAGGAACCCGAGGTTGAAATTGTCACCAAAGTTGAATACACTTACGAGGATACCAAATGCATAGTTGGTATGGAACCTGAATATAAATGGGGGGAAGTATACAGATTAATAACACACCGGGAGGTACCTGACACAGGTTTTGAGGAGGAAACCATATATGCAAATATAGAGAGATCTGCGTTGATGAGAGATGCTACTAGACCTGAGCTTTTCTTGTGCTCAGAGGTGATTGGATGGATTCTTCCAAGGGCAGAGGTAACCACCATGATTTTGGCAAATGTTGACAAACAAGGTTATGCTGCTTATAGCCCTGGGTATATATCACTGGCCTACCACTTACTGGAAGCACAAGTGTACTTGACTGAAGACTGGATAAAAACAATTAATCTGGACCTAGTCGAGACACTGAAGAGAATGCTGGTGCCCGACAGGAGCTTTAGGACTAGGCCATCAGGTGAATATGATATTGCCACTTTAAGAACCCCTTACAGGTTCATTGCCCTGATGCTGAACAGGATTTTCAGGAGGGCCCACAGTAAAAGCTTTAAGTTGGAGTGGGTGCCTATAATATTCTATGTTGCAACCCAAGGGATAGTGTTCAACTGGGCGAACATTGTATCAAACAACTGCTTAGCCTACATTGCTTCAACATTAGGAGGGGTGTCCCAGAAGAAATCAGAGTTCTACATGAGCTCTATATTGATCGATTACATATTATGCAACCAACCCTTCCAAAATCTGAGGTGTATCTGGGACCGGGAGAGAACACCAGTCTACTCAGCTTACAAGCCACTGTGGGCACACAAATACCATAGTCACTATAGAGAAGCGTGTGAGCACTTCATCATGCCATTATATACATTGATTTTCTTGAAAGAGTGCAACTGCATGTTGGAGGAAGCAGTGCAGGTTATTGAAGAATATGCAGATTACTACTTAACGGAGGATGGATTGTATTTCAGAATGTATAAATGCTCCAGAGCCCCTTCACTACTGCCAAAATATGCCACTGACTATGTAGTGCACATGGAGGCAGTTAGGCATGTATTCTTAGATGGCATAGGGAGATTTTTATTTGAACATAAGAAAGTAACTTATCCTCCCTTACCATTCAAGTTGGGGAGCTATAAGTTCACAAGAGTAAAGAAAGCTGATGAATTTGTTGAAGAATTGGGGAAATAAATTTCCACAGGAATGATTCCTGGAATAAAGTGGCAGAGCACTGCAAGGAGGCAAATGTACATTTCAAATACACAAGCCACTGGGATAAAGATGAATCCATTTTCCGCAATGCAAAAAATATAACTGCTTTGAGAAGAAGGTTTAAAAAGAAAATTACCACTAAAGGATGTCAAGAAGACAAAGGGGGCTTGTACATAATTCTTTAGGATGCTTTTGACTACTTATAATCGTTTCCAGGTTGAGGCTGAACAACGAATGGATGCTTTTCTGGAACACAGCCTGTTTTTGGAAATGTTGCAAGGAAAATATCAGGAAGATGAACAAAGGGTTTAGTACATCAAAGCCCTAGATGAGGATACCCTGAGAAAGGAAGTAGCTCATTCCGCGGTTAGTGTGTAGTTACTAGAGGACCAAATTCGCCTTAGCTCAGCCAGGATAGAAGTAATAAGAAATCAGGCCGCCAAATTTGAAATTGATATTTGTTTCTTAGAACCTTCTGAGTTCGAAAGCATTGCCTCAAAGGCTTCAGCGTGGAAGAAGTTCTTGAATAGTCAAGAGGGACCCTCCTCATAAGCACTTTTTTGTTTATTGTAATATATTTAAGAAAAGTATGGGAGGTGAAGCGTAAGAGTCATTTGTGGGAAGCCCAACAGTTTTGCTCTTTTTGTATAAATATAGAAGATTTAGATAGGAGGAGGGACTTTTTCCCAGTGAGATTTGTGAGGACATATTGTAAGAAGAACTATTTCCTTTTGCAATAGATAATTACAATTTTCCTGTTGGAGAAAGCTTGGTGGAATGTTCAAATGCTGTGCTATGGATTTGTTGAAGAGGAACTATTTCATTTTCAAATTTGTGTCCATTAACTGTGAGATAGTTCTAACTCTTTGAACCTATGTTCTTGTAGGAATGTTCTCTGGTTTATTTTATGAAAATTTCCACTATGAGTAATGAATGTTGTTCATAAACAATTGGCTATCTGGTTGTTCAAATATATTTAATGTTCATGTGTTTTGAAAGAAGTATCAGCTATCTGTGATTTTTCATAATGCATGTACAAAATACATTACTCATTAATGAATGAAAATTTTGCTCCCTAGGGATAGGTTAGGTAGTTAGTTTTAATTTCTTGCTGTGTGTGATTTAGATGCGAGAGAGTTTAAGATGAGAGGTAAGAACCTATGCATCACATTGTGACCGCTCCTCGTATTCTCTATCAATCTGCATTTTAGATAGGCACTTGCATATCATACTTAAAACTAAAAACACAAAAATATACACGGTGGACGGGGCCGCAACTAGTAAAACCTTTTATTTTTGTTACTTGACCTACGGTAGCCGGACCGAAAACCGGACAGATTCCATACACCAAACAATCACAGGATAGTTGGGAACGTTGAATGGGGAGAATCCATTACTGTTGTTGCCTACGAATTTCTAGGCCTCAACACATCTACAGATCCGCACACGGCCTGGATTGACCTCTCTAGAATCTGCACCGCTCTAGCAGAGCTTCTCTTCTACTGCACTAACTCTGACTGCATCCTACAGAATTTTGACTACTCTACTACTTAGATCTCTCAACTTCACTCTGCTCTCTCATAGATCTCCCTTGTAACCCTTCACAAGCAACTATTGAAAATCCAACCTAAAACATAATTATGACCAAACCTCTAAATATTGAATCCCTCTTATTTATATTATTTTACATGACCACACAGGGTCGACTACATATAGGAATTATGTTAACTGTCACCATCAGCCGCCCCTTAGGCTACAACTGTGGTGATCATGACTTGACATGAGGCACTAACGGCCTTACTTACAGCGTGCTTCCACTCATGTGGCATCCACCGACTTAAGCCAAATTCATCACCCATGATTGCCCTGTCACTTTCAGCCGTTATTCTACACTTGTGCTACTGTTTTACCCTGCATCATCTTCTTTCCATGAAGTTTCCCGCTTCTGCATAGGTGACATCTTCTGCACAGCTTTCCTCATTTGTGCAGTTTCCTTTGTTCGCGCAGCTTTCCTTTCTTGTGCTTGCATTGCATATTGACTCTTGCGATTATTTCCTGCACGCTTTCCCAGTCCCAACAGGCCCCCAACACTCACATGTGGCTTGTCCCAAGCCACTAAACAGTGGACATAGTAGGTGGTGTGATATGTGCAGCCGTTTCTTTTTAATAATTTTTTTCCTGCTTTTCTCCTGCTTCCTCTCTTGCGCGTTTTGTCACTTGTGTTTTTTTTTTGGGGCGGTGTTTCCTACATCGCGGCCGCATCCTAGACTTAGAAAAAAAAAATTTAGTCGTCGAGGCTTGGGGTTATACAATTTCTTCTTCGCCCTCTTCTGAAAAGTCTATTTCCATAGGTTTTTCCTGTGTCTACTTTGGACCTTCTTGATGGCGTTCTTCTTGCTCCTCTTCATCTTCCTATCTATCTTTGTCTTCCTTTTCCTCTTCTTCTTTTTCCTCTTCCTCTTTTTCCTCTTCCTGCACATCCTCGGGTGCATCTTCTGGTGCAGACTGTTCTGCACCTCCAACCTTTTGTTGGAATTGAGAAAAAATGGGAGTAAGCCGTTCTATCTCCCGACAAGCTTCATTTTCCTGCTGCTCTAGTTCCTACACTTTGTCGACACTAGGGTGTTCCAACAACGTATTTTCCAGTGCCTGTGTGAACTTGTTAATTCACTGCTGGATAGGCTGAATTAGCCCTATCACCCTTTCATATTTATCCTGCTTCTCAGCCATCTCCTTGTTTCCCATGCTTTCTTGGTTGCACAAAATTCTTACCTTGTCCAGGAGCTGCTTGAGCTTAGCACCTTTGGCTATTTTTTCCTTGGTTGGCAGCTTCTTAATCTCTTCCTTCACTGCCAGCACCTGTAGGTTTGCTTTTCGTGCCTGCTCGACAAGCTGTTCTGCACTCTCATCATCGATGAGTTGTTCCCATGTTGTGGAAATTGCTTCCACCGCCTCTATGCAGATATTCTCGGCTTCCCTAAGCTTGGTAACAACTTGATTTGTCGATTCTTGCCTTTGCTGCAGCACTTCGGGGGGCATGCTCGGCTACTGATTGGTTCTCATTTTCTGAACCTGTTTCTTTAAGTCTACAATCAATTTGGATAACCACCTTAGTTGGTGCACCAGTTCTACCTCAGCTTCTTCCTCTTCATATGACACTTCCGCGACTGCCTCGTTTATAGCCTGTTCCAGCAAAGCCTGCTTCTGGGCTTGGGCTTGGGCTTCCAGGTCTTACCGCTGGCAGTTGATAACTTGTTTGCACGCCCTTGGTTTCCTGGTTTCCTGGGCTGCATGATATGAAACCGCATTTTCCCGGATTCTGACCTCTGTGGCGATGACATGTTGAATGGGATATATCTGTGGAAAGGCCACCTTAGAGAAATCCAAAATTAATGTGTCCAAGCTATATAAACTTGCCCCTTTCTCTGCTTCTTATGTAGAAAATTCCTACGTAGGCATTTCTATTCTTAAGGGTAGAAGAAGCACTGGCATCGCCAGAGTGTCTGCTGGGTCTACACCATAGGTTTCAACCTACATTGTTTCGCGCACTTCTGCGATGGTCTCTGCCAACTGGTTAACTTTCGTAGTGATGGAAGCCATCCAGTTGGTTTTCCTACTCATGGTCTTATCCAAAGTTTTCTTGACTACTTCAGCAACCGCCTCACTAAGAAGAGTCAAATCCTCTTTTGCTATTCCCATGACTTGGGATCGGCTAGCCTTCCGCTTCTTCCTATGTGGGATGCTCAGGGCTTCTTCGTCTTCCTCCATGGGCTCTTTGCCCTTCCTCTTTCTGGTTCTTTCAATGCACACCTCCTCATTAGTAGGGGGGTCTTCTTCGCTACCATTGGGTGGGTCTC
>LPNX010338029.1:300011-381599 GCA_001517045.1 Pseudotsuga menziesii | reverse complement strand
CTTGCTACTCTACAGGCACCTCCTCATGCTGGCGAAGCCATTCCTTAGGCCAGTCTTTGATTTCCCTTTCAATATCTGCATCTCTTAGGATAAAGAAAGTTGAGAGTGCCTGCTTCTTAGGGTCATTGTACAGATGCAAGATGATGTTGTGTGGCCCTGCATGGAAGTGAATGAATGGATATTTGGCCACTATCACAGGTTTTAGTTGATATTTCTTGCAGACAATCTGCCTAAGCCTTTCTCCTTGGAGAAAGAATGCAAGCTTCACATCGGCCTTGCACTTACTGTTCTTGTGGTCCCAAGGTTTTGGAACAACATGCCGAGGAGCTCTACTGGGATATCCATGGTCTGATAATCTAGTGGTGGAGCCCATACTACAAATGAGATCAGAATTAAAAGCCATGAGAAGTGGAACTTTTCCATGGGATGTTCCTGCGTGTCACGCGCGTCGTCCATCAGTTTGTTTAGGAGGAGTTGGGACCAGTTAATGTGCACTCCTTGCGCACACTTTTCTACTAGTTGTACTATTGCATCAATGCACTCAATAGGCCTCATCTTGTGTAGGATCTTACTGCACAAGATTTTTGCTATAGCTCTTACAACAATGTCATCGATAGAGCTAAGGAGGAAGCCCTTTCCGCCATGGACAAGTTGGTACTTGGTATTCATGTCGTTCTTTATCCAGCTTTTCCCCATTCTTATGCAAGTATGGGGTCAGGTTGAGTCCTTGACACGGAAGGCCTATGATGGCCGAGACTAGGTCCATCGTTACCTCATACGGCTTGTCCAGCCAGAGGCAACCTCCATGGAAGCATACCAACAGTTGCTTGACATACATGTCGACGGGGGCAGAGCGGCCGAAATGTGGCATAAGGAGCAGGTTTAAGATACCTAACTACTCCAATATAAGTGCATACTCCATTGCTGAAACAAAGTCTGCATTCATCGATTCATCGGGCTCCGCGGTCATGAATTGATTTCTGGACAGCTCTTATTTCATGGTGTTGTAGTCTTCAAACTTCAAGTCTTGGAGTTTTGGAGTGATGGGATTCTGAGGTCCCGTGATGCCTTCTGGAATGGTGGGATCTTATAAAAGTTCTTGTGTGTCCACTGGCACTCTTACAACACCTGGCTTCCTTGGTGACACATACGGAGGCAACAAGTTCTTTTCTTTATCAGTCAGCTCTACCTCTGGTGGTGATGGTGGCAGCGGAATCGGGTCAGATCTATGGGCCTTGGGTATATTTGCTATGAGGCCAGAGGAAGTGGGGAGGTTTGCACTCTATGGGGATCTGGCCACAAAAATTTGGGCTTGGACCGGTTGTACTGGTGACCGGGTTACAGGCACTTGCGTTAGCTGGCCTCCTTCCGGTGGCGAGCATAGTGGCCTCTGTGGTGGTTTCTATGGTGCCTTGGGATTAACTTGGTTCTTCTTCATCTTTTTTGTGGGCCGATTGGGTTTAGGGATGTAAGGCACCTCTACTATTGGGCAGGGTAAAGATGGTGAAAGAGTGGAGTCTTCACTGTCACTAGATAGCTCAATAATCATGGCTTCGGCTCTAAGGAGGGGGTTCTGGTTCACTCAGTGGGCTCGGCTCTCTGGTTTCTTGTCACAGTAAGGCAATGCAATGGTTACAATGATAGAGGTAACTGCTTTTTATAGGATATCGGGCCCCCAGTAGTGACTGGACGCAATGATGGACCATCTAACGGGGCACATGGGCTCGTCCTTCATCACCTTTACTCACACACTTAGGTTCCATTATGTACTTGTCAGGGTATTTAAGGGTAATACGGCGAATGGGACCAAAAATCCCACCGCCATTCTCCTCATACTTTCCAACTTAATGCTACTGAGCTGTTACTGGCGCTGAATCTTTTTAGAATTCTCATGCATTTAACGAGTTGTCAGTGTATGCTAGTTGTCTGCAACTTCCTTCCAGTTGTCTCTTAGCTGGTTCATTCATGGATTTACAACGCACCATTTTTTTTTCTACTACACGCCTTGGCCTTATGGGACCATGCCATAGTCATCGCGGTATGGTTTTAATCGGCTGCCGTTGATCATACCTGCAACTGGTGTTCCATCTGGGTTATGTAGTTTTACCACGCCTGCTTCAGTAATGTGCATAACAACATATGGGCCTAGCCAGTGCGTTTTGATCTTACCTGGGTGCTTGAGAAACTCACTATCATACATCAGAACAAGTCCACCGACCTTGAACTACTTTGTTTTGATGTAGCGGTCATGCCACACTTTCTGGTGCTGTTTTTCCACATTTTGATGGAAGCCTGCAATGAAGTGTTCTTCCTCCAATTGAATCAGTTGCGCAAGTATTTCTTCTACAATGTTCGTATCTGTCATCTTTGTTAGCGCAACAATTCCCAAGCTCGACACAATTTACTCCATGGGCACGACTGCTTCTTGTCCATAGACTAAACGGAAAGGAGTGTATCTAGTTAGTCATTTGCATGTTGTTCTGTAATCCCATAATATTTCTAAGACTTTATGGTCCTAGTCATCTCTATGCACATTGCAGACCTTGGTCAAATCATTCTCTAGTATCTTGTTGAAGGCCTCAATAGTTCCATTTTCTTGAGGGTGGTAGGGTGTTGTCTTCTTGTGCTGGATTTGGAATTCTATAGTGAGTTCAACAATTATCTTATTTACAAAATGCGTACCTTGGTCGTTGATAAGGATCTTCGGGCAACCAAAACTTGTGATTACATTTTCAAATAGAAACTTTGCCACAGTTTTGATGGTGCAATCTTTCATAGGTGCCACTTCTGCCCATATTGTCAAGTAATCTGTAGCAGTTATAATATAGTGCGCACCAGTCCGTCTCCCTGGTGGCCTAGTAGGGCCGACAAAATAAACTACATATTTATCAAAGGCCTGTAGTGTAATTTGTGGCGCAAGCAGAATTTCATCACATCGTGATGGTTTCCATGTTATTTGACACTTATCACAATCGCGACAGTATTTCCTTGTATCCATATGTATAGTTGGCCACCAGAGTCCATCTTGCAAAATCTTGCGCACCATTTCCTTCCCGGCGTAGTGTCCTCCTGAAACACCTGCATGCGCTTCAACCATTACCCTTTGCCTTTCATGATCAAAGATGCATCTGCGCAGTAATTCATACGGTCCCAACTTATACAGTTGTCCCATGATTAGCATGTAGTCTGCGGCCTTAACAACTAGTTGTTTCTTTTTCGATGTCGAATAACCTTCAAGTGCATAGCCTGTATTCAATAAGTGTATAATATCATCAAATTCTTTATCGACAACATCGATAGTAAACAGTTGTGCATCAGGTAGATTATCCTCTAGGATGGTGGGTTCCTCCCCACTTTCAATGTGCAACAAGTGGTTTGGACCAACATTGAATCGGCCTGGCTTCACAATGACTTCAAAGTCAAATCCTTGAAATAGGAGGAGCCACCGATAGATCTTCCCCCCCAACACTGGCTTATTGACTAGGTACTTCAACACAAAATGATCAGTGAAATTTTGAAGTGTCCACCCAATAGATAATGTCTGAAATTTTGTAGTGCATAGACCATTGCAAGCCCTTCTCTTTCGGTTGTGGTGTAGTTTATGATATTTTCGTTTTCCATTTCCCAATCAATCCCCAACAACACGAGATATGTGTTAGTGTCATCTACTATATCGATGACCTTGAAGTCCACAAAAGTGCGCAATCCTTCAATATCCACTTGGACTTGACTCAACCTACCAACGGGTAGGACCTTTGCTTGATTAGCAAGCTTCAATTGAATTGGGGACCATTCTAGGGGTGGCTTGCCCATTATTTCCCACGTCTGGCACGTTAAAATGTTAACATCGGATCCCAAGTCGAGGATGATATAGTCCATGTCATAATCACCAATTTGTGCGGACATCCTGAGTTCGCGTCCCATTTTGGGCTTTGTCTTAACATTGTTAACCTTCTTTGTTGGCAGGTTTTCCTTCGAAAGCATTTCGATAAGCGCTTCCAACTCTCCAAGTGCATCCTTATCCTAGATTAGCGCCAAACAACTTGACAGGAATGGTTTGAGTCTACTAACCTTATCTGCACTCTTGCTTGCAATCTATTGTTCGAATATATTTTGGAATCTCTCAAGAATATCTTTTACTTGGCCTGAGGTATATGGATGTTCCATTCCTATGAACTATGGGTGTACATCCATGAATATACGCTTCTGCTCTTGAACATCAAGTGGTGCTTTCTTCTGCGCGGCAGGTCGCACTTGTGGTTGTGCTTGTCTCGCAGGTTTTTCCTGCGTAGCTTGGTCTGCACCCATTGCAACACCTCCCCTTATTACCACTGCTACATTTGGTTCTCATGGTTCTGTGACTATCATCTATATGTTGGAATTAGCATTCGGGTTGGGAGAATTCGGTGCAGGATTAGCTTCTCCAACCATCCGGGCTTTCCATCGAGTGATAAGTTGAAAACATTGCTCCACATTGTGCTCTTGTTTGCAATATGAGCAAGTCTTCGCAGGTTCAGAGAAGTCTCTAGCATAGTGTCCCTGCACTCCATAATTATAGCACACCACTGGCCCTCTTCCTCGGCCCCTGTAATTACCACCCCCCCTCAACTGAGGTTGAGGTGGTTGCGGAAGGTATTGCGGTTGCCATACTGCTTTTGATACGGGTTATACATGGCCGTATTGTGAAATTGCGGTGCCACCTGAAACTTCCGCACAGGCTGAAACTGAGGCACAGCCTAAAACTGAGGCGTAACCTGGAACTGATGCGTATCCTGTTTAATCTTTATTTGCTCCTTAATCTTCATTATATATGCATATACCATTTTCTCTCTCATGAGTTGGTTGGCCCTACAATCTTTTTCATCATGGCCTACAGATTTACAAAATTTACAATACAGACTAGCTGGGGTACATACCGTCTTCTGTAGGAACATGCAATCTATGTCACAGTGTCCTCTTGTCTGCCAGGTGTTGCACCAGAGAATCCCCTGGGTACTTAGTGGGTTTGGCACACCAGACAAGATGTAGTTCATGTAGGCCGGGAAGTCATCTTTGGTATGTCCATTGGTCCTACATCGCGTACACCAGAGGTCTTCCTGCACCTCCTTTCCTTTATTTATGTCTTGGAGTTGAATAGTCAGATTGGCCAAATGCGGCTGAATCTGTATCATTCCAGCATCACCATCTCTAATAGGTGAATCCTCTAGCTTCATCGCCAATTCCAGTTCCTCCATTTGCATTGCAATATTTTGCTACATGAGTGTCCTCTAATGTGTGGCAGTAGAGCAGCAATAAACCACTCTTTATGCTGCACTTCCGACATCTGTAAGCTTACTTTGGCCATCAGTGTTTTGAATCGTTGTTCAAAGTCCCATACTGTTTCTACCGGAGCCTACTTAATCTCCTTGATCTCGGTAATACATTGGGACTCAGATTGTGGCTTTTTGAATTCCAAGATTATTGCACGTTGAATCTCCTCAAGAGTCTTCTGCGATGTTTCAATTGGTACAAAACAAAACTTCATGAACCAATCCAGCACGCGACCCCTCAAGGTCATGATCATCTATGCCTTCTTTATATCTGCATTATGGACTAAATGCACCATCCAAATAGCTTCACAAAGGAACCAATACTACTCTAGGTATTTCGTTCCATTCCCATTAAATGTGGGTAATCTAACGTCTATTCCCACCATTAGGGTGGCACTGGGGTTGTTCACTGGACTCCCTGTATTTACTAGATTTAATGGGATAGATGATGGGCTTCCTTGCGCACCAGTACCGATACTAGGACTACTACTGTTCATAAGTGGTTCAGGTGAGGAACTTCTAGGTCTCACTTCAGGGGATATTCTTGGAATGTCGTAGTCATGTCCTATCCTCAGCGACTCTGTAGAATCTCCCGATTCTTATCTCCCAGAAATTGGACTATACTCCTCCTCTTCGTTGTAGGACCCTTCGTCTAGATGTGACTCACATCCATATTCATGCTCCCTAGGTAGGCTATAATCCCTCCTGCCTCCAGCTACCTTCCTCCACTTTCCTGACCGAAACCTCCTTTCGCTTGTTAAGAATCTAGTGTCCAACTCGTCTTCTGAGCTTCCTTGGAACATTTCTTCTTACTACCTTCCATATTACTCCTAAATCTTGCATAACATATCCCCTTCACAGACTGCGCAACTCAATCGCTGAGTTGTAAAATACCCTTTTCATAAAGGAGCATTTTAATCCATAGGTTTATAGACATAAGGTACCTTCCCCGAGGTCCTTGGGAAAACTGTCTGTTTGCGTCGCTATACAAGGTTATTGCATCAACAACAAAATCCGTAACATATCCTTCTAATATGCTATCAATCCAAAAATCAAAAGCTCTGGAAATAGGGTTACTTGCTTGTGCTACTTCTAGTGTCAACTGGTCGGTCCAGTCCATCACTTCTCTTCTCTAGAAGTCAGCCTACTGGGATGCTAACCTCGATAGCCATTCTTGCAATATAATGGGAAACTCCATGAAAAAAATTTCATGGATATCCGAATATAGATATCGCTGCAACCAGTTTCCAGGTCTTAGTCGTGAAACCTCGCTTTCCTTCTGCGCGAATATAAATGTATTTGATTCCAGTCACTCCTCCATTTCACTCTTAGTTAGGTACCACAACATTTCCCTTGATTTGATCAACAACGTCTTGTTAATGGAACCATTTATTGGCCACCTTTCCTAACTCGCGCGACCCAAGTTCTGCGCAACCCGTCAACCCAATAAGCACCCGAGATATCGGCCCAATAGAGCAAGCCCTGTCGGTAACACCTTCGAAGTAGGCATAGCCTCACTCAAGATATCTCTTCGATGGGTAATTGCTGGAACCATGTTTCCACGATTATCAAGGGATTATAGTCCCTTGGCACGCAACCAAAGAGCTCGACCAAGTCGCGAGGATGGAGTCATTCCCGCCGAACTGTTGCGCCCACTGTGCATATATTTTACTAACTACTAATGACGTGACACAGATTCAGCCTTAGTACTTTAAACATGACAGAATGTAAAATCAAGCTATCAGACAGGCACAACATACAGGCACACAACAATGCTTGCGCCATACACATAAACTGACACTTAGAGCAGTGCGCAATAACCTAATCATGCATTCAAGATCTTATTGACATGGCGACATTCATTCAATCATAACAAGACTTGCATCATAAGCATAAACACACAGAAACATAAACATTCACAACACCAATCAACATTCAAACACAGAGATAATGTGGAAACCCATCTTGGAAAAACCACCAAGGTGCTGTTCATCTGGCATGAGAAAAGGATATAGCACCTTGTAGTCTGCGGGATGCAGAATGATATTATGATATGTCTTTATGGATTAGACTTCTGGTTCTCATGCTCTCTTTCTTATTTCTCCTAATCTACTGCTATCATCTACATATCCACACACGGCCTGTATCGACCTCTCTAGCATCTGCACCGCTCTAGCAGAGCTTCTATTCTACTGCACTAACTCTGACTGCATCCTGTAGACTTCTGACTACTCTACTACTCAGATCTCTCAGCTTCGCTCTGCTCTCTCAGAGATCTCCCCTCTGTAACCATTCACAAGCAATTATTGAAAAGCCAACCTAAAACATAATTACGACCAACCCTCCTATTGAATGCCTCCTATTTCTACTATTTTACATGACCACGTAGGGTCAACTGCATATAGGCAATCTGTTAACTGTCCCCATTAGCCACCCCTCAGGCTACAGCTGTGGTGATCATGACTTGACACGAGGCACTAATGACCTTACTTACAACATGCTTCCACTCGTGTGTCATCCGCCGACTTAAGCCGACTTCAACACCCATGATCGCGTTGTCGCTTTCAGCCGTTATTCTACACTTGTGCTACTATTTTACCCTGCAGCATCTTCCTTCCATGATGTATCCCGCTTCTGCGCAGGTATCATCTTTTGCGCCTACTCTTTCTTCTGCGCAACTTTCCTCGTTCGCACAGGTTTCCTTGCTTTTGGTTGTGCTGCAAACTGACTCTTGCGCTTATGTCCCACGTGCTTTTCCTAGGCCCAACATTGGGTTTATCAGACCGTCCAACCAAGCCAACACACTGTTGGGTTTATTAGGCTGCAGGAAATCAAGCCAATACACTGTTGGGTTTATCAAGCTACACAACCAATCCAACTAATAGTTGCTTTTATCAGACTGCACATGGTTAAGCCACCATTCACATTAAGGACCAACCAAGCCAACATATGGGTTTATCAGGCTGCACAACCAAGCCATCATTCACATTAAGGACCAACCAAGCCAACATATGGGTTTATCATGCTACACAACCAAGCCATCTCACAATTGGGTTTATCAGGAAACTCAGCCAATCCAGCATTCACAGTTGGGTTTATCAGGCCATCCAACCAAGGATCACACATGGCCAAATGCACAACAAGACACAACGGATCCAATTACTAGTTGGGTTTATTAGGCTACTCATCCAAGCCAAGTTTCGATTGGTTTTATCAGGATTCCCAGCCAAGCTAATATACATTTGGGTTTATTAGGATGTCAACCAAGCTAATCTATGTTTTGGTTTATCAGGCTACTAAGGCAGTGGAAAGGAAGAATGGCTAAGCTAATGGCTCATTCAAGAGCTAAGGACACCTCCACAAGATCTATCTGTCATGGAATCCACAATACTTACACACCCAACACAAGGAAGCATCCCCTTCTTTGCCCCATAGTCCCTCAGGCTATGCCTTCCCTTCCAGTGCTCTTTAGGGTGTGCATAGAAGATTCACCATCCACTGTTATCTTTTCGTGAGGTTCCTCTCTGCACTAGGTTTATCAAGCCCATTCGACCTCTCTTCCACTCCTAAGTCTTGCATACAGTTTAGACCCAAACTAGGGTGCACATCACAGAAAACCACAAGGAGACGCAGCAACATAGGGCTCCACTCTGTAACACAGAGAGACAGGGTTTCATACCACTCTGTAGTTCAGAATAACACCATAACCCATCAACCAGGGTCTCAACAAAGGAAAATACTTGTAGAACCACACTGAACAACCGATTCTCGATTTAGGAGAGTGAATAATGCGTAATGAACAACATTTGAATGCTCCACCAGAACAATCGCGACTACGGGATAGGGAAGAATGAACAACCACACCGAGAACAACAATAAAACCTTCTTGTGACTTTGGGAAAAGACATAATGGGCACACATCCCCTTGATTACTTGCTTCAAAATCAAGAACGCGGCTTCCCAGACTGCAAGCAAGCTCAATCACGAAACCGACTGCCATGCCTTGCTCTGCCTAAGGAATTAACTACCTCAACCTCTCTTCTAGAAGAATTGAATGATTGAGTGCAGGGGATGAAAAGGTAGCTGAGGGTTTATGGGTTTCCCCATTGACATCTGGTCTCACCCTATGGCTCAAGAGTTTCGCTATCTCCCCTCCCTATTCATTGTGAAATCATGCCCCCATATCTTACATTGCAATGCATAGCTAGTTGTGTATTTTATTAAATTTTGTATTTACATGATAACTTCAAAATGTACTGTTCCTGACTTAGCACTATAACCAAAGGTACCAACCTTCATCACCTATACAAAAAACGCTAAATTGATGGCAGGGCCCTGGCCTTGAGCGGCTTGCCATGATTTACATACAATATATACATCATGTACAATTTCAATACCATGGGGTAAAAAGTGGGGTGTTACAATCCCATTCAGCCATCAGGTGCCCCTACAAACCATTGGTAGCCCAAAACATAACCACCTCCCTATCATACAATGCCAAACAACCCCTTGTAGTTTCTAGGTCACTTATCAGGGCTCCAGGGTAGATAATTCTTTTGTTGGATTATCCATTACCAAATCCGCCTAGAGTTCCTTCTCCATCGCCTCTAGTTCTTCCTAGGTTTCTTGTGGAAGAATGCTTTGATAAATCGAGGTCACATGGTCTGCACAAAGGTGTTTGCAATTATCTTGCTTCGTTCCCGACCTACCCATGGCTTCCCCCTGTCCTCCATTGTAATTACCACCCTTAGTATTAGAATTTGTTTTCGCCCCCATGATGCCACCTTCTCGGATACACAGTTGAAACATTGTGACTGCACAACAATTATGACAGGATATTTAAACCCCGTCACCATCAGGATGACAATTTCACCATCTCCGTTGTTGATGTTTCTGTTCACATCCTCTTCATGCAATGATAGTCCGAAATGCCAAATATATCTCCCGACAAACAAACCCTCACTTCTGAACGGTCATACACACCCCTTCGGTTGTCCATACGTGGAACATTAAATATCTGCTCCTCCTCCATACCAAACACTCCCCTCTTAAGTTGTCTTCAAATCCCAGTTGTGAAGTTAATATAGTGCTCCATTAACGAGAATTATGAAACACCTCCTCAAACACGTGTCATGAATCCCTTGCCACATGCCCTTGAGTGCCTATCTTGTCTGTGCTTATGACACCCACATCATTTTGGTTCGACTAATAGTTGACACATGGGTAGCACATACTTTCATGGTACTTAACTTGTGGTCTATCGACATTCACCAACCACAAATTAAGTGGTCGTGCTAGTAACTGTTTATTTGGAATTTGGAACGAGGACCATAAAATTAATATGGACAATACACTTGTTTCGTCCTCCTGCAATCTAGGAAAAACATAAATGCTAGTCCACCCAAAATTCTAAAATATAAATACTTATCAATGTAATTATCTTATAATTTGAATACATTAATGTTTACACCTTAATACTATTATAAACTTACCACATCATTTTTCACCAAAAAAATAATAAACTTGAGTAAATAAATAAGTTTTAGTTTTAAGAATTGTCCATTATGTTATTGAATGTGAAATATCTCCTCCAAGTTGGGAGGTCATGTAACACTCTAAATTATTTTATAACTTATTTTTTTTTGTTAGCAAAATGGTGGAACCCCCCTGACTAGCAAGTTTTCCATTGTCTAAGTTACCACGAACCAGGGGCATATAAGCCGTCAAAATCACCCAGGGATCGCACCCAGCCCGGACCACACCAACCCTTAATATGATTGTATTTTTTGGTATCTGTGGGATTAGAACCGACAACCTTTTCTCTTAAGAAGCGTCTTAACCATACCCCACCACCAACTATTCTACATTTCATGGATTTATAACTTATTTTTATTATAATTTACACCTTAATATCATTATAAATCTAGCAAAATAATCCTATATTTTTATTGATATATATATTTTTATTATATCATAAATAGGTAACCTCAAATAACCCTATATTTTACCTTAATAATTACACCTTAATGTTATTTTTTCCTCTCTGAAGAATAATATCAAAGTATTAAAAGCAACCACATTTTTCATAAACCTTTATAGGCCTAACACATAATATCATAGTATTAGTTCTATTCAGTCATATATTAACGAGATTGCGTCTAATTTCCTTTCTACGCTCAAAATATATGCAATCACAAAATTCAATATAGGGAACTAATTAGATTTTCAAAATAAAAAGTTGTTATAGTTGTCACATATTCAAAAAGTTGAACTAAATATGTTGTTCTATTGTATATAAAAAGAGTAAAAAAATATGACTAAATCATCCCTAGTGGGGTTCAAGATCGTATTCCATGTTGTGCTCCTATATGTGCCATATATCGTCTTGGACACACGATCAACCTCTATATTCCTTTCTTGAAACATTTGTTTCAAATTTATCTCCTTGAGAAGATATATATGCAACTTCCTCATATAAAAATATGAAAATGCAATTTCTTTTGTACAAGTTTCATTCATAGCTACTCCACCATCTATTTGGATTCACCAAAAATCTGTTAAGAATTGTAATCTCCACAAACCACTATGAATACTGCATTAATTAGTTAGTTAGCTAAGTAGTTGAGTAGGTTATTAGATAGAATTAGTGGCCCATTGTATTTGATGACCCATGGTATTTATCTATGGTTTTGCTGCTATGTACTCTTATAAATACAACTGCTTAATATTGAGAAGGTAATTCAATTACCGAAGTAATCAATCTGTCCATTGAGCAGAGCGTATGGCCTGATCCATTGCAGTCTTGGGTAATCCTTTTCACATAGTGGAAAACACACACACACGGAGGTTGTGATCAAGACAAGAAGATTGTAGAAGATCGAAGAAAATTGAAGAAGATTGATTCTTGATGATGGAGCTACCAAAAGCATTAGCATAAGAAATTGAAGAGGTAAGAAATCTCTTAACACCGGAAGGATTATGACAAACATTTGATGGAAATGATTATGATGTATGGGCAGTCAAAGTAAGTAATTTGTTAAGGTCACACAATTAATGGCATTTCATAGTTGAAGAAGATCCTAGAGATCCAAATACATTTAATGCTTTGATAGAGTTCGCAAAAGAAAGAAGGCAAGTTGTTTCTTTGAGTCTCATACAAGACGGTATAAACTATTCAATTTTTCATTATATTGCAGAAGGTCATACTCCAAAAAGAGCATGGAATATACTGAAAGAATTATTTAATGAAGAACTAGTGGTAGAATAAAGTGACTTTGCAAGTCATGCAAAGCACCCGGAATCCCACAATGAAGTGGAAGATAGTCAAGATGACTTTGATTATGATGTCGCCCGTGATCATGTAATCTCAACAACGGTTGCTGATCTAGATGTTTTAGCTGATGACAATAAACATGTTAATGTACTAGTACCCAGTGATGTGAGTGATAGTCTCTTTGAGCAAGAGACAGATGATAGCAATAGAGAAGCTGCAACAATTGTAGAGAATGAGCAACAACCAGTTGATAACAACACAAAAGAAACAACAACTGACAATCCACACCAAAACCAAAAAACCATAAGTTTGTGGGAGATCTATGAGGATACTCCTGTTAGTAATGAGCATCTACAATATGCTCTGTTTTCTTCTCAGTCCACAAGTTTTGAAGAAGCAATGAAGGATGCACAGTGGGTACATGCAAATGAAGAAGTCAATGAGAATGATGAACTAACTGCCATTGATGAGCAACACCAATATGTGAATGATCTCGAAGAAAAGATGAAATATATTCATATTTTTTCTAACAAAAAATTTCAGTGTGCAGGTAAAGATGACAACAAGAAAAAACCATGTTGAAACAGAAGAAGAAGACTTGCACTATGTTCTTGAAGCTGAAGAATAACAACTACTTAGCATCAAGATCTAGAAGACAAAGAAGAAGAAGTACAAGTACACTTCAATGAAGAAAGTGAAGCGGAAGTTTTTGAGTGAAATGTAAGCCTAGTTGAGACATAGACCAACATGCATCTTTTTGGATTGATAGTGCTGAAAGTATTGTCCTAGTTGAGATTAAGGGGGTGTGCTAAGAATTGAGAAGGTAATTCAATTGCCCAAACAATCAATCTACCCATTGTATTTTTGTCTTAAATCTACTTTACTTGTTTTCTTTAACAAAATCTATATCTTCCCCTTCCCCTTCCCCTTCCCCTTCCCCTTGATACAACCAATAAAATTGATTAATATATTGGGTTTCTAATAAATATATCGTACCCTACTCCACCCCTGATTGGATTGTTGTATAGGGCACCAAAAAAAAGGTCCAGCTCTATGATTTTTCCAATGAACTTTGTGCCTATGGGTGGATCTTTATGTTGTGGAAAAGCATATATAAGTTTCTACCACATCATTTCTTACGAAAAAACATATAAAAATGAACATATAAGTTTTAGTTCAAATAGTTTAGAGAATTAGAATAAATGATCATATATAAGATGAAAGGTCATAAATCTCACTTTTTTTTAACATTATGATTTATCTTATAATTTAAATACATTAATTTTATAGATTTTCCAAAAGCATATATAAGTTTCTACAAAGTCATTTCTTAAGAAAAACATATAAAAATAAACATATAAGTTTTAGTTCAGATAGTTTAGAGAATTAGAATAAATGATCATATATAAGATGAGAGGTCATAAATCTGACCTTTTTATTACAATATGATTTATCTTATAATTTAAATACATTAATATTATAGATTTTCAAAAAAAATATAAACTTAGGTTAAACGTGTTTTGAAAATTTGATTAAGTGAGATCTCGCCTCTACAATGGTGGTCATAGATTTGACTTTTTAACACTAAATTATTTTATAATTTAAATATATTAATATTCACACCTTAGTATTATTATAAATCAAACAAACTCAAGTAATCTCATAGTTTTAATAATATATAATTTTTATAAAAAATACACAAAGTTTAACTTCAAGGAGTAATATAAATTGTTATATGTAAGATCTGATCCAAATTGAAATGTCATAGATTTGACTTTTTAACCCCCAAAATTATCCTATAATTTAAATACATTAATGCTTACACACCCTGATTTAAATCTGTACACACATAGATCCCATTTGAAAAGGATTTATGTTTACTAATTAATGTTACAGTTTATGCATGATGTGCAACCATTGCCTCTGACACGCAGACACACGATAAAAACAGCCGCACACTCCTTTTTAGTTTTGGTACATCCCGTTAAAACAGTCGTAGTTTCCTCTTTAGTTCACATATCAATTTGAGATCAAAACAAAGAGAAAATATGGTTAAGCCCAGACAATGTCCAAAAGCTCCACGGACTCCTCTTAAATTTATTTATAAATCTAATAAAATATGTATTTTTTCCAAATATCTTGATCATTAATAAATTTAATAAAATATGTTTTTTTTCCAAATATCTTGATCATTAATAAATTTAATAAAATATGTTTTCTTTTTAATGTAAATTGGAATTTTTTTTTGAATGTAAATTAGAATCTCGGTCACCCAGACTTTAAAGCACCTGGTCTCTGTGGCCGGTGTAGTATAGTTCGACCATTTTGATCAGCTCTATTAAATCATCATTCTTTACTTGTTTTTTTATTGGGTTTATTGAAGTTAGTATATATTTTAATTGATGATTTATTAATAATAAGTTATATATTTATAAGAAAATAAAAAATATAGATTTAAATAAAATTCAGAATTTAGTTTAGTATGTAAATCTTTTTTATGTTCTCAAATTCTTTGTATGTAAATATACTTTGATGATTGGATGGTTCAAATGACATAGCTAGAAGTATCCAAGTTTAATTAAAGTTATTAGTTTAATTAATTGGATTATATATATTTTTTATTTTGAAATCTAAGTTAAAGTTGAAACTTGATTTGATTTTTTTTTAAAGAGCCACTCGTCAAGTTGACATGAAATTACACTTATCCGGTTATGAACAAAACCTATTCTCTTATGAAAGTTCTTTTCCTCTCAATGAGATGAATTTAAAATATTGAGTTAATTCTTGTCTTTTTTAAACCATGGAAATCTATCTCTTGGGGATTACCTAGGTGAGGCCTAGGTTCAAAGCCTAGGGTGCCACTATAACCCATGAGTGTGGGGAAGAGTGAAAATTATTGTGACACCTTTCTCTCATGTCTTGTTGGGTTATTTGGTCGATACGGATTTTTATTATTATTTTCATTTGGTTTTAACTTTTTATTTTAAGAGTTGATATGACTTTTTTTTATTACTTTTTATGTTTTTTAATATAAATAATTTTTTAAATTTGTTATTTTATGAGCTTACATGAATTTTCTTATTCTTTTTATTTTTGGTGATGTTACTTTATGTTATGTGACAACATCTGCCCCATACTAGGTTGTAGTAAAATTAATTTACACATTGAGAAAAATTTTACACATGAAGAAATTCAATATCTTGTACTTTTATTGACTAATATGGATTTTATTTTTACTTTTTATTTTTCTGTAATGTAAATAATTTTATTTATTTATTATTTTAAGAATTAAGATGATTTTTTATTTTATTTTTCATAACTTTACCTTATAGCATCTTCCTATATTAAACTATAAAGTATTCACTTCACTTAATACAATAAAATAACAAAATACTTAAAGTTTAGAAAGAATTAAATAAATGACCTTGATTTACTTATTTTTTCAAAATTTTAATAATCTAAATCATATTAAAATAAACAAAATCTCATCATAATTGAAGTCACACTAATTGAGAGGCCACTTGCCACTTACAAGTGATGTAAGTCTAATTGACATATATCACTATTTGCAAGTGCTATGTATCATATAACACTAGTTCATCTTTAAGAAAATTTCAATATACTACTTAGAAGAAAAACTACATATCATCGTACAGCGTAATATTAGAAAGTTAAATTTAAATAACTAAAGTTAATTAAATATTCAAACATAACCTTCAATATTTTTTATTTACTGAACAATGTCCTTATTAGGTAGTCTTTTCAAATATTTTTCAAATATTTTTATCGTTCTGGGTAGTAAACCATTGTCCCATCACTTTTGACGTAGATTTGTTTGCCATATCCATGTTACTGATATATATTTCATCATACACAGAATCAAACAGGTGTACAGTAAAACGTAGAGTCACAGAGAGCGACAATAGATTAGAAGCAGGCCAACCGTTCTCGAATACATCCTTCATGTATGCCGTGGAAAAGGAGTTATACCTTGGTTCTTTGTGCGAAGTTCGTAATGCATCAAAACCATGGCAGTTTTGGATGATCATGTTAAAGAATGGAAACTTTGACACACAAGCCGGTTTATGTCCTTCAAATGGTAAAAATATACCTCCTTTTAAACAACCAGGAAGCTTTCCCTGTTTCGGTAAAGGCTGCATGAACCATCCTCTTGTATACCATAAACCATCAATGGTTCAATCTGGAGGCAGATTAAAAGGAAGTTTCTATGGATCTTATGATTTGGAAGCCGATTTAAAATCAGGAACAGAAAATATCTCTTATTATTCGGTAGTATGGGAGAAGAACCCTAAAACAGGGAGCTGGGTATTTCACCATACTTTGAAAATTTCAAAGAGGTATCCATGGTTGATGTTGTATCTGCGTGTTGATGCTACTCAAGGATACTCTGGAGGATACCATTATGAAACTCGAGGGATGATGAAGCAAATTCCAGAGTCACCAAATTTTAAGGTTCGCTTGACCCTCAATATAAAAAAGGAGGTGGTCCAAAGAGCCAGTTCTATCTCACTAATATTGGGAGTTGCTGGAAAAATGATGGAAGCCCATGTGATGGGGATGTAGAGACTGATGTTACTAGATACAGTGAAATGATCATTAACCCAAGTGTTACTAATTGGTGCAAACCGGGAGGCTTTTCTCTTTGTCCTCTTTATCACATCACTGCCAAAGGTGTCAAGATCTAGAGAAATGATACAAAGAGCTTTCCATATGCTGCATACCACTTATACTGCTCCCCAGGCAATGCAAAGCATATGGAGAAGCCTTTTGTCCCTTGTGATCCATACAGTAATCCACAAGCACAGGAAATAATGCAATTATTGCCACATCCAGAATGGGCAGTCCATGGCTATCCCTCCAAGAGTGGGGAAGGATGGATTGGTGACCCTAGAAGCTGGGAACTAGATCTTGGAGGCCTTCAGTCATTGTTAATGCTTACACCTTACATCCAGTGAATGATAAATTCATTTTTGTTAGCCATTTAATTGTTGGTTTCTTTTTCTTGCTTAGAGGAGATCGATTTAATGCCCTAAATTTGACTTATAAAATCCTTGATGGGTGTGGCGTTGCAGGATCCTGAGACTAAACCTGCAAGGAGAATATGGCCTTCGATTGATCTTGGCACTGAAGTATTTGTGAGTGACAATGATGAAACCGCAGAATGGACTGTCAGTGACTTTGAAAAATAAGTGAACTTCATGGAGATGATGGTTTATGCAGAAATAATTCTAGCAGGCATGTAGATTCAAGAAAACTATTTCTGTGACTAAACATGCGAGGAGAACATGGCCTTCAATTGATCTTGGCACCTAAGTATAGGTTCAAGTGACTAGGATGAAACACTAGAATGGACTGATGGTGACTTTGCCATTGTTATTCCAATTGCAAATAAGTGAACTTCATGGAAATGATGTATTATGTAGAAATAAATCCAATTAGCATTTAGACATTGTGGGGTTAGCATGTGAGTTCATATTAGGAGATTTAATATTTTTAAAAACAGAAAGTAATATATTGTTTAGTATATAGGGATGAAGGAGTATTTTTAATATATTAAGAACATAAAGGGGTTTTATAACTATGTTCCTATGGGGTTAAATAGAGTTGTGGAGGATTTTAATCATGTGAAATCATAATAGTGTTTAAATAAGTGTGATGTATGTATGAAGGTGGTGTGAATTCTATTTTGTTCCTAATCATATTGGTGTTTGAATAGATATAATCTATGAGCGAAGGTGGTTTAAGTTAAATTGGAATGATTATGTATGAAGTCAATCTATGTTCAGTGGTTGTTACCCATCCTAAAATATATCCTCTCACTATAATTTATTATTTCACCTTACAATATTTCTATGGGTTATAAGAATTGTGTCATGTCAAGTTACTAAGGGTCAAATAAAAATGGGCTTTAAAAATGCAATGGTAAAAGTGGATACCTAGGATTTCTAGTGAAAAAAATGGATTTTTTAATTGGAAAGGTATATTGAAAAGGGGTTAAACAAAATGATTTTTTGAGGAATTTCTCAATATCTAATAAAATTAAAGATATTCTTTAATATCTTATGAACACACATTCCATGTAGTTAGTTCAGAGAGTGACCCCCCAAGCATCTAGATTTAACCAAACTATTTCATTCAATTTTAACTCTATTATGCAGATTTTTCCGAGCCATTAAAATACTAACTTCAATATAATTGTTTTCTATTTCTCTTATTCTAGTTTATTCTAATAAGTTTGAAATGAACTAAGGAAAATTATTATAACATATGGCATCATTTTATTACCTATTTAACTTTGAATTATGATTAAATAATAAATATAATATTATGACTTTACACAAAATCATGAGAAAGAAAATGGTGATTAACTTTGAATTATGATTTAAATAATAAATATAATATCACGACCTTACACAAAATCATGAGAAAGAAGATGGTTGATCCAACCAGCAGTTGGTAGGTTGTCAAGCTTCGACAAAGTTAGCACTTCGACTGCTTCGACTACTCTGACTGCTTCGACAGGTTTTCCTTGACAGGTCCTCCTTGTTAGGTTCTCTCGAAAGGTTCTCCTCGACATCTTCCCCTCAACTTACATCATACCAACATGCTCTGCGACGATTGAACTTCTGAACCGTTATAACTTCTTTGTAAATGAACATAATGGGTAGTCACCCAAGCGTCTCATCATCCTAATTAAGCATGTACACTAATGTAATATATGGAAATTCTGATTCCTCCATCTTTCATGGAGAAGAAGTAATAAATTAGTTCAAATTCTTGCATTTTATCTGTTCGTATACTTTCTGTCGCCCTAAGTGTATTACCTTATTTGTTGGTTCTTTTTATATGCTTCCACCATAACATAACTTGACTCATTCAGTCGAATGTTGTCCCCAACGTGCACTCGGGAATGACCTGGATCATTGGTATCAGAGAAAGATCTTGTCCAAAGATTAAGTTACATAAGCACTTCCATTGAAGTTATTTAACTTATTCCTGTTCAAACACACGTACAAACTCAACAACACACGAAGACACTTCAAATTCATAAAAGATGGAGGCCCAACAGAACGAAATGTTGGCCCAGTTCAGTGAAATTATCATGCGAGTCACTTCAAACTCTGAGGAATCCTCGATGCGACATCACTCTGATATAATCAACTCCTTTAAAGTGAAAATGAATCTAGACATACCGAACCTTAAAGGCAAGATTGACACGGAATCCATCGAAAATTGGGTACAACAACTAGAATTTTACTACTCGGTAAATCAACTCTCCTAAGCGGAAAATATCACCATTGCATCCTTAAAGATGTCAACCTTTGTACACTGATGGTGGGAGAATCTATCGACAAATATGAAAAAGAAGACGACCCCATAAACACATGGGTAAAATTTGTTGAATATGTCCGAAAGGAGTTGTACCTTCCCAAGTATCTTGAACAATAGTATAAGAATTGGTAGCAGCTAAGGCAATGGAAAGACCAGTCTATACAGAGTTACATCAACGAGTTCTATCGACTCATGGCTAGACTTGGCATCCAAGAAGAAGAGAAATTGCTTGTCCTGAAGTACGTCAACGGTTTATCCCTGTACATTCAGCAATAAATGGAGTTTGTGACTATCATCATGCTTGCAGATGCATTTCATTACGCCATCAAGCTTGAAGCTAAAAAAAAGGAAAAACACGTTTCACGAACAGGGCAACAGGTCGAACATCCGATGAGAAGTCACTAGCTGACTCTGACAAGTTCAATAACCCTTCTCAGTTGACTCCGCCAAAGCCCGAACATCAAAAGAAGAAATTTCAGAAAGACAAGAGGGATCGCAATAGACAGGCTCCTACCGGTAAATGGTGTGATTATTACATTTCAACATGGCATGATACATCATAATGAAAAACTCGGAAGACATTTCTGGAAAAATTGTCGACATTTGACTTGTCCAACAGAACCCTGATAGAATCTGATCCAGATGCATCAACTCTCTTGGCTTCGACCTCGACCACTCCAATAGGCTCAACCATCGTTGATGAGGAGGAATGAGAGCACCTATTCCATACATGGATATGGGTTCATAAAAATCCATTACATATGATTGTGGATAATGGTAGCCACAAGAACTTCGTTTCTGAAGATCTTGTCAAGAAATTAGGTCTTGTCACCACACCACATCCTCAGCCTTACAATATTAGTTGGAGGAAGGATGGATAGGAACTAAGGATCACACACGAATCCAAACTCACCTATTTCATTAAGCCTTTTGAAGATGAAGTACTATGTGATGTGGCATTGATTTCTGTAGCTGATGCCTTATTTGGCAAACCATACCTATGGGATCAACACGATACATATCAGTCACGGCCTCAGAAGGTGATTGTCAAAATCCGGAATCAATGGTATGTCATACCAGAGTGACAACCCACATCAAAGGTTGCTATGATATCTGCCAAACAAATGAAGAAGATTATCAATCATGCTTAAAAATTCGCATTAATCATGATAAAGCCTCAACATTCCAGAATTACTGCAACAACGAGTTGACTCACTGACCAACGTAACTCCCGACAATAACAACAAATTGACAACAATCTTGACAAATACCAAAACATATTTCAAGCACCAAACGGAGTACCTCTGCATTGTCAGGTAAAACACCCCATTGAACTTGTTCCTGGTTCTTCATTACCTTACGCATCTGTTTACTGAAGATCCATTCTCGAAAATGAAGAGATTCACAGACAAATCCATGATTTTATCGACAAGGGTCATCTCCACCCCAACTCCTCTCCTTGTGGAAGTCCAGTCATCTTAGTTCCAAAGAAAGACGGTACTTGGTGCATGTGCATCAACTACCGGGATCTCAACAAAATTTCAGTGAAAAACATATACCTTCTTCCATGGATTAATGAACTCATCGACAATCTCAAAGGTGCCAAGTTCTTTACAAAACTCAACCTCAAGTCGGGATACCACCATATTCCAATCGAGTCCACCAATGTATGGAAAACAACTTTCAAGACCAAGGAAGGATTATTGGAATGGTTAGTCATTCCTTTCGAATTAACCAATGCACCTACAACCTTCATGAGATATATGGATGACCTTCTACGACCTTTCATCGGTAAGTGTGTCATTGTCTATCTCGACGATATCTTGATTTTCAGTCGATCAAGGGAAGAACATGTCCAACAAATTCGACAAGTTTTTGACACTCTCCAGCAATATAGACTATATCTGAACATGGAAAAATGATCATTTGTGATGACCAACATCAAATATTTGGGGTATGTAATTGACTCCGCAAGAATTCATGTCATCCCATAAAAAGTACAGATCCTCAAAGAATGGCCCATTCCTCAAAACATTTAAGAACTAAGAAATTTTCTTGGTTTGGCGAATTTCTATCGACAATTCATACTTGGCTTCAGCCACATTGCATGGCCTTTAAATCAGTTGACGAAAGGAAATGGGAAAATTGTCTTCAATTGGACACCGACACAACAACAAGATTTTGAACAACTCAAAAACAAGCTTTGTAATACCCCAATACTTGTGTTACCTGATTTGCATAAACTCTTTGAGATTGAGACGGATGCATAAAACTATGCCCTCGGCCCACTGATCACTCAGTCAGGTCTCCCAGTTGTGTTTCATTTTGAGAATTTCAGTGACACCGTTAGAAGGTACTCGATGTATGAAAAAAAATGTGCGCCATTGTGCAAGCTCTTAAGCAATACTACATTCTTGGCAAGGAAATGGTCATCCTCAATCACCATAAACCTTTGCAGTTCGCTCCGTGCCAGTCTAAACTACAGACGACATGACAAATCAAGTGGATTAATTACCTACAACAATTTCAGTTGGTAATTAAGTATTAGAAAGGAAAAGGCAATTCCTTAGCCAATTGTCTCAGCAGAACACCCATTAATCTACTTTATACAATGATGAGTATGAAAGGTTATGCCATCACTACTTGGCCGCAATTGTATCTGGTAGGCTGTGATTTTTCTACAATTTATCGACAGCTTCAGACTAACAAGTTGTTAAATGCTGACTACTTTCTGAAGGACACCTTGCTATAAAATATTGGATAGCTTTGTGTACCGACCGATGAGCACTGACAAAAGATCTTTTGAGACGTTCACTACAACAAGAATGCGGGACATTTTGGAGTCACAAAAACACTTGTTATCCTCCAAAAATATTTCTATTGGCCTTCACTTAAATCCGATGTCAAAAAGTACATTCGATTGTGCATGGTTTGTGCCATTGCTAAACTGTCGGATCAACGACAAGGACTCTACACACCCTTTCCAGTTCCTAGTCGACCATGGGAATCTATTTCTATGGACTACTTGATGGGATATTTTACTGCCAAACATCATGATGACGCAATACTAGTAGTAGTCGATAGATTTTCCAAGATGGCTACACTCATACCATGCAAGAAGGCTACGACAACAAAACAGACTACTGAAATCTTCTTTGAAAGTGTGTGGAAACATTATGGCCTCTTGACGACCATTATTTCCGGCAGAGATGCTAGATTTGTTAGCACCTTTTGGAAAAATCTCTGGAAATAGTTCGACATGAGACTTTGTTTGTCGACAACCTTCCATCCACAGACAGACGAACAGACAAAAGTTGTAAATCACTTAGTCGTACAATTTATTCGCATGTACAACCACAAGCATCATTGAACATGGGATGACATCCTTCCATACATACAACACAATTACAATCGTGCTCAACACAGCTCTACGGGAAAGAGTCCATTTGAGATCTGTAACAAATTTCAACCCTCAGCACTTATCGACTTAATCAGTTCCTCGACGTAGTTGAACGACACCGACTTTGAAGGAAGAGAAGTGGAGAAAGCATTGAAGTTCAAAGATCAAATATACAACATCCAAAAGCAAGCACAGGAGACGTTACAACAAGCTAATGCAAAAGCTAAGCCTCAACACGACAAGCATCATATTCCTCATTCATTCCAAATTGGGGATCAGGTTTAGTTACATCTAAGGAAGGAATGCTTCACTGGTCCATAAAGAAATATGAAACCTTTGCGATATGGTCCATACAGTATCCTTAAACAGATTGGAGAAAATGATTTTCAGCTCAACATTCGTGCATGCCTTGGCCTACATCCGGTTTTCAATGTAGATCTACTTAGACCATACCATGCACCATTGTTGGAACATAACGACTTGCAGAAAACAGAACCTGAAGACATCCATTCGGATGTTCAGGAACCTCTTCTTTGTGACACCATTGTGGGACGATGCCTATGCCATTCAAGGAAGAACTCCATTCCCTTGTTTCAAGGGGCTAAAGCTGGACAACTTCCCGCACAAGGAAAATGGTACTCTACTACTGATGTAGCCAATACATAATGGAGCCCATTATTTCTTAAGCAAGGAGGAATGATCCAACCAACAGTTGGTAGGTTTTCAAGCTTCGACAAAGTTAGCACTTCGATTGCTTCGATTGCTCTGACTACTTCGACAGGTTTTCCTCAACAGGTCCACCTCGACATGTTCTCTCGACAGGTTCGCCTCGACAAGTACGCCTTGACATGTTTGCCTCAACATATAACATACCAACATGCTCTGTGACGATTGAACTTCTGAACGATTATAACTTGTTTGTAACTGAACATAACGTGTAGTCACCCAAGCGTCTTAGCATCCTATATAAGCATGTACACTAATGTAATATATGAAAACTTTGATTCCTCCATCTTTCATGGAGAAGAAGTAATAAATTGGTTTGAATTCTTTCATTTTGTCTATTCGTATACTTCCTGTCGACCTAAGTGTATTTCATTCTTTGCTGGTTCTTTTTATATGCTTCCGCCATAACATAACTCGACTCATTCAGTCGACTGTTGTCTCCAGCGTACACCTGGGCACGACTTGGATCAATGGTGATAAGAAGAAAATTTTATATTTCATTCCTATTGACCCTACATACACTTTTCAATTGGGACTCTTGGTTTGGTTAGAGTTTTCTTTATTAGTATTTCATTTTTAATGTCTTATAACACATTAGTATTATATTTGGGTACAAATTTTGACATGATATTAATATTAGTTTTGTCGTATTCATGTTGGAATAAAAAGTATTACAATGTTAAATATTTTATCATAAATACATTGAAATTTTTATATCCATTAATATTTTATTGCAATTTCAAAAATTATAGTTGTTAATGTGTCATTCTAACATTTTTTTTGCAAATAGTTATTAGTATCTTAACATGATTCCAATCTACCTCTGATAACAAAGGGCTCCATGTGTTTAGTAAGCTAACAAGTTTTTTCAAAATGTTGTTGGTCTTTTGATGCTCATCCAACATATCTATGATGATAAAAGGATTCTATGTTTTAGTTCCCTAGCCTTTTCTTGGCAAATAATCATGAGTATTATGTCATTAAGATAACAAAATTACATCAAACTAATGTATCCTAAAACACCATAATTTCATAGGAACATCATTGGAACATCCGAAAGGACTTCAATAACATATCCCAACACACACCATAATGTCACAAGAATGTCATAAAAACGTATCCCATCACACACGATAATGTTTTATGATGGTCACACCAACGTCAAAAGAACGTATTTGAATGTTGATACATTTTTTTTATTACAACAAGCATTTTAGTAGGGAATTGGAATTTTGAGTTGGTCTAGATTCTTTTCAAAATATATATCAAGCAACCATCCAATTAAGATTACTTCAAAAAATTTGTCACTCCCACATATTTCACTGTATGAATCTTCTATTAACCAAATAAATACAACATGACTAGATAGTCATTGGCCTTGGAAGAATAAAACACAAATGAAATGGATAATGAGGTTGTATAGAGTTGGTTGCAAAAGAATATTATCAAATTGATGGGATATACTTTGGTGATATTTGTTTCCCTATTTTTAAATGTAGCAGGTCTATTAGATTTATGTTATCTATAACAATATATTTTGATTTAGAAATATATTAGATGGATGTGAAAACAATATTCTTGCATAGCGGCTTAAAGGAGGAAAATGTTTGACACAATGAGAGAACTACATTGAAAAAGTTAAAAGCTCATTGGTTTGAAAATAAAAAAAGGTGTTTAAATGGTCTCAAATAGTCTCCTAGAATATGATACCAAAAGTTTCATTTCTTTGTATGTGATTGGTAAACTTGAGATCCAAATCATATTGAGATGTGTATTACAAACAAAATCGTGGCGATTTCTCTGTTATCACTTTGTATGTCGATGACATGTTGTTTTTTTGGTAATAGTAAGGATGTGATTTATAATTTGAAGTCTTAGCTTTCAACACAATTTGACATGAAGTATTTGGGAGTTAAGAAATATGTATTAGGAATGGATATTATGAGATATCAAGTGAACAAAAATATTTGGTTGAGATAGATTAAGTCTGTGAACTTTGCGGTACAACATTTCAGGTTGTAGATTGGAGACCATTTGGAGTGTTTTGATTTCTATGGGAACTAAAATTTTAGTTGAGTAATGTCTTACAACACTCGTAGAGATGGAGGATACGGATTTTTTTCTCTTTTATATTGAAGTTGGTAGTTTGATGTAAGCTATGGTCTTTACTAGATAAAAAATTACCCAAGTGCTTGGAGTCTTGAGCTAATTCATTGCTAATCTTGGATGTGAACATTAGGAAAGAGTGAAGAGAGTCTTTATATATTTCTAGGTACATCGAAATATTCCATTTGTTATCATACTAAGGTTTCAATGTACCCATACTTAGTGGACATATAGGGTTATGTGAATTCTTATTTGACAAGGGATGTAGATAGAAGGAAATCTACTAGTGGATATGTGTTTTCACTATTTGGTGGAGTAAGGAGTTGGGTGAGCAAAGGACTATTTGTAATCACTTTGTCCATTTCAAAGGATGAGTATATGTGATTTACCTATGCTTGTAAGGAGGCCATAATAGGGCTAAGTGAGTGATCTATATTAGTTTAGTGTGATAATAGTGTTTCCATTTCCCTACCTAGAAATATGGCTTTTCATGTTTAGACAAAGAATATTGATATCGAGTGTACCATTTCCTTAAGTACATGATAGAGGATGGAAACATGATATTTGATCATGTTGACGCTTTGCAAAATGTAGTGGATGCATTGGAAAAACTATTAATCACATGTAATCTCAAGTGGTGTTATGATTTTATGGGCCTTATCACCCCTAGGAGTTCGCTCACAATTTTTTGTATTCTACCTTATATGATTGTTGCAAGGCATATGAAACATAATATAAAGTTGGGACATGTGTGCCATACACCTTACATTCCTGTAGTAGAGTACGTAATAATTGTAGTAAGGTAGTAATGCGTTTTGAGTTGTTGTAGAGAATAAATGTTAAGTAATGGAAAGGAATAAATGTCTATCACTAATAAGAAATGAACAATAGTTAGCAAATTAATTTCCAATGTTTTCAACACTAACCATTTAAAAACCATAAATGATAATTTATGTTTTTGTTATGTTATTTATTGAGTTCTAAGATTGGAGAAAAAAAGTACAATAACTTTTTTATGTTGGTTAAATTTATTTAAAATCTTTATGCTACTAAACACTCCTTTTGTGATCCCAAAGCCTTTCTCCAAAATTATTTTCCAATAATTGTATTTTTTTTCATTTTATTTTAAGGAAAATATTTTCTATTAACTAAACAACNTCTACAGAGGTGTACATACACTACCCCCCTCTGGATTTGAACCTGTGACCTCCTAAGAGGAAACACATGCTCTTAACCATTAGGCCCACTCATGCTGTACCATTAGGCCCACTCATGCTGTATTATAAAGGTCGCAATCTTTATTAACTAAAGTGGAGCTATTCTAAGAATCCAAAAATTAATACATTTTATAAAGCAAGATTGATGTGAGAAGTGTCCATCCTTTAAATTATATCTATGTTTTGTTGGTACTTGTTATTAGTTTCATTTCTTTTATCTTACTTTTAAAAAGTATTAATATTGACATATATGTTTATAATTTTCTAATATATTATATAAATATTTTATTTTTTAATGACATAAATAAAAAAATATATATTAAAATTCTATTGTAATTATAAATTTCAAATCAAAATTATTATATATATACTTAATTTAGATAAATTATGCTTATTTTATTTATTTGGTTCAATATGTTTTTATTCATTTCTTCATTTGAGTTTTATGATATAAATAAACTTTCACAACTTTTTACAAAGATTAGTGTATTTAAAAGAAAAAATTATAATTATTTAAATATAAATATTTAAAAAATAATAATAAAAATAAAATAACAATTTAAGAAAGTTCATGGTTATAGAAAACTAAAAACATAAAAGTAGAACAATGTGAATTCAAATTTCATATAAAATACACAATGAACACCACAAGTACGTTTATATGCTATAATGTACATAACTATTTTGGGGAACTTGCCTCTTGCACTTGGGTTCTCACTCGTGAGCTATGGCCACTTGTCTTTTCCTCTTGTGGGTCAAGAAACACTCTTCAATAGATATTCCACTTTTGTCCCCTTCAGTATATTTTATTAATAAAATAATAATTCATTACATTTGTTTTATTTTTTACTTTCTGTCAAAAATATTTAAATAATAAATAAAATATCTCAGCATAAATTAATAATAAATTCTTAATTTTAGTTGCATTACATACACCTCCCCTTAGAGGATAACACTATCCTCGGTGTTACTAACTTTATGATTTATTCTTCCATTTCTACATCTCGGAATAGGATTGGATATGCTTCCCGCACAACACTTTTCAATTCCCAAGTAGATTCTTCCGGACTTAGGTGCTTCGATTGCACCTTGACTTGTCCGATGGTATGGTTCCAAAGTAAAAGTTCGCTCCTATCGAGAATACACTTCGGTCCCACCTGGATCTCTCCTTTATGTTCCACTTGGATACCATTCCAATGATCACATGAGTAGCATCATGAATACATTTTTTTAAAATAGAAACATGAAAAACATTATGCACTTTAATAGTGGGTGGTAGGGATAACTAGTATCAGGGTTTAAGTAATAAATTTAAAGGATAACTCTGTAACTTAACCTGACAGGGATACATCCCGTGTATAGTAAATTTTATTTGTTGTTTAGATTCTGACTATAAATTGTTTAGTATTTAAACATGTTAACCTTAACTAGGTTAATTGCAATTTAACTAGATCTATGACATAATAAAGAACATATATAATTCACCAATATACAATCATTTAAGGAATTAAATCAAATTTACAGTATATCAAATCATTTATAAATCCTTAACTAGGGTATGGATGCCCGATCTAAGAATCCTTTCTAATCAAATCTAATCATTCGTAGATATTAAACAAAGGACATAAACAAATCTAGAATTGATATAAAATAGGATTTAGAATTGATACATGCTAGATAATTTTTCAATAAGAATGCATAAACAATTCTATTTATGAATATAGCTGTGAATCGAGATTTAAAATAAACAACCTACTGTAGTTAGAACATAGAGCAAGAACCTGACACCACTATTAGGAAAACAAAAATGGAATAGTTGTTCCTCCCAACCAACTCCTAGAGTAGCCAAGTTACTTGCTCCAGAACCCCCGAGCATATTCAGTGAGCCACAAGAGAAAAATCCACTTAATGCTCCATCTCTTGCATTATCAAATTCAATCCATGTCCAATGCTAGCCTCATGCTTGATAATGGAAATACTATTATGTAGTATTTTTCCTAGGGCATGGTCATTTATGAGCCTCCTTCTCTTTAGCACTCAACTAGGAGTTGTAACCTGATTTTGGAGAAGATGCCTCCTGCACCTTGAGTTCTCACTCATGAGCTATGGCCACTTGCATTTTCCTCTTTTGGTTTAGGAAACACTCTTCAACAGATATTCCACTTATGTCCCTTTCAGTATCTTTTATTAATAAAAGAATAATTCATTACATTTGTTTTATTTTTTACTTTCTGTCAAAAATATTTAAATAATAAATAAAATATCTCTGCATAAATTAATAATAAATTATTAATTTTAGGTGCATTAAATACACCTTCCCTTAGAGGATAACACTATCCTGTGTGTAACTAACTTTCTGGTTTATTCTTCCATTTCTACATCTTGGAATAGGATTGGATATGCTTCCTGCACAACACTTTCCAATTCTCAAGAAGATTCTTCTGGACTAAGGTGCTTCTATTCCACCTTGACTTGTCCGTTGTTACGGTTTCAAAGAAAAAGTTCTCTCCTGTCGAGAATATGCTCTAGTCCCACCTAGAACTCTCCTTTGGGTTCCACTTGGATAACATTCCAATGATCACATGAGTAGCATCATGAATATATTTTTTTTAAATAGAAACATGGAAAACATTATGCACTATAGTAGTGGGTGGTAGGGCTAAATGGTATGCAACCGGTTCTTACCATTAATCACATGTAATATCAAGTGGTGCTATGATTTTATGGGCCTTATCACGCTTAGGAGTTCGCTCACAATTTTTTGTATTCTACCTTATATGATTGTTGCAAGGCATATGACACGTGGTATAAAGTTGGGACATGTGGGTCATACACTTTACATTCTCATAGTAGAGTAGGTAATGATTGTAGTAAGGTAAGTAATGCATGTTGAGTTGTTGTAGAGAATAAATTTTAAGTAGTGAAAAATAAATGTGTATCACTGAGAGAAAATGAATGCTTTAGCAACAATAGTTAGCAAATTAATTGCCAATGTTTTCAACTAGAACAATTTAAAAACCATAAATGGTTTATGCTTTTGTTATGTTATTAGTCCCTGCCTTCAGGATACAGAGACTATTGTAATTGCCTTGCAACCATTTTCATTAGTTAGGCACAGAAGCCTATACATTATTGCAAAATTTATCTTAAGTTTCTTTTAAAACATTATTTTTTTATTAAAACATTTTTCAAAACACTTTTGCTGAGCGAATGGTATCTGTCCTGCCTTTTTGTCAACCAATGAATAATTTGGACCTCTTATTTGGCCTCAAAACGAGGTGAGGCTCAATTCCACATAAATTTACTATAGTTTTTTTTATCCCAAATGTGAAAAACATAAAAATGAATTAATGTTAGGATGGGCTTAGCATTAGTTCTGCAACATTAAATGTTGGATATAGGTTTTACTTTTCTCTCTCTAGGTTAGTTGTGGTAGTTAGAGGTTAGTTGTGGCGGTTCATTGTGGCAATAGGCATGATGGCCACTTGTATGTACTTTCATCTCTGTGGTGTCATAGTTTTGCACCAAGTCCACCGCGTCCAACATAATTGGTGTTCTTTTCCTAGCTCCACTCTAATGTCGGTTTGGCAAGAGCATTTTCTTCCTGCAATGGACTCTTCTATCAGTATTGCGTATGTTTCCTGTAATCACCTCTTCTATCAATCAGTAGCCCCAGGAACATTACTGCAATCACCTCTTCTATCAATCAGTAGTGCATAGTGCGTCTGTTGTAGCCCCGAAACATTGAGGATTACATAGCTCCTCCTTCCAAATTTTTTTTTTCCAGCATAACAACATACCATAGTAGCATCAGCTATTTTTGTTGATCCAGCTCCATTCTGCAATTGACTCATCTCCAGTCCGCAATTGAATATGCACCAAAAAACGGATGATGTTTGTGTAAACTACACCTCTCACCTCTCTAGTGGTCGCTTCATTATCGCTTCTTTGTCAACATTAAGGTAAAAATCATCCGTTTGAAAGTAATAATTCTGCTGTATAACTTGTCTAGATATTGCACCCTTGTCTTCAGAGGCTCTGCCAAACAAGACACGTAGGCCAATCCTTCTCTCAGTGTCCACAAGTGCGAGCAGTAATCCACCTGTTTTTATCAAACCCAGGTACCAGTTCTGGTGATTTTCCATGCAAACAAATCAGTCTGTCTTGTTTAGCTATTCTTTAATCTATTTGGACTTGCTTAAGAATGGGATTTTTGTCTCAAGTTTTCTCAAGAAAACCACCAAAGTTCTCCAATTCACTGAAGCCACCTTCTCCTTTACAAAAAATGCATTTTCCTTCATCTTCAGACATATCATTACCTTCGGGAAAGTTAATGCTTATGAATTCGAAGAGTCTGTAGTCTGAATACATGGACGCCGAAGAATACATGTATAACCTTTTTTCCCCTATTCTACTTGTTTGCTCACCCATTCTGTAATTTCTTGTCCATTTTTTTTTCATTGGTTGTGTTGTTGTTTTCGCCCCATCAAGTTTGCCCGACTTTTTACATAATCAATATATGACACATCCATCAACATCATTTAGAGACTGTGTAAAAACGTCAAGTAGATCTTGTTATGTTCATGGATCTGTCTCAATAATAATAGAAAGCAACAATGACCAGTGTATTTGTAGGAATGTGGAATATCGTTGGAATAACTCCATCTCAAGATTTAGATTTGGAATACTAATTTTAAGGCTTTTTGAAAATTGACTGACCTAATAGTTGGCTACAATTTACAATTTGGAATTTACAATCCAATATATTTGGCACAGGAGAAATTGCGCCATACATATCACCCACCAATAGGTTTCTTGTTTTTCTTAAGAAAATGCAAAAAAATAAAGTGTATATGTTCAGGTTGCTATGCAACTAAAAATAACTAGGTTTCTTGCTTTTCTTTTCTTAAGAAAATGCAAAAAAATAAAGTGTATGTTTAGGTTGCTATACAACTAAAAATAACTATATCAACAATTAACAGAAAGGACAGTTAGGATGCAGAACTGCTGGCAATGTTATTTTGTTTAGTGGAGAAACATATTATAATGAAATGCAAACGGTAAAATATGAGTTAATGGAGTCACCTCTGGTAGTCCTGCTTGCATTCTCCAGAAAGTCAAAGTGAAGACAAAGTGCTTGGGAAGGGAGAAATACCCTACTTTGTACATGGCATCATATCTCATGGATTGTGAATGGGAAAGTGCATATTTTTCAGGAGTCAAACCAACCTGGAAGCTAACGAATCACATAATACTTTGTTAACCTCAGGACTAAGTATTTACAATAACGTTAATTGTCTTGAGGATTCATATCCAAGAGGAGATAAGTACCTCCATATAAATTATTATAAAGCCTCTCTTGTTGCCACAAAATCAACCTCTTCCATTGGTCGAGCCATCCTTACTCAAGAGACAGGCATACCCTTACTTTGGTGGGACAAGCTTTAATGCAGAAATATCCTTGGTTACATACCCAATATTTCAAACCTGTACTCATTACCTTACACAACCTGACGCAACAACTTCAATACCTTCCACCATTTTACAACTTCACCACATGCCCTGATTGCATTGAGGAATGCCCACATATGCCGAAAGATAAGGCCCCCATGTTCCCACGAATTCACTTTCAACACAGGCCTCACATCTCTATGTTCTTGCAACAGAATAAATGATCGCCCTCCTCTGTCAATACATCCTTCCTTCCCTCAAACATCCAGGTTACCTCTAACCTTGTCCTTCCACTTCTTGGACAGGGACAGACCCGAGCTTTCCACTTCTTATTTAAAGATAGTCTCATAATGTGGAATTAATAAAGCATGCAACTGATAAAGCAACAAAATAGTTTATTATATCGTCCCCCCGAATCTTTGAAGGTGAATGCCCTTCAATATATAAGGGAGAGGGAAGTGCACTATTATCGTAGGCATAAAACCTCACTCTTTTTCCTTCAAAGGGGATATCCATTCCAAGCTCATATGTTAACACCTTTAAAGAACCATCTTCTTTAGTCAAAGCATTGACATGAAATGGAAGGCTTCAGCTCTTTGAGTTTCCAGAGGAATAGATTTCATAAAATTACAAAATTACAGTCATCAATAATTGCCATGCCTTCCTGCTTCCAGCAGATGAGCTGCTATGAGATCATAGCTAGAAGGCCACTTCGCCTAATACTCAGGTCCTTCAATATTTTGTTCCACACTCCTTGAAGATGGCGCTGGCTCATCTTGCATGGCTTCAACGTGGTCATGCCGGTTCATTGGAAACTCCAAGTACATTGGATGGAGTTTGAACGTGGTCATAAGAAGCATGCATGGCCTCAACGTTGCTCCGCCTTTCTTATAAAATTCAATAACTAATTATAAAATTGGATAAAAATGGATGCCATAATTGTATGGTCCACTCAACCTCAGCCTATTCCAGGAGCAATAACTGATTAAGCTCAATGTCGTAGTTAATATGCATATTCATCCATCGGGTGAAGAACTCGCTTTATTCATTTATCAATTCCCTCTGCTTCGTCACTTGCCTCTCAACTAATCTACCGATGCTCACTCAACCCCAGGCACCAATCGGGTATAGGGAACTTTAGTATATGGAATTTACTCTAAGTAACCTAAACCGCAGAAGAATGTGGAGATATTTTTGCTCTCTGTATGAGGCTTGTACCCAGAGGATAGGTCAGATCTTTCGAGATTACATGTAACCTCTATGCATAAGCCTAATCTTGTTCTGTGCATATGTGATACGAATAGATGGGTAAGTCATAGCTTGATAGGTAAGGGTGGTGGGTAAAAATGTCACTTTTAATGCATAGAACACTGCTATCGATCGACTAATGCTTTCCTTCAAGGGAGGAAGATACTTTAGTTCAAAAACTGCACTTTACTGGAGTTGAAGAACCTACCTTTACAGGAGTTATTCACCACCGAGAGAAGTGACATAAATCAATATTAATATTTTTATTACATTAATATATAATTTAAATGCATAATCATCCTTCTACTCTATTAAATTCGAAATACCTTTCAGTACCAAAATTGACATTTAGTAAACATTAATCTATAATTTAGACTCATACCTTGTCCCTAAAGCTTTATATTATTTCTTGTTGGGCGGACATAGTTGTAGAGATATCCGAGCCGTATCAGCACGACAAACCAAACATGGAGCAATCACGACACATAAAATTAGTTAAGTAGAGGACAATAACGCACCATATGGGCCTACATACCATCACAGAGTCTAACCAAACGCAAATTCATAGAATTTTAAAAACCGAGGAGATGTTGATCTTAGGGTATGAGGTGGCAATATTCTTACTAATATATTGCACATTATGGTGATGGGACTCATCATCATTCAACTTAATACAAAAGTACCACTATGCTCATCATTTAACACCTGCTCTTAACCCGTGGCTCTAAGTTTATATATACTTATATTTCTAAACAAATTTTAGTAAAAATTATAAGTTGTTGTTCTTTTATATATATTTATATTTTTAAAATATATTTTAATAAAATTATAAATTTGGTTTATTTGGACATGTCTATAGCTTGGGACTATGACGATTCGATCAGGCAAACGTCACACGTATTTAACAGCTGCACTTGACCGAGAAACCTGGCCGTAGCACCAAATTAAACTAGCCAAAAGCTATAATGGTTTGTCTTCGTAATTGGCAAGAGCTATCCATTGAGCTGCAAAGCATTTAATGCTGCTGCAGCAGGCTTGATGACCATTGGATCTCGAGCACCTTAAGATCCAACGGTCATCAAGCCTACTGCAACAGCATTAAAAGCTTTGCAGCTCAATGGATAGCTCTTGCCATCGGTTTTGGGGTTCGATTTGTCGTACAAGGGCGGAGCAGAGTGGCCACTAAGTTTATTTCCATGGTCCAATTTTACTTTACCAATAGACGCATATCTTTACAAGTGCTTTTGATTCCAATAAGTGAGCAGGGGTGAGAATGCAGCACAAGATTCGAATGAAAGCGGAACATAGTAAGCGTGTTGCAACAAAAGCTTGATTGGAGGCCAAGACACACTTGCACTGCTGGGTGGTTTATTATACAAAGTAAAGCTTTTTTTTTTTAAACAACATAATAAATGATAATGTGATACTGTCCTATTTCATCAAAAACAATACATTTTCTGGTTATGATAATCATCACTGGCCAACTAACAGATTATATGTAAAGAGCAGCTAGTTATATTAAATCTTTTTAAAATAACATAATAAATGATAATGTGATTATACTGTCATATTTCATCAAGAACAATACTTATAACTGAGCCTTTGAGACGCTGGAGGCATATCTTCAGGTATTGCTTCAACAATATTCTATTGTTCCAAGGACTTCAACATCTACATTTCGTGAATATTTTCCAGCTTTATTATATCTTAATCGTCCTATGCATCGCCGAGCAAGCTGCATGGAAGTCAATGTATACGTAAGCAACTTCTCCTACACGGAAGATAACTTTATTTCACGATTAAATTTTTCTTTTTCTTTACACCTAGATTATTCCTTCTACTTTTGGGATACACTAAGATAAGTTCAACATAACCTTGAATGTTTAAATACATCAACAATTTTCTTTTTTCTGTTTGAACGAATAAGTTTTAATTGTTTCCAATGATTGCAGCTTCACTTTAAGTCTTATTATGAAGAATTTTATTTTAAATGTAGTTATGAACCATTTTACTTTTTCTTTTCAACAAATAACTTTTAATTATTTTCACTTCTTTTTAAAAAGAATTGAATTAGTTAAGTGCAACATGCTGTTATAGTATTGTAGGAAGGCAGACGGAGCTAGTTACCCGCAGTTTTGTTTTTTTTTTCGATTACGGGGCTATTTTATGCTTTTGCCGAAGGAGAGGCAAGGAGTAACTTCCAGCCCACCACCTTAAGTATCTTAGTAGTAGTTACTAGCTTATGGTCTAATAGAGGCATAAGAACAACAACCCTTTTGGCTCAGTTAGTAGCTTTAGTATATCAATGTCTAAGAACATAACAACTCAATTAATGTAGCTTAAAAAGCCCAAATCTCAAAGCTATATGAAAACACAAATATTTATTAAGGTTCAAAATCTATGGAATTCCAAAAACTAGCACATTATTATTGCATAAATATTTTATATACAAAAAGCAGGGACTTGCTGCCTTTAGCATCCCACCTTGTTTATTAAGTTCTTTGAAAAAAAAGGTGCATATAACTTATTTTTATGTTGGACTGAAGAAAAATCCCCCAAGATGGAATAAAGATACGATGGATGCAGTAAAGCAAATCAAAGAAAAAGTAAAACGGCTTCCTCCACTCTCACTACCACAAGGCTTGAGTCAAATGGTGATTGAAACAGATGCCTCCAATAAAGCTTGGGGAGGTATTCTCATAGAAAAACATGGTGATCAAGAAGAAATCTGCGGCTATGCTTCAGGAGCATTCAAAAATGCCGAAATCAATTATCCGTCAAGTCACAAGGAAATCCTGGCAGTCAAAAAGACTGTAAACCATTTCAAGCTTTATCTAAAACCTGTCAAGTTCATTATTAGAATAGATCTGAAAATAATGCCTGGTATATTCAAAAATGAAAATCTTATGGTAGAAAATAGTTCTAGGATTCTAAAATGGTTTCTTTGGTTGCAAAAATTTGATTTTGAAATTATATATAAACCAAGATATTTGAATTGTGTTGCTGATATGCTAACCATAGAAGAATTACAGGAGAAACCTAGCCTCAACATGTTTGGCTATGGAGCATCCAGCTCGTGAAACAAAAAATCTAAACGTCAGATCTTCAATGATCCCGTGACAAAGGAAGAAAGAGAATATTTTTTGAATTGTGCCAGAGCCAACGTGACATTTGTATCATGTACTTCTACTTGTAAGTTTCATAAGTACTTAATATCAAATTCCAGCATGATATTCAAGAAATATTTCTGTGTCTAAAGCAATCTAGGAACATAGTTCATTTATTTCTGTTAAAGTATCCATGTGGAATAGTTGTGATATCCGAGTCTGTTTCAAATTTTTGTGGTTATAGTCTTAGTTACAGACGCTGTAAATCCACTAGTGTTGTCTCCTGAGAGACCTGTAGGATATCCTTAAGCCCCAAACTATTCCTTTACTGGAAGATTCTGGTAAGTGTTCCATGGATCCTTCAATGGACTCTGTAGGGCTTACTTCCCTAGACTTCCAATCTACCGATCAAACTACTGTTTCTTTAACTGAAAGAAAATCTTTCTTTTAGACTTATATAGCTTCATCATCCATAATAACCATCGATGATATAATACCTTCTCTAGACTGGAAACTGCCCGAGATATTACCTTCTGAGGTTTATAAAATTAAATGGTGGTAGAATAAATCCTACACACAAATTAAAATCAGTTCTTTGGACATCACCTTCACTAACCAGGAAGAGCCCATTCACATTAATTTAATTGACAAAGACCAAATTGACTGGGAAAAAACAAAAGGTTACAAATATGCACATCTAGGCGCTGTCAAATTAGGACTTGGTCCGTTAGTACGACCTTATATGAATGTTTCTTCATTGTGTTGTGTTTTGGATACCTGTCACTTAGATTTTGCTGATGCTTTAATTGGAGGTTTTGAAGGCCCCTTGCACAATGGCCCATTTTTTGGTACTATCTTTCCTAAGTATTCTGTAAGCCTTGATGACCCCTACATCTATGATTTACTCAAGGCCTATATTCGTCCCTTAGGATTTAAAATGGATACTGGCTCTAAAATCATCCAGCTTAAATCGTTGGTTGTAATCCACTTTGGAAATTATTCCCTTCCACCTATTACCCCTAAAGTCCATGAAAGCTCACACCTACTAAGTATAGTAGAAATTGATAAGTCAAAAAATTCTACACCTATCACCTTTGACTGGACTAGCATCAGTTACCCAAAGCAATGGGAGGTAAGATACAGAGAGTTGAGAGCCTTTGAAAAAACTAAAAACCAACAACTCTCTATTCCTAAACCCCTTGTCTTTGACAGATGTTCAAACTCTTTTAAATTTCCTGAAGGGTTTCCTTCTCCCCAATTTTCTCCACCTCTTGTAAGATCTTCCTCTGTAGATAATACTTCTGAAAGAGCAGCCTTGTTTGAACCTTGTTCTTCTTCTCGCCTTTCTTTTTCAGGTGTTCATAACAATGAGCACAAAGGTCAGCATGCAGACTACCCCGCCTGCATAAAAGCACTTGAAAGACTAAAAATCAGAAACAAAGGAGTAAGCTTGTACATGATGTCTCTCCCTAGAAGTAGCCCCGGTTTTACCTCCACAAACCCACAGGGTGATACCTTGTTCCATCCAGGAAGAAATCTTCCTGATACTCCATTTCGACAGGTTGTTCATGACGGTCTTTCTAAAAGAGAGTTCATGCCACATAGATCATCAAATCCACACGAAAGTGTCTCTGATGAAATAAAGTTGCTTAATTACAGCAATTATCAGCAACAACTGATTGGCCAAAACATTGATGACATAGCCGCAGATATTTTAATTCTCATACAAAAAGCTCATACAGAAAAAGAGCACATTTCCTTGCTCGAAGCTAAAATTGATCACTTGCTTGCAGGACAAGAAGAAGTAAAAACTGCTATTATCTTAGCAAGCGAAAAATTAGGAAAAAGGCTAGATGTCCTAGGAAAAATGATGGCCAGAACACAAAATGTAAATAGTAAAAAGAGCCCTGTAAGCCAAACTGCTTTAGAGCTTGCAGCTAAAGGCCATAAAGTCAAACATGAAAGAAGATACTCTTTTGGAATGATGAGTATCCAAGGAGAAGACCAAAGACCCGAATTCCCTTTTGGTCAAGAAATATGGTCTCCCAGTTCAAACAAATGCCAAATGCCCTCCCGGAAAAATATTTATTGGCATTCAGAATCCCAAAAAGAGAAAATATTGGATCCTCAAATCCATACGGACAAGGTCATACTAATCCTCAAATAACAGGTCCTCCCCCTCCTTTTGATACTAAAATGTCAAATCTCCCTGACACTTCTCCTTCATCAGTACCTCGTTCCCTTAGTTTCGGGATAAATGGGATGAATAATTTAATCTCCCAGATGCCTGATCAACATGTGTTGAACATACAATGTCAATCCCATGCCCAGATTAGATCTTCCATCCAACTTCTATCAAATTGGGTCTTGTACAAAAGAACACAGGACAATACAATAACTGGCCAACAACTAGCACTCCAACTGGTTGTCGGATTTTCAGGGCTAGCCTCAGAATGGTGGCGCTGGATTCCCCAAGAATCCAGAGAAGAAATGTTGAATGCAGAAGATGCGGACCAACAAATTCTTACTGCCCTTGGTAAAGAATTCTATGGTCCCAATGAAAATGAAGATTATGAACATCTTGCATCTTTATTTATGTCTGCCAGAATCTATGACCTAAATAAGAGTGAAGAATATTTTTGCTATATGCAAAAATTGTTGATTTCTTTTGGCAATGCGGATAAGCCCACATATCTGAAACATTACTTGAGAAGCTTTCCTAGCCATGTTCCTGATGCTGTTGAACAACACCTTAAAGATAAAAAGATCCCTCTGTTAGGTCTTTCCCTTGCCCAATTGCATGGATTCATCATGGAAACTTGGCAAGAACATTGTCTGGAGAAAAGATTGGCTAAATATTTCAACTGACACTCTTCAATGTTTTCCTTGGGTTTTTGTAAAGATGTTGCAAAAATGCCAGATTAGGGGTGTGGGCCCACAACCGAGGACACTTCGGGTGTGAATCAGGTAGTTGTAAGAGGAAACAACATCCCAAATATACTAGTGTACCTAGATTTCATCCAGACAAAGGCTATAAGCATAAAAAAGGTAAAAGATTTCAAAAGAAAGCCTACTTTAAGAAAAGATCTGAACCTGTAGATAAAGAAAAATGTTTCATCTATGGTAAAAAGGGTCACTGGGCTAACAAATGCCCAAATAAAAATAAAAATCCTAGACTTGCTGCCATGTTTTCAGAAGACCTGGATCCAGTCTGGTGGGATCTAGCTTGGTATGCAGCAGGAGACTAACCTGAAGGTGAAGTTGTCTTCTTACCAGAAGAAGGAGATTCCTCTAATTCCGACCTTGCCTTAGATAAATTTGCTCCAAACTCATCTGAATCTTCTTCTTCTGATTCTGAGGAAGAAATAAAATTTAGGAGGTTGCTCTAGTCCTCCTGATTTCAGTTTTTATATGTTCTCTTTCAAACCGCCTAAGGTCTCCTTAGAATTTAGGATTGCTGAAATAGACAAAGAATTGTCTGAGACCCCAGTCTATCAATATATGAAAAGGCAAGATCTAAAAGATGAAAAAAGAAAGCTTTTAACAAGAAGAAAAGCAAAAGAAAAAGTCTCAGAAGAAAAAGAGCAATCTGTCTCTCCAGAAATTAGCAAGAATCCAGCATTCTACTAGCCTGCTGATTTATACAAAGGCTATCCTGATCACCATGAGGATAGACAAAAGTTTAGAAAAGATAAAGAAAATATGATAAGACTACAAATAAAGATAAGCAGTATTCCATAAAGAAGTTGGTAAAAGAAATAGAGGAATCGAAAAGAATGCTTGAGATAACAACAAGAGAAAGAGACCAATCCTCTGATGAAGAAATGTGTAGAGCCTATGCCGAAGCATTACAGTCACCAAAAGCTGCAAAAAGTTCAAAACATTCTGAGCACACTAGTGATTTAGGAACAAAAGACTGTCAGAATGATGAACCATCGCTAGGATCTCTAGGACTATTCACTGGTCCTAAATATTTCATTAAAATAAATTTTTGTCCATCTGAATTCAAGTCTTATGAGCTTGATTGTTTGATAGATTCAGGTTTCCAAATGAATTTGGCAAAAGGAAATGCTATACCATCTTTTTACTGGGAAAAAACAAACGAACATGGTGTAGCCATTGAAGGAACTCTTGTACAGCTCAAAGGACGAGTTCAAGATTTTCCAATAAGCATCAATGGAATAAAAGAAGTTCTGTATCTCAATAGACTAGATGACCTGAAAGAAGATTGCATCATAGGATCACCCTTTTTGCATAAAGTCAGCCCCATTACAGTTGATGAGCCCAATATTAATTTTTCATGTACAATAAATGGCAGAAGAGTTTCCACCCCTCTCTACTATTCTGCTTCTTACAAATTCAAGAATCTTGTTCCCCAATCCAACCCCACTCTCAGTCTTGTAGAACTGTTCAAAATGGAAAGATGCATCGCCTATGCAGAAATACACAAAGAATCCGCCCTCTTCGAAATTCCTCTAAACTAGAGAAGGATTGCACCTCAGAGTCACCTAATGCATTTTGGACTAGGGAAAAATACTTTGTTTCCTTACCTTTTAACCCCCTAGAAACACCAAAAGCTCAAAAATCCTCTGCTGCCCTTATGTCTCCTTTAGAAAGAGAATTTTGTGCAAATGAAATCAAAGAACTCTTGGACAAAGGCCTTATAGAACCTTCTAAGAGCCCTTGGGCATGTCAAGCATTTGTTGTCAATAAACACTCTGAGATAAAAAGAGGAAAACCCATACTGGTTGTGAATTTTAAACCCTTGAACAAGATCCTTGAACGAGTCCGTTACCCTTTGCCTGATAAATCTAGTTTGTTGCAAAGAATTGCAGGATGCACCATTTTTAGCAAGTTTGACCTGAAGTCTAGTTTTTACCAGATTGGAATTGAAGCAAAATATAGGTACAAAACTGCCTTTGTCGTTCCTCATGGGCAGTATCAGTGGAAGGTCCTTCCATTTGGCATTAACAATGCACCATCAAAGTTCCAGAAAATAATGGAAGATATCTTCAGAGAAAAGAAATGGGCATTAGTATACATAGATGATATTCTTATTTGTTCCCACAATTTGTAGGAACATTTGAAACATCTTCAAGAATTTTATTCTTTGGTTTTCAAACATGGATTGGTTTTGTCAAAATCCAAAATGGAAATTGGCAAAAAGGACATTGAATTTTTAAGATATAAAATAAGTAAAGGATAGGTGATCCTCCAAGACCATGTCCTGAAGGTTTTTGCTAACTTTCCTGATCATATCTTAGAAAAGGTTCAATTGCAGAGATTCTTGGGAAGCCTAAATTATATTAGGCCATTCCACAAAGGACAGGCAGATGACATTCATCTGCTGCAGCAACAACTGAAGAAAAATCCCCCAAGATGGAATAAAGATATGACGAATGCAGTAAATCAAATCAAAGAAAAAGTAAAACAACTTCCTCCACTCTCACTACCACAAGGCTCGGGTCAAATGGTGATTGAAATAGACACCTCCAATAAAGCTTGGGGAGGTATTCTCATAGAAAAACACGGTGATCAAGAAGAAATCTGCGGTTATGCTTCAGGAGCATTAAAAAATGCAGAAATCAATTATCCGTCAAGTCACAAGGAAATCTTGGCAGTCAAAAAGACTGTAAACCATTTCAAGCTTTATCTAAAACCTGTCAAGTTCATTATTAGAACAGATCTGAAAATAATGCCTGGTATATTCAAAAATGAAAATCTTATGGCAAAAAATAGTTCTAGGATTCTAAAATGGTTTCTTTGGTTGCAAAACTTTGATTTTGAAATTATATATAAACCAGGATATTTGAATTGTGTTGCTGATATGCTAACCAGAGAAGAATTACAGGAGAAACCTAGCCTCAACATGTTTGGCTATGGAGCATCTAGCTCGTCAAACAAAAAATCTAAACTTTGGATCTTCAATGATCCCTTGACAGAGGAAGAAAGAGAAGATTTTTTGAATTGCGCCAGCAAAAATGAAGCAGATAAGTATCTTGCCCTCTCCTTGATCCAACAAGTAAATTCCTCTCCTCTGAAAATACAAATATTGGAGAGATGGGAAAAACAAGCCTATAAAGGCTTAGAAAATGCCATGCACCAGCTTCAGCAGCTTAATCACGTTTGGGTTGATACAGCTTATACAGATGGACGAGAATTGTATTATGTGGATATCGGTCCAGGATTTTTAACATGGAATAGTTATAACCTCATATTGCAGTTCTGCAGAGAACAAGGAGAAATAATAATTTGTGGAGACCCTTCTACACTGGTGCAACAACAATGGTCCGGATGGACAGAAGTCTTCCTTGATAAATGCTCTCCAAGAAAAGATTGGGTTCAACGACGTGCAAATTTCATTCTGCACCTTCAAGCATATATGATTGTAGCACACCACAATCATATGTGGTTTAAATTTAAACCGTGACATCTTGGAGGAGCTTACTCTCCTCTTGAACCCCCTATTTTCACCCAGCAGAAATTTAGAAGAATGGACAAAAATGGTCGCCTCTTAGATCATAAAATTCATACAAGAAGAATTCCTCTAAACCTTAAAGTTGAATCCATTTTTCAAGGAGAATTCTGCTGTATTCCTAATGAAGTCATGCTTGGATCCGATGTGGAACAGTGTTTCTCAAATTGCTTATTTCTGAATACCGAATTTGGTTTTGAATCTGATAGATTCGTTGGTTGTACATGTGGGGAAAACCCATGTATTTGTAATCATGACAATGAATAATAAAAAGCGTCGTGGGCCGCTAATAGTAGCTCCACTTTGTAAAAAGTCCAGTCTAGTTGTCAGTCCGTAGATTCTTTCACATGGCTTGGGTGACTTACCCAACAAAAGGTGCGATTTGATCCACTTCCATGAGATCTGAATCAAGTCTTTTTACCGATAGGTGTAAGTTTCGGGTCACCGGTTTACCGGCTAAAATATGTATAAATAAGGTGCCCCTCCCCTCATTTGGACACCGAGTGTTTTTTGAGTCTAGTAAGCTTTCTGTGTTTTCTCTCTGTGTCGAGCACTGTGTATGCTCTCCCTCTGTGCCTCGAGCGATCAGCTGGGATCAAAAGCAGTGATCTCACTTGTAATGAGTCTGTAAAACCAATAGCGTATGCTCTCCCTCTGCACTTAATGTGATTATCTGGAATCAAAAACTCTGGTTAGTATGAGTTTGTGCTTGTGATGATCTTCGCACTCCGAAGACGAACAAGTTTTTGAGTCTGTATTAAGAAGCCGCTTTCATCAGTTACGTTCACGTTCGATCTTGGCGTTCTTATGTTGGTTAAATTTATGTAGAATCTTTATACTACTAAACACTCCTCTTGTGAGCCGAAAGCCTTTCTCAAAAATTAATTTTCAATAATTGTATTTTTCATTTTATTTTAGAGAAAATATTTTCTCTTAACTGAACAACCTTATTATAAAAGTCATAATCTATATAAACTAAAGCGGAGCTATTCTAAGAATCAAAAAAATAGTACATTTTATAAAGCAAGATTGAGGTGAGAAGTGTCCATCGTGGAAATTATCTATGTTTTGTTGCTACTTGTTACTAGTTTCATTTCTTTTATCTTGCTTTTTATTATTGTGGAAAGTATTAATATTGACATTTATGTCCATGATTTTCTAATATACTATATAAATATTTTATTTTTACATAATATAAATAAAAAAATATTAAAATTTTATTGTAATTATAAATTTTAAATCAAAACTATATATACACAATGTTCTATACATATACTTAATTTAGATAAAGTATGTTTATTTTATGTTTATTTTATTTATTTGGTTGAATATGATTTTATTTATTTCTTCATTTGAGTTTTTATGATATAAATAAACTTTCACAACTTTTTATAAATATTAATGTATTTAAAAGAAAAAATTATAATTATTTAAATATAAATATTTAAAAAATAATAATAAAAATAAAATAACAATTTAAGAAAATTTATGATTATAAAAAAACTAAAAACACAAAAATATAACAACGCGAATTCAAATTTCATATAAAATACACAATGAGCAGCATAGGTAGGTTTATGTGCTATAATGTACATAACCATTTAGCCATGCTTGTATTCTATAATGTATATGGCTAAGTATTGTATTCCACAATGTACACAACCACATTAGCCATGCAATTGTATTCCAAAATGTAGGGATGAGTTGATAGGAACTAGTCCTAGGCACAATAAGATTATGAATAACCTTGTATGGTAATGGAGCTTAAGGATGAGGAAAATGAGATGAGGAGTTTTATATATACATGTAATAAGATTATGAATAACCTTGTAAGGTAATGGAGTTTAAGGATGAGGAAAATGAGATGAGGAGTTTCATATATACATGTAGTAGTCTAAACATGCTAGTATTTGGATCTTTTTGTCATATTTTGTATCATTTTTATGTAAAATCTAGTCAATAATTGAGAAGAATCACTTGAATTGCAAATATATGTTGTTGAGATTGCACAATCTAGTTGTAATATGGGTGTTTGAGGATGTTAAATCCATTTACACATTCAAAAATGAAATTGAAGAAATAAAAAATTGCAATTTTCCTAATGTATAATCGAGTTTCGGTGATGATATTGGAAAATGTTTGAACCATATAATGTTTAGATTATTTATATATACATTAGTCTATACAAAATATGTACAAGGTGATTCCGTGGTGATTCCTATAATTGACAAATGTATTTTATCAACGATGCCACATGTTTGGTGGTATATGGCCCTTTGGTGTACGTTTTCAAAAGGTATAGATGTGTTCTAGTGCATTTATTGATTGTTTCACGTGATTTTTTCGTGATTATGCATCCCATGGGATTTTCTTTAAAATATTCATACAGAAGGCTTATAGTGTGAGCTTGCATTGGCATTAACACACTTACTTAGAATAATTGGTATTGTGGTAAAGGTTTCAACTAAGACTATGTTCAAATGAGCATTTTTTCTTTCTTCATTAACAATGGTACCCTTTGTGTTTGTATGGAGGTTTCCATCACTGAACATATTCATAATACCACAAGGAGGAAGGATAGAGTGAAGTTTCTACTCGATTTTAGGGAAACACCAAGAACACCTAGGGTGAGGAGATAGATAGATAAAAGAAGGAATGAAGGCCACTATATTAGTTTCGGCTTAGGGACAATTAGGGTACTTTTCGTAGGTCTCAACAAGTACAATAAAGTAATAACAACAAATTAACAAAGGAATATAAATAAGTGAAACTAATTTGGTGACCTAAAATTTTTGGAGCATGCTTCAAGTTTTAAACGACCTTTAAAACTTTTGGAGCATGTTTCAAGTTTTGAATGACCTTTTTTGGGATAAATAAATTGTGAATAAATTAATTTTAGACCCTCAACATTGTTTTACTAAGTGGTATATTTCCAATAGTCTAAAGAGCACCTTGATTAGAGTTTGTATGAGGGATTTATGCCTTCAACAACTAGACTTATTGATCCGTCGGACCTCAACTTGAGTGCTTTAAAAGTTTGTTGTAAAAGGATGCGATCAACAGGTTAATTAATGGAACAACATTAATAGAATTTATATGCTTTAGAACAGGATTGAAAAACCAACACTGATAAACAGATGCAAAGAAGAAATACGAAAACAGAGAATCACAAACAGGAGTTGATAACGGAGCTCACCCCCTCCACTGGGCTACGTCTCCGGGTCCCTCTCCAATGGGCACCAATCCAATTAATCTCTTTGAAATGGTACAAAAATGGTTCTGGAAACAACTTTAGCAACTATAAACAGAATGATGTACAAAGTCTTGCAGACCTCTCTTCTGAAAATTACAATTAGCATTCAAAGACAAAGAAAACTAACTATAACAGAGAATGTCGACTTCTACAGTAACAACATCTGGACATTACGCAGCAAAAGCTCTCTAAGCTTCTCATAACAGAGAAACAATGCTCTACGCTCTAAAAACAATCTGCGTCTCTCCACTCTGCTCCCCCTTCTTGGTGGCCAGTCTCCTCTATTTAAGAGTTCAGAGGACGGATAAGTAACGGATTCTTCTTTACGTCGTTACGACCATATGCTAAAATTGAATCATGCCATCCCGCCAAGTCATGGACCAAGCGTTATGTTACCATGACGTTCCATATCCCTGAACCGTTGCAACCAACTCCACGCACATGTGCTGACTCACAATACGTTGCAATGAATTGCAATTGGGCTATGCCACGTAACCAATTGATGTCACCATCAGCTTCGCAACATAACAAATGTTGCGGCATATAAGGACTTCGCCATATACCCGATCTGCTATCGCAGCCTATAAATGTCGTGGCATATAAGGACTTCGCCGAACCCTTCGATATTCAACTGGACGGTGCGCGAACTGCGCGGCCCATGCCACAAATGCGTGGCATGCGATAAGCTGCGCACCATGCGATAACTGCGCGGCGTGCGATAACTGTGCTGCGTGGCCCCAGTGATAACTACGCACCATACTATAACTACGCGGGCTGTGCATATAATGTTTAACATATGAGTTAAAACCATAGATTAATCAACCTTGTACCATATTGGATCAGTGCAATTTTAAGATGAATAATCCACCGGATCATTCCTCCCCATTGAAGAGCTTTTGGACCACCAAAAGCTTGAATCATTCGGCAAGTAAGTGAGGGTACATCTCCCTCACTTTTCCAATCTCCATCCATCTTGCTTTGCTAGGATACATGCCTTTAAGCCCCACTCGAAGGTACTCAGCATCCCCCCTTCGTGAAGTTCTTACATTTCTGTCAAGAATAACATCATCCTGCAACTCATTCATATATTCAGGTGCCATATCATCAACTGAAGGAATCTGTATGTTAGTTTCCTCATCCATGATCATGGGAGGCTCATACAATTTAAGATTCTCAACATTGATAACTGAATATATTTACATGTATGGAGGTAAATTCAAGCGAAAAGCATTAGTACCGATCTTTTCCAAGATCTCAAAAGGACCATATCTGATAGGCTTAAGCTTTTTACCTTCGCCTTTCATTCTTTCTTTGGTGATATGTAACCAAACTCTGTCATCAACCTGAAATTGATGATCAACTCGATGCTTGTCATGCCTGGCTTTGTACTTTTCCTGGCTCTTCTCCAATTGTTCTTGAACTGCCTGCTGCACTGCTTGGATTCTCTGAATGAACTTTAAAGCTTTTTCTGCATCATGATGTCCATCCACTACATCTTTGCCAAAAGAGAAATCCATCGGTGTTTTTGGCAGATAACCAAAACAAGTTTCAAAAGGAGATTTCTTCATGGAAGAATGAACTGCATGATTGTAAGCATGATGTATGTACTGCAACTGCTCATCCCAAAGTTTAGGATGTTTACTACAGTATCCTCTGAGCAGCGGAACCATTGTCCTATTCACTACCTCTGTTTTCCCATCGGTCTGTGGATGAAAAGCTATACTTTTCTTAAGTTTAGTATCCATAAGCTCCCATAAGGTTGACCAGAATTCTCCCAAGAACCGAGAATATCGATCAGATATAATAGACATGGGTAGCCCAAAATGTACCCAAACATTCTGAAAGAATAGACGAGCTGTTTTCTCAGCAGTGATCTGTTTGTTACATGGCATTAAGATACACATTTTGCTGAATCTATCCACAACAACATATAGGTAATCATGCCCTTTTCTAGACGTAGGTAGTCCCCCTACAAAGTCCATAGAAATTCTTTCCCAAGGAGGAGAAGAAACTGGAAGAGGAGTGTACAAACCCAATTTCCTATTGCTAGGCTTACTTGTTGCACACATAACACAACCTCTTATATATTTAGCTACAATTTCTTGCATCTGAGGCCAATAACAATGATTCTGCAATACAGACAATGTTTTACTTACACCAAAATGTCCTGCAATCAATGAACTATGTGCCTCTCAAATCACATGCACTCTCTCTTTCTCTGGAATACAGAGTTTACCAAGATGATACAAGAGTTGATTATGCACATAATAGTTCTCTTCCTGTTTACCATGTATTAGTGATGCATATACTTTCTTAAAATCTTTGTCTTCTGCATACTGTTCAATATAACTTTCATGTGTTAATGAATTGTTTTGAAGAATGATTAAAGCATTTGTAGGAGGCCTTGATAACATGTCTGCTACCTTATTATGAATTCCCTTTTTGTATTTAATTACAAGATGAAACTGTTGTAAGAATCCCATCCATCTTAAATGCCTACTTTGTTGTATTTTAGTTTGAGATTGTAAATATTGAAGTGGCTGATGATCGGTATGTATGACTGTTTCTTTTCCCATGATATAATGTTTCCACTTCTTCACACTCTGTACTAAAGCATACAATTCTTTGTCATAGGTCGGATAGTTACTTACCACAGTAGAGAATGTTTCTGAATGGTAACAAACTGGCTTCCTCCCCTACATCAAAACGGCTCCCATGGCAAACCCGCTGGCATCAGTTTCAATCTCAAATGGCTGCTGCAAATCTAGCAATGTCAGAATTGATGCAGTGCTAATCCTTTCCTTCAAAGTGTCGAAGGCTCTCTGATGCTTTCCTCCCCACTGGAAAATTTATTTAATGCTTGTCAACGCATGTAATGGAGCAGCAATGGAAGAAGACCCAGAAATGAATTTACTCCAATACTGAACCGCACCCAGAAAACTTCTGATTTCAGTAATGGTGTTAGGCCGTGGCCAGTTTACAATTACAACAACCTTGGCTGGGTCCACTCGCAAGTGGCCTCCACCAATAATATGGCCCAGATATACTAAAGAAGTTTTAGCAAATTCACATTTAGACATTTTTACATAAAGCTTCTCCTTTCTCAGTACATCTAAAATTTTCTTCACATGTACAATGTGCTCTTTCCAAGTTTTGCTAAACACAAGGATATCATCTAGATATACAATTACAAAATCATCAATGAATGAATGAAAGACATCATTCAGGACCCGCATGAAAGTAGCAGGTGCATTACAGATCCCAAAAGGCATCACAAGCCATTCATACAAACCCTGTTTTGTTTTAAAAGCTGTTTTCCAAGCATCATTTTCAGCAACACGGATTTGATGATACCCACTACGCAGATTTAATTTTGTAAAATAAGTTGCATGTTTCAACTGATCAAGCAAATCATCAATGCGGGGAAGAGGATATTTGTTTTTAATTGTGATTTTGTTAAGGGCCCTATAGTCGATGCACATCCTCCAAGACCCATCCTTATTTGGAACCAAGACTATAGGAGAGCCACAAGGAGAAGTGCTTGGTTGAATGACCCCCTTCTCAATCAGCTCCTGAACCTGCTTCTTTATTTCCTCATTCTGCATCACAGACATCCGGTACATAGCTATGTTCGGGAGTGGCACATCCTGCTGCAAATGTATCTCATGCTGAATCTCTCTCTTTGGTGGTAACCCCCTCGGATCTTGAAACAAATCATCATACCCATACATGATTTCAATTAGTTCAGATTTATGCTTAGGGTCATCATTTTTCACCTTAACCATCATTAACACAAAATTCTTACTAGCATTTACCAACCTCTTCATTTGTCTTGCAGAGACTATTGCTAGATTGGTTTTTATCTTATGTGCTCGTACAATATATTCTACACCATCTTTAAAAAGATGATACTTATTCTTCTCTCTATAAAAGACTGCTTTCCGGTCATACAAATATGGACTCCCAAGTACAATTCCACAAATGTCAAGTGGTACTACATCTAGTTCTACCTCATCTATGAACTTTTCAGTAATTGCAAACTTCAATACACATTTCTTTGTAACTTGCAATCGTGTATCATTAGTAACCCAATCTAGAGGATAGGGATTTTCATGAGGCATAGTAACTAAATGTAATTTCTTAACCACTTCTTCTGATATCAGATTTACTTGTGAACCACTATCAAGCAAGGTATCAATCTTTGTGTGATTTGCAATGACACGAACATGAAACAGTGCACTTCTATCTTTATCACTTAGCTTAGAAGTAGATGGCATATTTGTACTTGCACTAGAACTTGATTTTGCATCAATGGGAAGTGAGATACTTTTATTCTTATCCTGGATCCCGACAGATGTAACCTTTGTTTCATCACCTGAGTCAGATCCTAAGTCCTGAATAAATGCCGCAGTAGCTTTTGCTTTGCCGTTATCTTTGTTTCCTTCGTACTTCTTTGGCCTTAACTCTGGATGAAGTTTCCAACACTTAGAGACATCATGTCCCTTTTGACAATGCGAACATGTAGGCTTGTCACCCTCTTTCTTAACAATAGCCATCTTCTTTTTCCCCTTATCTTGACCTTTTGATTTGCTATCAAATTTAAAGGATTTCTTCACAAAAGTATCATTAGTATGCTTCCCCCTAGCTTCTAAATGTGTATCTTGAACACATACATCATCCAAGGTACTGGGGTTAAACATCAACAAAGTATGTCGCAAATAAGAATGCATACCACCAATGTACTTAAGAAGAGTTTCCTGCGTATCTAATGCAACATTCAATGCAATAGCCCTCTTTCTAAATTCATGAGTATACTCTTGAATGCTTTGTCCTTTAGCTTGTCTAAAAGTTTGCTAGCTCATTATTAATTGCTGCATATGACCTAAAGGATAAAATTGCTTCCTTAATACTTCAATGAATTCATTCCAAACTGAAATAATTTTACCATTCTTTCGAAGATCTTGCTGAATCTTGCTCTCCCACCAAGTAAGAGCCATTCCACTCATTCTCAAAGTGGCCAATTTAATTCTGGAAGGGTCATCAGTAATGCCCTATACCCTGCAATATACTTCAAGCTGCTTGATCCAATTGTTTAACTTTTCAGCATCTAAATCTGCATTATAAATCAGCAATCCAAATTTTACATCCAATTTGAAATAAGGCATATTAGGACTTGCATTATTGGAATGAGAAGTATGAGAATAAGAGAAAGTTTGATTAGTTTCAGGAGGATCACCATCACCTCCTTCTCCTTTACCCTTTTCTTTCTTCTTCACTTCTGCATCTTTGGATGAAGATCCTTCTTCTTTCTTCTACCTTTCTACTCGCTCATTGAGTAGAATTTCCATCATGGTTTTCATGCTCATAAAAGCCTCCAGAAACTCAGTTTCTGAAATAATAGGTTTTTCCCGTTCTGCATGTCCTTCTTCTTCCCCTCGTGGAGAAGACATGGTTTTTGAGAATGTTCTCCTGGAGCCAATCTCAGGATCTCCTTCAATTAATTCTCCTTCACCATGCTTTAACCTGAACCTAGTAAGCATTCACAAACTTGCACAAGCAGTCAAACAGCTCCGATACCATAATATGATCCGTCGGACCTCAACTTGAGCGCTTTAAAAGTTTGTTGTAAAAGGATGCGATCAACAGGTTAATTGATGGAACAACATTAATATAAATTATATGCTTTAGAACAGGAATGAAAAATCAACACTGATAAACAGATGCAAAGAAGAAACACAGAAACAGAGAATCACAAACAGGAGTTGATAACGGAGTTCACCCCCTCCATTGGGTTACGTCTCCAGGCCCCTCTCCAATGGGCACCGATCCAATTAATCTCTTTGAAATGGTACAAAAATGGTTCTGGAAACAACTTCAGCAACTGTAAATAGAATGTTGTACAAAGTCTTGCAGACCTCTCTTCTAGAAATTACAATTAGCATTCAAAGACAAAGAAAACTAACTATAACAGAGAATGTCGACTTCTACAGTAACAACATCTGGACATTGCGTAGCAAAAGCTCTCTAAGCTTCTCATAACAAAGAAACAATGTTCTGCACTGTAAAAAAAATCTGCGTCTCTCCACTCTGCTCCCCCTTCTCGGTGGCCAGTCTCCTCTATTTAAGAGTTCAGAGGATGGATAAGTAACGGATTCTTCTTTACGTCGTTACAACCATATGCTAAAACTGAATCATGCCATCCTGCCAAGTCATGGCCCAAGTGTTATGTTACCACGACATTCCAGATCCCCGAACCATTGCAACCAACTCCACGCACATGTGCCGACTCACAATACGTTGCAATGACTTGCAACTGGTCTATGCCACATAACCGTTTGATGTCACCATCAGCTTCGCAACATAACAAATGTCGCGGCATATAAGGACTTCACCATATACCCGATCCACTGTCGTAGCCTATAAATGTCGCGACATATAAGGACTTCGCCGAACCCTTCGATATTCAACTGGACGGTGCATGAACTGCGCGGCCCATGCCACAACTGTGCGGCATGCGATAACTACGCGGCATGCGATAACTGTGCTGCGCGGCCGCGGTGATAACTGCGCACCATACTATAACTGCGCGGGCTGTGCATATAATGTTTAACATATGAGTTAAAACCATAGATTAATCAACCTTGTACCATATTGGATTAGTGTAATTTTAAGATGAATAATCCACCGGATCACTTATTCTTTAACAATCATATTACCAAGTGGATGACAGATATTCATAATAAGGATGGTTACTGTCAGTTCTGATACCATGATAAAGTTAAACACAAGCGAAAAACAAAAAGGATGGAACACGTGCCATATAGTTTGGTAGAGAAAACTTTTCAATGATATGGGACACACATAAAAAGATCTTGTCATGCACCTCAAAAATTGTAATTAAAAAAATGTTGTACACACATTTAACTAGAACAAGTTTCACACAATTCTAGAAAGCAATATTCCTTGTGAATTTAATTAATGATGCTCATGAAAGTTACTTATATGATTTCACTGCCTATGTCAGGTTTCACCAGCTGCGATAATGGCAGATATCTAACCGATGCATACAACCACACCTGAACATAATGTTTTACAATTCTTGCTTTGTTTTTTGTTATAGATCTCTAGGGCTTACTAGCCCAAGGTTTGGGAGACTAGACCCTAGTCTTTCTCCCACCTTGTAATGTAATAAGGGTTTAAGTGGTTGCATGAGTTACCATAGCACAATGTAACAAGGTAACATTAAAAGGGCCTTGGTGCTAAGGCGCGAGGGGTATAAAGTTTGAAAAAATGATATTGATATGGTTTTAAGCCAAGGTTTGCAACGTTAAAATAATATATGGTTTGGTTTATATGGAAATGGTTTAAGGTTATGTTATATGGTTCTTATTATTGAGTTAATGGTTCGATGCAATGATTAAAAGGACATCATTAGACTTGGCTGAGAATTTAAAGTGTCATACCCTGGTTGACTTGGGACTTAAAAGCATTGTCTTGGCTACGAGTTGACAGCACAACCAGGCCTTCCACGCTAGCTTCGAGATCTCATCTCATCCGTCCACTTTTATGGCTCTACAGTTAGGGTTACAAAGAGTTCAATGCGTTTCCTTTGATGTCTGAACACTACATTCTTGTTTTTTTTGGTCTGTAGTAGAGAGAGATGAGCTCTCCTATGTTCATGGTGACTTGTTGGGTTTTTTGGTGTAAACGCTGCTACGATGTTTGATGGCATTGTAAATGGTTTCTTTCCAAGGTATTCTTTCATTTTTTCATGGATTCCATGGCCATCTACAACTCGTTGCTTCACTTTTAAGAAACTCAGCCATCAACTCCAATTCGTCACTTCCCTTCACTAGGTAAATAAAAATTATTTTGATAAGTTGCGAGACTTTATTTGAAGGTTTCTTTTAAAGGTTTTATGTAACTAAAACTACAAGGTTTTGTTGGTGCAGGAAGGAGGAATAAGGGAATTCTTGGAAGATACGACCTGTGACCCTCTCTGCAACTTGCACAAGGTAAAGAGTCTTAACATTTTTTTAACGTTTAACTTATTTATGGGGTTAATTTTAAAATTCGTGTTTGACTACGTTTGTGTATTTTCGCAGGTTTAGGAGCAATGGAGAAGAAGGAAATAGGGCCAACTCCTCCCAATCCTGCGTCTTAGAACGCACAAGTAAACAACCCCAAAACCATTGCTCTGATTTTCACTTTGTAAATAAAGGAATTTCTTCCACAATCACTAAAATATGTTGTGGTTTAATGTAGGTACTAATGAGCCTGAGCGAAAGGAGCAGAGAGGAGGAAAACCACTCCAGATCTGTGCAAGATAAGTTGTGTGTGTTCTTTGAAACCCCCAAGGTTTAAACTCTTTTTACAAAGGGATTTATAGCCTCTCTGCTTCACATTGTTTTTAAGTACATTATGGTTTGTTTTAGTGCATGCATTAGTGTTGTGGTTTCCGTTGCAGATGGACTTACCACCACTGCACTTACTCTATAGTTGGAAGTTGTTTAGGGTTTAAAAACAATGGTGGAAGCCATCCTGGAGGGTCTTACAACCACACCATGTATGCGTACATTTTTTTAATAATTTTGAATGTATAAAGAATTGAAACGACCCTTAGGCTCTTCGGATTTCCTGTTACGAGTTACTTTGTGGTTATACTTGTATATTCCCTTGTTATAATTACTGGCTTCCATCCTTCGATCATCTAATTACAACCATGGATATGTTTTGATAATAATGCTTAAATATATCTTAGTTTGGTTTACATTGGGAGTCTGTAGTAAAAAATAATATTGTTAATGCGTATGAGGATTTAGCGTTTCTATGTAGAACATGTTAGCTACTGTATAATTGATTGGTAAAAATATTATATGTGATTATCGTTTGCATAAACAATGGTAGCCATTAAAATGGTCATACAATCATAATTCTTTAACATGCTATTGTTTAAATATATACGACCCATAGGGTCTTACGATTTCTTTGGAGTAGTTTAATATGGAAAGTATGGTTAAAATATATAATGCATGTCTGTAATTGTTTTGGATTTGTTTACTTTATTTTATTAATACTCGACTGCCATCATAAATGGGATTACTACCGGTCTTTGGAAAGGGAATATTAGCTTCTGCGATTTGTTTTACAATTGTAATGTGGATTACTTTGGATACCTTAAGTCTGGTTATTGATTGTAAGATTTAGATCTGTAAAGGATTTTCTAGATATGTTAGGTATATCAATCTTGTATGTGATTGTTTGTTGATAAATCATATAGTATCTATATTGTATGTATATATCTATATGACTGTACACATTTGTGATTCTTTAATTAAATAGTTAGCTAAGTTATAAGTCGTGAATGTATGGTGTATCTATCTTGATAGTTTATAAATAATTTCATCTCAGATTATTTAATTCAATTTCCTTGCTTTTGATCTGAATAGTTTCGATCTAGTATCAGCATTTAAGTAATGAATTTAAGGGATAAATCAGTAACTTAACTTGACAGGGATACATCCCATGTATAGTAAATTTGATTGCTTGTTTAGATTCTGATTATAAATTTTTTAGTATTTAAACATGTTAACCTTAACTAAGTTATTCGTAATTTAACTAGATCTATGACATAAGAAATAACATATCTAATTCACCAATATATAATCGTTTAAGGAAAGAAATCAAATTTACAGTATATCAACTCATTTAGAAATCTTTAACTGGGGTATGGATTCCCGATCTAAGAATCCTTACTAATCAAATCTAATCATTCGTAGATATAAACAAAGGACATAAACAAATCTAGAATTGATATAAAAATAACATTTAGAATTGATACATGCTAGATAATTGTTCAATAAGAATGCATAAACAATTCTACTTATGAATATAGTTGTGAATCTAGATTTAAAATAAGAAACCTACTATAATTAGAACATAGAGTAAGAACCTGTGACCACTGCTAAGAAAACAGAAATGGAATAGTCATTCCTCCCAACCAACTCCTAGAGTAGCCAAGTTACTTGCTCTAGAAACACCGAGTGTGTTTGCTGAACCAGAAGAGAAAAATACACTTAATGCTCCATCTCTTGCATTATCAGATTCAATCCATGTCCAATGATAGCCTCCTGCTTGTTAATGGACATACTATTATATAATATTTTTCCTAGGACATGGTCATTTATGAGCCTCCTGCTCTTTAGGACTCAACTAGGAGTTATGACCTGATTTTGGGTAAGATGCCTCCTGCACTTTGAGTTCTCACTCAGGAGCTATGGCCACTTGCATTTTCCTCTTATGGGCCAAGAAACACTCTTCAACATATATTCCACTTCTGTCCCCTTCAGTACCTTTTATTAATAAAAGAATAATTCATTACATTTGTTTTATTTTTGAGTTTCTATCAAAAATATTTATATAATAAATAAAATATCTTAGCAGAAATTAATAATAAATTATTAATTTTAGGTGCATTACATACACCTCCCCTTAGAGGTTAACACTATCCTCGTTGTTACTAACTTCCTAATTTATTCTTCCATTTCTACATCTTGGAATATGATTGGATATGCTTCTTGTGTAACACTTTTCAATTCCCAGGTAGATTTTTCTGGACTAAGGTGCTTCGATTGCACCTTGACTTGTTTGATGGTACGATTCCAAAGTAAAAGTTCTCTCCTGTCAAGAAGAATATGCTCCGGTCCCACCTGGAACTCTCGTTTTGGTTCCACTTGGATAAGATTCCAATGATCACATGAGTAGCATCATGAATATATATATTTTTAAATAGAAACATGAAAAAAATTATGCACTTTAACAGTGGGGGTAGGGAAAACTGGTATGCAACCAACCCCACTTTAGCCAAAATTTCAAATGGCCCACAATACCTTGGTTCTAACTTTGAATACTTGCCCAATCTCAAAGAGATTTTCTTGGCCTTTACCTTTATGTACACATGTTCACCCACTTGGAAATCGCTACAAGTTTTTTTTAGGTCAGCATAAATTTTCTTCCTTTCTTGGGTAGCCTTCAAGTTTTGTTGCCCCTATTTCACCGTTAGTTCCATATCCTTTAGCATATTAGGTCCTAACATTAACCTATCAACTTGACTGCTCCAAGAAATTGGAGTATTACATATGTGTCCATGAAGAATTTCAAAAGGACTCATACCTACTGATACTTGAAAATTATTATTGTAAGCAAATTCTATTAAATGTAGGTAGTCTTCCCACTTACCTGGTTTGTCCATTACATAAATTCTTAGCATGTCTTATAGGACTTGGTTTAATCTTTTAATCTTCACATCCATGTGCAGATGATATGCAGTACTGGAGTTCAACTGTGTACCTAACCCTTTAAACAAAGCTTTCCAGAAATTTCCTGTAAATTTTACATCTCTATGAGAGATTATTACCTTGGATGCACCATGTAACCTAAAAATATCCGCAATGTTAACAGACTTATAGGTATATTTTATAGGAATAAAATGAGTTACTTTACTTAACTTATCGACAACGACCATGATTGAATCATGTTTCCTGAAATCTTTAGGTAGGTCTATTATAAAATACATGCTAACTATTTCTCACCTTCATTCTGTAATGGGTAGCGGTTGCAATAACCCCACTAGATGTTTGTGTTCTGCCTTGGCTTGTTGGCATTCGATGCAACGAGCTAAGTAATCTACTACCTCTTTCTTCATGTTAGGCCAAAAGAATTCCTTTTTGATCATGGTGATCATCTTTTGGTATCTAGGATGTCTTGAATAAGGTCATTTATGTAACTAATTCATGACTGTCAAATTGATTTATGTTGTATTTGGTATGCACAACTTGTTTTTATGTAGCAGTAATTCTCTTCTATTTAGGCCAAAATATATTTTATCTGATTTTTTTCATTTTCATCAGTCTTTTCTTTTAAATTTTGGTATTCCTTATCAGAATTTTCTGCACTTAACATCTAATTTTTCAGATCTGATTCATAATTGTTTCTTGCAAATAGTATATTTGTGTGATGACTCAAGGTGTATGCAACTTTGTTTTATTTTCCCTTTATGTCTTTTATTTCGGAGTCATATTCACTTAAGAAATAAAACCATCTTGTCTATCTAACATTTAAATTTTGCTGGACAAATAAATATTTTAAATCTATGTTATCTGGCATTAGCAAAAATTTCCTTCCGTTGAGGTAATGTCGCCACATCTTTAATGCGTGAATTATTGCAACAAGTTCTAAGTCATGCGTAGCGTAATTCTTTTCACGTTTATTTAATTTTCTAGATTCATAAACCACGACGTAATTCTCTTGTATTAATACCCCGCATAATCCTTCCTTACAAGCATCGGTACATACGACAAAATCCTTAAAAGGATCAACAATTTTTAGGATAGGGGTGGTAGTTAACATATGTTTTAATTTAATAAATCTTTCCATACACTTTTTAGTCCACTCAAACTTTTTACCTTTCTTCTACAATGAAGTTATGGGGTAGGCTATCTTAGAAAATCCTTCGATGAACTTTCGATAATAACATGTAATCCCCATGAATGATTTTATGTCTGCTACATTTTTAGGAACTGACCATTTAGTGATAGCCTTAATTTTGTCAGGGTCGATAGAGATTCCATCCTTGGTCACCATTTTTCCTAGATATTGGATCATTTCTTTAAAGAAGTCACATTTACTGAACTTAGCATACAGTTGTTATTCTCTTAATACTTGTAAAACTATCTTTAGATGTTCTTCATGTTCTTGTTAATTTTTCAAGTAAATTAGTATGTCATCGATGACGAAAACTACAAATTTATCCATATAGTTACGTATAATATTATTCATTAAGCGTGCATGAATGTTGTGGGTGTGTTTGTTAACCCAAAAGGCATTACGACAAATTCATAGTGACCATAACGGGTCCTAAAAGAGGTCTTAAAGATGTCTTCATATTTGATTCACACCTAATGATATCCATACCTTAAGTCTATTTTAGAAAATATTTTTTCCCCACGGAATTGATATAATAGATCATCTATCCAAGGTAGTGGGTATCGATTTTTAATATTCATTTTATTTAGTTGTCAATAGTCTATGCACAATCGTAAGGTTCCTTCTTTCTTCTTTACAAATAAAACCGGTGCTCCCTAAGGGGAAACACTAGGTCGAATATATTTTTTGTCAATAAATTATTGTAATTGTGATTTGATTTTTGTAAGCTATATTATGTTCATTTGGTAAGGAGATTTTGATGCTGGTACCGCTCTGGGTATCAGATCGATTGTGAATTCTATGTCTCTTTTCGGAGGTAGTCCAGGGACTTCTTCTGGAAATATGTCTTTAAACTCCTTTAAGATAGGTATATATTCTATTTTAAGTTCGTTTTCATTATATTTATCATCCATTACATAAAAAACAAATACTTTACATCCTTTATGAACTGATATTTTCATTTGTAGAGCAGAGATCTCTCTAATCGCAACTTTTCTGGGAATTCCTTTCACTTTAATTGTGTTTCTAGTATCATCTATGCATGTAAAGGTTTTGTCAAAACAATTCAGCATTACTCAGTGTTTTTCTAGCCAATCCATTCCTATTAAAATATCATATGAACCTAAAGGTAAAATATTCAGATCAACATGCGTAACGAAATCATTCATTAATATTTCACAATCTTTGACATAACTAGTGACTTTACATTTAGTACAAGTGGCTAACTATACCAGCCATGACTTATCAATTTTTTCTTAGACTAATTTACATAATTCAATTACTCTAGGTGGTATATAACTCAAACTTGCACCTGGATCAATCAAGAGGGAAATAGGTTGAATTTTTATCATACCTTTGATCTAGATCATTGAAGTTTGATGGTCTACTTTTCAGTTCTCCAACGCAGCGATGATTCTAGGCATGCTCCTTGCCATGTCTCTAACTGTAACAACTTCCTGAATGGAGTGAACATTAAATATTTTCTTTCTTATTGGACAGTATTTAAAATAATGTGGCTCGCCACATTCCCAACATTTTAAGGGTTCCCTCTGTGCATTGTTCTGATTAAAATTAGTGGGGGGTTCTCTTTCCTTTGCTGCATAATTATGTGGCTTAAATTTTTAATAGTTACTTCCTTGATACCCTTTATAATTATTCCCTGTATTTTTGTGGAATTTATTATTTTTCTTTCTCGGATCAAAATTACCTCATCTTTTACTCTTCCAAATTGGTACACTTCTCTTTAATTTTTATTCTAGGTGTAACAGAAATTTTCCTTTCTCATTGCTTCCTCCAGCGTCTTCAAATTGTCATACTCAATCCACTCTTTAAACATGATAGAAAAACAACTGAGAAAATGTTGTATCTTTGGTTTTTCATAAATTATATGAGGTACGTAACTAAGCAGACTCAGGAATTTACTACATAGCTCTTTCATAGTCATAACTCGTAAAATTCCTTTTCCTTCTCTTCGTAATACTGTTCTGACAAGTATTTTCTTTTAAAATGTTTTTTAAAGGTAAATTCCAGGTTACATATCTTTCCTTTATTCCCTTTACTTTCTTTATATCCTGCCACCATATATCCACTTTTCCAGTCAGATTATATATGGTCATTTTAGCTTTCAGTTCATCGGAGTAATTATAGATTTGGAAGTATTTCTTCATCCCTCACAACTAGGATTTTGCTTCTTCTCAAAATGGACTTTAGAGGAAATTTCAACTCAAAATGAGCCTTTTAAGTTCAACTCAAATTCCATGTCATCACGTGTTAGCCAATGAAATTTCTTTAAATTTGAAATACAGTATAGGTCTTAAACACTTTTTTAATATAAATTTGGGGATAGGTATCATAAAAAAAACTACTTTTTTTGTTTGTATTTTTGACATATCTCCAAGTGTTTTTCCTCAAATTTCGATCAGGAGAGCTCATTGGATGCGGAATTAAATTCTGCATCCAACGAGCTCTCCCAATCGAAATTTGAGTAAAAACACGGGGAGATATGTCGAAAATACAAACAAAAAAGTAGTTTTTTTCTTTTCTTCCTCCAAAATTAATAAATATTATTTTATTAATTTTTTTTAGGAGGCCCATTTTGAGTTGAAATTTCCTCTAATTTTTCAATCTCACCATTAAACATTCGTGGTTTAATCTTTTTAAACTCCCCACATATTTCTTCATATGGTTTGTACTTCTTTTTCTTTTTATTATCATCACTACTTTCACTGGAATCTTGTTGTTTTTCTGTGTGATGTTTGACTAATTCCTCACTGGAATTTTCATCCTTATGACTAGAAAAATTCCAGTTTCCTTCCCTTATGTTTGTAAGGTGTAGTTTTTGGCATGTTATGTTCAAGTTCCTTGTTTTTTTCTCTTTTCATCATTATGTATTTTATCTAGTAAAATATTATTCAGTTCCTCTTGAGCTTTCAGGATATGTTCATTATCCTCCTTAACTCTTTTTAGCTCCGATCTTAGTTCTTTAATAGTTCTTTGCAGTTCAAATTTATTATCTTGACTTTCATTCAGGTTTACCTAGATCTCCCCATTCCTTAGATTACCCTCTTAATTATTTATAGGATTTCTAGGGCGAGACTCTTCTTCTGCACACATCCCTACTTCTGCCATGTTTTTCCTACAAAAATAAAGCTATCCTTCTCTTCCTATTTTGTAAGATAATTAAACCCAAAAAAAAGTAAAATTAGTTTTCTAGTTTCTTTAGTAGTTTTACTGTTGATTTGGTTCATGCCTAGTGCTGAAACCATGCGCCGATACCATTTTCTCACACACTTCAAAAATCATAATTTAAAAAAAAAATTGTACACATATTTAACTAGAACACTTCATACGATTCTAGCAAGCAGTATTACGTGTGAGTTTAATTAATGATGCTTATGTAATTTACTTATATGATTTCCCTTCCTATGTCAAGTTTCACCAGCTACGGTAATGGCATATTTCTAACCATTGAGTATAGCCAAACCCGAAGGTGATGTTTTACAATTCTTGCTTTAGTTTTTGTTATAGATTTCTAGGGCCTTACTAGCCCAAGGTTTGGGAGACTAGACCCTATTCTTGATCCTACCTTGCAATGTAATAATGTTTTAAGTGGCTACATGACTTACCATAACACAATGTAATAAGGTAGCATTAAAATTTCCTTGGTCCTAAGGCACGAGGGTTGAACAAAGGATATTGATATGGTTTTAAGCCAAGGATTGCAGTGTTAAAATAATATATCGTTTGGTTTATATGGAAATGGTTTAAGGTTATGTTATATGGTTTTTCCCATAGTGTTAATGGTTGAACATGCAATGATTAAAAGGTCATCATTAGATATGGATGAGAGTTTAAAGTGTTGTACCTTGGTTGACTTGGGACTTAAAAGCATTGTCCTGGCTACAAGTTGACAGCGTAGCCAAGCCTTCCATGCTGGCTTCGAGATCTCATCTCAGTCATCCACTTGTATGGTTCTTTAGTTAGGGTTGCAAAGAGTTTAATGTGTTTCCTTTGCTATCTGAACCCTGCATTCTTGGTTTGTTTGGTCTGTGGGAGAGAGAGTTGAGCTCTGCTCTAATCATGGAGACTTGTTGGGTTTTCTAGTGTGAATTATTCTATGATGTTTGATGGCATTGTAACTAGTTTATTTCCAAGGTATTCTTGTATTTGTTCATGGCTTACATGTTAGTCTACAACTTGTTTCTTCACTTCCAAGAAACTCGTCCATCAACTCCAGTTCTTCGCTCCCCTTCATCGGGTAAATAAAAATTATTGATAAGTTGCCAGAATTTATTTAAAGGTTTCTTTTAAATATTTTCTGTAACTGACATTGCAATTTTTTGTTTGTGCAGGAAGAGGAGGAATAAGGGTATTCCCAAAGGAGCCGACCCCTATCCCTCTCTACAACTCACACAAGGTAAAGAGTCTTAACGTATTTTTAATGTTTAACTTATTTACAGGGTTAGTTTTAATAGTCATTTTTTATTGCGACTGTGTATTTTTGTAGGTTTAGGAGCACTCACGAGGAAGAAAAGAGGGTCACCTCCTCCCAGTACTGCATCTTAGAACACCCAGTAAACAACCCCAAAACCATTGCTCTGTTTTTCATTTTGTAAATCAAGTAATTTCTTCCACAATCACGAAAATCTGTTGTGGTTTAACGAAGGTACTAAATTCCTCAGCGAAAGGAGCCGATATGAGGAAAACCACTCCATATCTATGCAAGATACGTTTTATCGTTGTTTGAAACCCCTCAGGATTAAACTCTATTTTACGGAGGGATTTACAGCCTCTTTGCTTCACAGTTTTTTTAAGTACATTATGGTTTGTTTTAGTGCATACGTTAGTGTTGGGGGTGCTATTGCAGATGGACTTACCACCAATTCGATTACTATATAGTTGGAAGTTGTTTAGGGTTTAAAAATAATGGTGAAATCCATCATAGATGGTATTACAACCACAACCCTATATGCGTACATTGTTTTTGATCATTTTTAATGTATAAAGAATTGAAACGACCCTTAGGGTCTTTGCATTTCCTGTTATGAGTTAAATTGTGGTTATACTTGTATATTCCATTTTTATAATTACTGGCTTCCATCCTTTTATGTTCTTATGGCCATGAATATGTTTTGATAATATTGCTTAAAGATACTCAATTCGGTTTACATCAGGAGTATGTAGTAAAAAATAATATTGTTAACTCGTATGAGGGTTTAGCGTTTCTATGCAGAACTTGTTAGGTAATGTATAATTGATTGGTAAAAAGATTATTTGTGCTTATCTTTTGCATAAACAATGGTAGCCATTAAAATGGGCTTCCGACCATAATCCTTTAACCTATTATTGTTTAAATAAATACGACCCATAGGGTCTTGTGATTTCTATGGAGTATTTTAATATTGAAACCGTGGTTAAAAGATATAATACATGCCTGGATTTGTTTTGGATATGTTTTAGATATGCTTACTTTATTTTATTAATACTCGGTTTCCATAGTAAATGGGCTTACTACTGGTCTTTAGAAAGGGAAGATTCGCTTCTGCGATTTGTTGTGTGATTTGTTTTACAATTGTAATGTGGATTACTTTGGATACCTTAAGTCTGGTTATTGATTGTTAGCTTTAGATCCGTAAAGGATTTTGTTAGGTATGTTAGGTATATTAATCATGTATGTGGTTGTTTGGTGATAAATCGTATAATACCTATTAGTATATGTATACATCTATATGACTATAGATATTTGTGATTCTTTAAAAATAGTTAGCTAAGTTATAAATCATGAATGTATGGTGTATCTATCTTGATAGTTTATAAATAATTTCATCTCAGATTATTTAATTCAATTTCCTTGCTTTCAATCTGAACAATTTCGATCTAGTATCGAGGTTTAAGTAATAAATTTAAAGGATAACTCTGTAACTTAACCTAACAAGGATACATCCCGTGTACAACAAATTTGATTTGTTGTTTCGATTTTGACTATAAATTGTTTAGTATTTAAACATGTTAACCTTAACTATTTTAATCGTAATTTAACTAGATCTATATATAAAATCGTTTAAGGAAATAAATCAAATTTACAACATATAAAATCATTTAGAAATCCTTAACTCGGGTATGGATGCCCGATCTAAGAATCCTTACTAATCAAATCTAATCATTCGTAGATATAAACAAAGGACATACACAAATTTAGAATTGATATATAAATAATATTTAGAATTGATACATGCTCGATAATTGTTCCATAATAATGCATGCATAAATAATTCTACTTATGAATATAGTTGCGAATCCAGATTTAAAATAAACATCCTAGTGTAATTAGAACATAGAATAAGAACCTGACACCACTACTGGGAAAATAGAAATGGAATATTCGTTCCTCTCAACCAACTCGTAGGGAAACCAAGTTATTTGCTCCAGAACCCCCGAGCATGTTCGCTGGACCACAAGAGAAAAACCCACTTAATGCGCCATCTCTTGCATTATCATATTCAATCCTCATCCAATGCTAGCCTTTTGCTTGCTAATGCATTATCATATTCATTTATGAGCATCTTGCTCTTCAACACTAAACTAGGAGTTGTGACTTGATTTTGGGGAATATTCCTCTTGCACCTTGAGTTCTCACTCAAGAACTACAACCACTTGTATTTTCCTCTTGTGGGTCAGCAAACACTCTTCAACAACTATTCCACTTTTGTCCCCTTCTATATCTTTTATTAATAAAATAATAATTCAATAGTTTTGTTTTATTTTTTACTTTATATCAAAAATATTTAAATAATAAATAAAATATCTCAATAGAAATTAATAATAAATTATTAATTTTATGTGCATTACAGATCCAAATCCTATTTTTTGTGACAATAGATCTGCAATAGCATTGTCTAAACATCATGTTTTTCACATAAAGAGAAAGCATTTGACACCTCTTGATCACTTCATCCATGAGCTTGTCAAAAATGGAGATATCACTTATTGTTTTGTGGCTCTAAGGAGAAATTGGCTAACATGTTCACCAAACCAATGAGAACACTAGCATTTGAGTTTTAGAGACAACACTTAGGCATTGATAATGTTGAGAATATTTTCCTATATGAGATTAAGTGGGAGTGTTAGAAGATGTAATCTCCTTGGTCCACATTCTATCCACTACTTCATTAATTAGTTGAGTAGTTGAATAGTTGAATAGTTTGTCGATTTAGTCTTTTGGTCCATTTTGACCATTTCCAGTTAGTTAGCATTTGCGATCGTTTAATCTCATCAACCACTACATTGTATTCCTTTGCTATAAGTATTTGCAAGTAATAGTGAGAAGGAAATCAACCTGCCCCCACATTATCTCTCATTACTCTCACACATGGAGATATTTACATGTGGAATCTCAAGAACTTGTAGAGGGTTCAAAATTCTAACTCTCATAAAGAGTTGGGGCATACAAAAAAAATAACCATAGGTGACTATTAAGACATGTCAAGAATTGATTTGCCAGCAAATGAAGAGATTTCATTCTTAATGTAACAATTTACTGTTCCATAACTAAGGAAATAAAATGAGTACAATATCTGAGTATAATACATGAATAACACCTTGCAGTAGCTAATTACATGCCAAAGTGTCATGGTCCCATGGAATATTTATGGTATTTTACAACTCAATCCATTCTTTTAATTACTAAATATATAGATTCTCCTACATGATGACATATGAACTATTACATGAAAATACACACTACAATGTCAAAATGTACTTAGGTGATGCCAAAGAGTAAAGGTGTTATGTTTTCAATCTATAAGAAGGGTTATTGGGTCTAATTTTTGTAGGAAAGGTCTAAGTTGGTAGCAAACAAACTCTAGATAATAGTAAGTTATGTAAATCTCTGTCTAAAGTGTTTCTTACATGAATATACAAGGTATCTCTAGTTTGACATTTTATTTCCGAACTCTTCATAATATGTCATATTTTTCCTTCCTTTAGTCAAGGCCCTTATTTGCAATAATCACAAGATGGAAATGTAATTAAAAAATTGCACAACTTGCATATCAACTTCATATGTAATTTAGTTCCATAATTGGATAATAATCAATCACAAGAAGGCATTGTAATTCAAAAACTACACAACTTGCATATCAACTACATGAACCAATTTAGTTCCATAGTTGTGATTATTGAGGTTCCTCTATACGAATTCACATTTCAAGTTGATTGAGATGTTATTGTTCATGAATCTATAAAGAGGGTTTGCATCATTGATTGCAGATATTTAGTGGATGGTTGTAGAATTAAAGGAAGATATAAAGGGATGCACAAAAAATGCAAATTACATAGAGTGTTGTGAGTTTTGTTTGAAAGACATATGGTACAAGTGCAAGTATGCATGAAATTAAAAGTTTCAATCAATAACACTCATAAGGTAAGAAGTACAAGTGCAAGTATGCATGAAATTAAAAGTTTCAATTAACAAGCCATTCATAAGGTAAGAAGTTGTTGTTTGAAAAGTATAAGGTAAGAAGTTGTTGTTTGAAAAGTAAAATGATTAATGTTTGTAAGCTAGCCTTAGCCTTAGAATTTGATGAAGTTGATTAAATATGTTACAAAGACATGTTTCCATATGAGTTTAAATATGAATTAAATTTGTTGCATGAGTTTAAATATGAAGTACCAATCATTTTCAAAGCTTCTCTTAGCTTTGAGATTAATAACAAGATGAATACCATATTTTAGGAATGTGATATGATTGGTTTTAGACATTAGACATTATTGGTAGATGCAAGCGTTACTCTAGAAGGCATTCCAACATGTTGTACCTAGACATTATGAATTTTATGAGTTAGTGTTGAAGCCCCATACTTTTACTATTCTATGGAGATCAAATCAAGACGTCACACTATCAAGAAGTGTCACGTCTTTGCTTACTTTTGCCTTCATCACAATTGCATGGGAAGGTGTCAAGACGGAACAAAATTTCGTCACAATCACATGGGAAGGTGTCAAGTAAGGTACGATTGTTATTTTACCTTATAAATCATTACATCTAGTTTAACATTTTATGTTATTTTACCTTATAAATCATCACATTTAGTTTACATGTTATCTATATTTGAGAGTGTAGTTTATAGTTTGGATGGGTAAAATGTGTTGTACAAGTTAATTATAACTTAATTAAAATATATAATACATTATAATAAAAATTTTAATATAAAAATAAAAATATTTGTGAATGGTTTTTTTATAAGTTTTAGTTTTGAAAATTAATTTAAATTAGGTTAGGGATTTGACTCTTTTCTTAGACATTATAAATTGTTTCAAAATTTAAATTCATTTATATTTACATCTTGCTATATTATAAATTTATCATCTCAAATAATACTAAATTTTGCTAATCAATTCATAATTGAGTTTTTTTGAAAAAAAATCATATTTAGTTGTAAGTTTGGAGTAGTGTATTTATTCTACATTTTGGACTTTAAAGTGGGTTTTGGTTGGTAAATTTTATTTTTGATTAAATTCAAATTTGGAAGTGTTTAAATTGTTTTTTTTAATCCATGAATCCATTCATGGCCTTTGAAGATTTCCAGCTAGATCAAAATATGCTAAAAAAATAAAAACTTAGAATATTTAGTCTACACCTATAAGTTTTAGTTTAATTTGGATGCTAGCTCTCTCCTCCAAGTTCCCATGTCATGGATTTAACTTTGGAAATGTCTAAATATTAGACAATTTGGACTAAAGGCCATTTTTTTCTTAAAGCTAAGTTTTTTATTTTTTATTTTATTTTGTAAACTGGACTGCAATTATGTTTTAACCCCAATTTTGATGGTAGAATTATTTTTTTATTTTGCAAAATGGATTGTAATTATGTTTTAACCCCAATTCTGATAGTAAAAATATATTCAGCGCCTCCAAAGACACCCAAGATTCCAAAACTTGACAACTGTATTTTGATCTGATTTTATTCCAACCCAAATTACAAAATTTTTAAATTGTGTTTAAATTTTTTTACACAAAATTATCTTATAATAACTTACTTTTTATAGACAATATAACTAGTACCAAGAAGTAGAATACCATGAACAACTTAGCCATGACACAAACACTTTAATAAAATATTGAAATATTAAGTAAACAATAACAAAAATTCAATGTATTTTAATTAACGAAAATATAAAACTTCCTAAATCTTTTTATTATAAAATAAATAAATGTATTTCTCAAAGCTAGGTAAATTTCGAATTAAAATAAACCTATATTAACTTAAATACATTAATATTTACAATTTAATATTATTATAAATCTACCACTTCATATAAACCTGAGTTATAAATTTTAATGTATAGAGTAAACTATCATTCAAGCGTGATGTGAAATCTGTACTTGCTGCCACTTGAGAAGTAAAATATTTGAACTTGCTGACACTTGAAAGTCAAATATTTGAATTTCTTTTTACATATAAATTATTTTATAATTTAAATATATTAATGTTTATAGTTTAATATTATTATAAATTTGTCTGTAGAGTAAAGTAAGTGGTAAAGTGAATTTGTTAAAATTGGTTGTAAATAGAAAATCTTGTGTTCAAATCTTTCAAATTTACTTATTACTCAACAAACAAAACTAAATATTATAAACCTACCATTTCATTTTTCAAAAAATAATAAATTTAAACTTTGAAAATTAGATTATGATAAAATATCTCCTCCAAGTTGAAGCTAATAGATTTAATTTTTTTTAAGATTTTAATTTTTTATAATATAAAAATATTAATATTTACACTTTAATATTCTTACAATACAAATATATTAATATTTAGATATATTTAGATCTTAATATAATTATAATTCTAGCATATCAAATAATTAGAATTTTCATTAAAATGGTATATAATTTTAAATTCAAGAATTTATTTTTATTAATAAATAATTTTCATAAAAAAAAAATTTTAATTTTAAAAATTAATTTAAATTGTTATAAGTAAGGTCATAGATTTGACCTTTTTAACATGTAAATTATTTTATAATTATTGTTATAAGTATTTATATATTATTTTATAGTTTAGATTTGTTTGAGGAGATTAATAAAATTAAGCCAAATATAACAAGTATACAGCATAATGTTTTTTAATAGTCTTAATATCTTATTATAATTAAATACATTTTGATTGACATTTAAATAAAATTCAGTTAAAACAATTTGTTTTTGTTTTTCATATTAACTTTTGTTTTCTTTTTTGCTTTTACTAAAATAGTATTTTGTTTTATCTTTATATTAACTCAAACAATTTACTAAATAATATATTATTTTGTCTTTATATTAACATTAACAATTTACTAAATAATAATTTTATTTATCTTTATATTAAAAGCTAATAATTTGACAATCTGTGATTCATCCACCACTGTGCTAGTTTAAATCTAGCCTGATTAAATCTGTACATCAAAAAACCATTTTGAAATGGATTTCTGCTAATTAATTAATTTTACAGTTGATGCGTGATGTCCAACCATGTGCATGGTGTTTTGGCTGCGAACTGTTTTTATTCCATACGCGGACAGTCATTCATCCCGTTAACACGGTCGTACATTCCTTTTTAGTTTGCATATCAATTTGAGATGAAATGAAAGAAAATATGGTTAAGCCTTGAAAATGTACAAAAGAAAAATTATTTGGGTTGCAACTAAGAATAGCAGGTTCCAATGTTTATCCACTATACCTCACCGAAATTTAGTTTGACACATTCAATTCCACAACGTGCTTCGTCACCCAATATTAGCTGGCAGATCTTAGGAAAAAAACCTAAAATTCCGAAAGCTTATTCAACTTCAAATTCAACTTCTCTATATATATGTGGATTATGGCGAGATCTGGAGGAGGAAAAGAGTAGGTCGAGACAGGCAGAGGTTGTCAGATTTTGGGAGAACCCCACGGCTTAAATAGATTGTAGACTGTACGCATGTTGCAGCAACTTTCTTGCCTACCTAACTTTTTTCCTCTTTAAATGTCTCTTTGAGGCGCCCGGCCTTTGATATCTAATATTGAAGCAGCAGCTAGAACGTGGAATTATGGAGACAATGAGGCTGTTTTGTTGGTTTGGGCTTTTGGCATTCATTTATTCTGCACATTCTGTAATTGCTGGAGAATTTTCAGTGCTGGGAGATCCAGGAATGAAGAGCAAACAAGTGAGAGTGGCACTTGAAAGCTGGAACTTCTGCAATGAAGTCGGTGAAGAAGCGCCTGGAATGGGGAGCCCTCGATATGCAGATTGCTCCGACTATGAATGTCCAGGTAGGTTTTATACCACCTCTGCCTGCTTTCTTTATTAGATCCAGTAACTTCCTTTTGAATCTGTATTATCTACATTGTTATGATCTCGTCGTCGATATAACATTAACTATATCGAATTTTTTTATCACATTTTTGTATATGTTGGTGTTGTTTTGATTGTAAATTTTGTTTTGTTTATTATTCAAATGTATATCAGTAAAAATCACAATCCCAAAGGAAATCATTTTACAAAACTTATTCAATCTTTTTATAGCTTTTTTATATTTTTTTAATAAAATTTAACTTAGAAGTATGTGGATTTTCACAAAACTTATTCAATCTATTTATATGTTTATAGTTTTTTTATATCTTTCTTTATAAAATTTAACTTAAGTATGTGGATTTTCACAATCTATTTGTATATTTAATAGCTTTTTTATATCTTTCTTTATAAAATTTAACATTGAAGTATGTGGATTTTCACAATCTATCTGAATGTTTATAGTTTTTTTATATCTTTCTTTATAAAATTTAACTTATAAGTATGTGGATTTTAACAGTGAGCAATCACTGTGATCTTTGTTTTTGGATTACACTGTGTTCAGATTTTATGAAACAGTGTCTGGTGGACAGTCCACCCACCATTATCAGACAGTGTTATCCAGAAACACAGATCAATATAAACTTTTATTCAATGAAGAATGTTAATACTTCATTTTAAGGAGAATAAAGATGTTATTATAAATACATTTATTTAAATAATACATAGTTATTCTTTTAAAAACAAAATGTTATAGAACAAAATAATATATAGTTATCTTTTAAAAAACAAAATGTTATAGAACAAAATTTAAATTCAGATAAAAAGGATAAAAATGTCATAAAACAATATTTGAATTCATGTAAACAGGATAACAACATTCCTCTGAACTACTGGATTTATACTCTTTAACCTATTATAATAATAATAATAACAACAATAATAACCTACCCACCTTTAAATAAAATCAAAACTTTATATGAAAATAATTTTACTAAAACCAGTATAGATCCATTTTAAAAAGATCAAAATTTCTCTAACTGCAAATCTTTTTTCAGAATGGAGATGTTGAGAAATGTGAACTGAATGTTTATGGTTTACACTTTATTATTTTTTATAAAGGACAAGTGTCAGCTTAGATGAGCACAAAAAGACTTACAACTTTAAATAAAAAGAATTTACAAATAACTTATTCCTTCTAAATGTCATAACTTATTCCTCCAAAATGTCATTAACTTATTCTTCCAAAACTTCAGGAAATCTTAAAATAACTGTTATTAATATATATTTTGATATAGTTTGACATAATTGACTATTTACAAGTGATATGTGTCATCACACTATTGAATTATCATATATTGTAATACACATATTTATCATATATTGTACAACCTATTATTAGTTAAACTTAAATTCAACATAAATGATTAAAAATAAAATTGAGTAATTATTCAAACCTACATTCAATAATATTTTTAGCTACCCCATAATGCCCTTAACAAACGGTACTACTTACAAATATTTTTATTTAATTAATAATGTCCTGAAATGTAGACAGTTTTGCTATACCCTTGCTACTAATCAAATAGCTCTAGAATAAAACATAGAGTCAAAGAGAGTGACAATAAATTACAAGCAGTTAATAATGTCCTGAAATGTAGACCAGTTTTGTTGTAACCTTATTACTAATGTATATTTCATCATATACAGAATCAAATAGATGTAGAGTAAAACGTAGAGTCGAAGAGAGCGACAATGGATTACAAGCAGGCCAACAGTTCCCGAACACATCCTTCAAATCTTATACAAATCCAGACCTGTATGCAGTGGAAAAGGAGTTATACCTTGGTTCGTTGTGTGAAGTTCGTGATGCATCAAAACCATGGCACTTTTGGATGATCATGTTAAAGAATGGAAACTTTGACACAGAAGCCGGTTTATGTCCTTCAAATGGTAAAAAGATACCTCCTTTTAAAGAACCAGGAAGATTTCCCTGCTTCGGTAAAGGCTGCATGAACCATCCTCTTGTATACCATACACCATCAATGATTCAATCAGGAGGCCGATTAAAAGGCAGTTTCTATGGATCTTATGATTTGGACGCTGATTTAAAATCAGGAGTAGAAAATATCTCTTACTATTCGGTAGTATGGGAGAAGAACCCTAAAACAGGGAGTTGGGCATTTCACCATACTTTGAAAACTTCAAAGAAGTATCCATGGTTGATGTTGTATCTGCGTGCTGATGCTACTCAAGGCTACTCTGGAGGATACCATTATGAAACTCGAGGAATGATGAAGCAAATTCCAGAGTCACCAAATTTTAAGGTTCGCTTGACTCTCAATATAACAAAGGGAGGTGGTCCAAAGAGCCAGTTCTATCTCACTGATATTGGGAGTTGCTGGAAAAATGATGGAAGCCCATGTGATGGGGATGTAGAGACCGATGTTACTAGATACAGTGAGATGATCATTAATCCAAATGTTACCAATTGGTGCAAACCAGACAAACTTTCTCTTTGTCCCCCTTATCACATCAATGCTAAAGGTACCAAGCTCTATAGAAATGATACAAAGAACTTCCCATATGCTGCATACCACTTATACTGCTCCCCAGGAAATGCAAAGCATCTGGAGAAGCCTTTTAGTCTCTGTGATCAATACAGCAATCCACAAGCACAGGAATTAATGCAGTTATTACCACATCCAGAATGGGCAATCCATGGTTATCCCTCCCAGAGTGGGGAAGGATGGATTGGTGATCCTAGAACCTGGGAACTAGATCTTGGAGGCCTTTCCAGCAGATTATACTTCTATCAAGTAAGTAATTTCTTTGTTTTATTGTATAAGTTTTGTGTTAAGTATCAATCACTGTTATTGTTTACATCCACTCAATGATAAATCCACTTTTATTTACCATTTAAATGTCCTATATTTGACTTATAAATGGCTTGATGATTGTGGTGTTGCAGGATCCTCGGACTATACCTGCAAGGAGAATATGGACTTCGATTGATCTTGGCACTGAAGTATATGTAAGTGACAAGGATGAAATTGCAGAATGGACTGTCAGTGACTTTGATGTTGTTATTCCTGTGGCAAATAAATGAACTTTGTGGAGATGATGTATTATGTAGAAATAAATCCATCAAGCTTTTAGATTCAACTAAACTACTTCTAAGACTAAACCTACAAGGAGAATATAGCCTTCAATTTGTCTTGGCACTTAAGTATATGTGAGTGACCAGGATGAAACAACATAATGGACTGTAAGTGACTTTGATGATGTTGTCATTCTAATTGCAAATAAGTGAACTTCATGGATTTATGTATTATGCAAAAATAAATTCAACAAACATGTTGAAAACTATTTCATTCAATCATTATAGCACCAATGGCCATGTTGCGAGTCCGTTGAGTCCTCTTTTTTTCTCCTTAAGCCATGTTGCCAGTTTGGTTTAGTGCTTCTTTTTACCTTGTTTTCATACCTTCACTCATAGATTTTTGCCGGCCATTAAAATACCACTTCCAAAATAATTGTTTTTTTTGTTTGCTAAAGTTCTTTATCTTAATACGTTTGAAATGGCCCCAATGAAATGAAGCTGCTAACAAGTTGCATCATTTTATTGATTATTTAACTTTGAGTTATTATTGAACTATAATATTTAGGTAAATTCTGGGAACAAGTTACATCATTTTATTGGTTATTTAATTTTGATATTTATTGAAATAATAAATATAGTATTATCACCTTACACAAACTCGATCCCTACATACACATCATTTTATTGGTTATTTAATTTTGAATTTTATTGAAATAATAAATATAGTATTATCACCTTACACAAACTCGATCTCTACATACACATTATTTTCTATTGGGATTCTTGGTAAGAGTTTTCTTTATTAATATTTTTATTTTTAATGTCTTATAATACATTATTATTGTATTTGGGTATAAATTTTGAAATGATATTGATATAGGTTTTTCATATAGAATTAAAATTATTTTAATGTTGAATATGGTAAATATAATTAAATTTTTATTTATCAATTTTCATTGTAATTAATTATCAGTCATTTCAATAGAATTAAAATTATTTTAATGTTGAATATTGTAAATATAATTAAATTTTTATTTATCAATTTTCATTGTAATTAATTATGTGTCATTTCAATAAAAAAAATTTCAAATAGTTGTCATTTTTTTAACATGATTCTAGTCTATTTTTAATAAAGACTTTGTCTGTTGGTAACCCAACCATTTTTTTTCAAATTGTTGTTGATCTTTTGATGCTCATCCAACACATCTCCCATGATAGAAGGATTCCATGTGTTAGTTCCCTAGCCCTTTTTGGCAAACAATCATCAATAGCGTGTCGTTAGGATGCCAAGCTTACATCAAACTAATGTATCCTTACACGCCATAATGTCATACGAACGTCACAAGAACATCATAAAGACGTCAATAACATATCCCAACGCACACCATAATGTCACATGAATGTTGTAAAAATGTATCTCATCACAAAGCGTAATGTTTTATGATGGACACAATGACGTTAAATGAACATAAATTTGAATCTTGATACGTGCATCATCATTGTTGCAAGTATTTTGCTAGGGCATTGGAATTTCGACATGGTCTAAATTCATTTTAAATTATATATTAGGAAATCATCCAATTAACATTAGTCCGACCAACTAATCATTCCCTTGTATTTTACTATATGAATATTCTATCAACCAAATAAATACAGTATTGTAGGATATTCATTGGCCTTGACAATGGCCTTGACAAAGTAATACTAACAAGAGAAATAGAGTATGAGTTTGTACAAAGTTGGAAAGTCAAAGCTACATGGAATGAAGAAATCATAGCAAAACATGACCCTCGTCAATACAAGGGTACAAGAATAGAATAATTATAGAAATGATAAGTCTTTGAAAATATTGTAACACAGCATAGTTATAACATAATTGTAATATAACACAATCTTATTACAATGAAAATAACATAACATTGTAGTAATAATCAAGTATTTGAGTTTATATTCTTCTCGTGTCTTTTCCTTGAAATTTATGCACAAATATCATCTTAGTTCTCTATGGTAGTCTTCTCGTTGTGTGATATGCTATAAAAACAAAGGGAAAACAAAAGATGGTCCTTAAAAAGACATATTGTGCCATTTTTGCAAAAGTGTTACTAGGCATCTTGATTTGTCTATCCTTTTCAAAAATGACAAAGCAAGATCAAATCAAGGGTATTAAAAAAGAGACATGTTTAATTAGCCATTACTTATTTTCAATAACTTTGTTACAAGATTTAAACACAAAATACGGTCCTTAGAAAGACATATTTTTCCTTTGTTACACAAGTTCCACTCGGCATTTTGATCTTCCAATCTCCATAAACACTAACAAAGTAAGGTCAAACAAAGACTATTAAAGGGGACATGTTTTAGAAAATTTAAATAGGTGACCATTAAGACATTATAGAATCTTGCACATGAAGAAATTGAATCTATGAAACTAGCTTTTGAATGAGAAATAATGGTGGAGAAATATGCCATTGAAACCAAGCCTCGAATTTGACATTCCATAAGACGTATTTAGAAAATTTAAACGTATTTGACACTTAATTTTAAATGTCACACGTCAGTGTCTACTTGTGTCCAAAAATGAAAACCGTTAATTTGACGTCCAATCTTGTATATCACCCGTCATAATTTTTACTACCCGCAAGCATGGCACTTGGCATCGGTGTGGTAGTTTAGATAAAACTTGAATTTAGTTTAAGTTAATGCCACATCGAATGGGCCATTGCACTGGGAAAAGTTCGACACTTGAGGAGAACTAAGTTGGTACCATAAGGTTAAGGAATTAATTCTTTGGACCTTGGTAGCTCGATCTTGTAGCTGCAGGCTTATGTTTGACGCTCGATCTCAGCATGTACAAGGGAAAGTTTTTAACGATTTTTTTCTACTTTTAAACTGGGTTTTATATTTGGGTTACATTAAACCGAATTCATTTTATTGGGAAGCTAGAAAAGTTACAAAATTACTTAGCCTAGTATTAAAATATATAATGGAGTTCAATGGTATTTACTTAGTTTGAGAGTGAACAACCTCACTGGAATTCACAAATTAAAAAATTTAAAAAAATTGGTGATAACTGAAGGATTCTGGAAAACTATTTGCAGTATTAGAAATATTGGCATTCCCATGCAACGAGTTTGGTGGAGATGATCAAGGTGATAATCAACACCGCAGAAGTGGTTTGCACTCGTTTTAAAGGAAAGTTTCTCATATTATTTGACAAGGTCTATATTTTAATTAAAAAAAAAATTAAAAATTTTATATTAAATTTAAACAAATTTGACATTTATAATTTATTATAAAACGTAAAGGAAAAGGCATATAAAATACAAGACTGTCATATAATTTTAGTTTGACAGGAAATATAAATTTGAAACTCCAGGCGTGATTGAAACCCCTTGCATACAAAGAAACAATTGCTTTTAACTATTCTCCACAATTTTTTGGGTTTGTATTGATTATTCTTTGCCATATAGTTTTCATTTGATTCCTTAAGTGGTATTTCACCCGCAACAAGTTTTAGTAGCTATAGTTTAAATATATAGACATATTTTTTGTGGGTAACAAAAATCATTATAAAAATATAAAAGTATGGCATTGATATAATTTTTTATTGATAACAGAAATAGCGAGGAAAAATGAAACTAATGACATTCACTACTCAATAGCACCAACATAAAATTTATTCTAACCCAACTATTTATGCATGATTTGATAATATAAAGCAACTAAAAAGAATTCGAAGAAGGATAAATTGGTTGATAAAAATGGCCATTTAAAAATTCAAATTACAAACTTTCAAAAGATCGATTGCTTGGATTTATTTAGTTCTTCGATCATTCAATTATGCTCGACCTCTAAATAAAATCATGAAATTGTATTAAAATATCTAAGTCATAGTTGGCAATGCTATAAAACATAGTTGGTATTTCCAAGCAAATATCAAGATGAATGTATAAGATGCATAACCAAATAAGCTAATTTTATTTTACATAAAATCCATCTTTGTATTCAATGGCATAGGTGATAAACATGACTCAAGGCCACTTTGTGTACAATGATAAATTGAAATAAGTTTATAATTGACATATTAATACTTATGACACAAAAATTAGACAAACACACATTTTAATATAAACTTCAATAAGTGGAATAAAAAAAATTACAATATTTCGTAGTGGACCTAAAGCTTAATTTTTGTCTTCTCTAAAAATATCCACAAAATCTACTTCAACTTATCACATTGTTGGAGTTAGTTCTGATTTAAAAAATAAAAAGTCCATGGTGATAGTAACACCTTTGCAACTAATAAAAAAACAATCTACTCATATTCCAGGTTTATATCTAGCATTTAATTTAGAGATGTTGTAAGCATGGATTTACATAAATGTTTCATTAACTGTTCCAACACAAAATCAAAACCTACATGGAAAACAACAATTCCTTTCATTGGGCCAACAACAACGTAAAAATCATGAGACATATCTTAGTAAATGCATTTATTTGCAAAGCATATTACCTATTAATGTAAAAAAACCTTACAATCTACGATAATGGCATCTTAAACTCCCAACTTTAGTAGGTGTTTAAATAAAGAAAAGCACATGGATAGTCCATAAAATTAAGGTTATGTATTATAAGTATAGACAAACAAGATCTTGAGCATAAAATGCTTCGTAAAGATGATTCTTACTACAACCCATAAACCTATAATGTACTAAGGGAGGATAATATGGGGTATCTATATTGGAGGTACCTAAGGGGATAATTAATATAATGTGTTCATATTTATGGAATATGATAGCTATGTAGTTAGACGAATAATAATCGCAAGTAGTTGGCATAAGGCATACTCATGAAAAAGTATATATACAATTAGTATCATTCTACTGAGATATGTTGGATGTCAGATGTTATTATATTGTAGCAAGAATACATTGTGGAGTGATTCCTTCCATAAGGATTATTTAATGGTGTTTCCTTAATTTAAGGTTTCTTCTATGTATTTTGTGTTGTTTATAGTGTGAATGTTTTTTGGTATTTATGAACTTAAGTGTTTATTTATCAAACTAAATAGATTTGATTTCATCTTTTGTATATCACAGTTTAGTACAAGTAGTAATAGATCTCTTTCTTGGGAAAAAACTCGGAAGATTTTTTCTTCCTTGTTTTTTCTTTAGAATTTTCAAGGAGAAAAATATGATGATGAAATTCATACCCATTTCCGAAGAATTCTATGAATAATATAAATAAACCAATTGTATATATCTAATCTCATCTTAAAGAAATACCCAAGTTCAAAAAAATCATCCAAAAAGAGTATAGAAAGTGAAGATATCACTTATTGGGCACCCGCACAAACCTACTACCTAAGTATGATGCAATGGGAGCGCGCTAGTGGAACAAAAAAACAACACGCACGCACCTCCTAGATGTGTGCATGCGCTCCCGCTTCGGTAATGGGGAACCTCCACGCCGGATTGTCAGCATGGACAATAGGAGCGCACACATGCCCCGAATGACACGCTTGTGTGCCTATGCACGCACGTGTATGTAGACGCGCGTGCATGTTTTGCATGATCGCACACAAGGACGTGTGTGCGTCCCTGTGTTTAAAAAAAAACAATGAACAATTGTATTTGTTTTCTAACCACCCACGAACACGCAAGGAGGCGAAAACGACCCCCCAAGGAGACGAAAATGACCCCCAAGGAGCCTAATGGAATTGTCCAACTTGCCTAAAATGACGCTGGAGTAAGGTAGATAGAGTAGGAATGTAATTTTTTTGTTTATTTCAATGTTTTTATTGTTTTTAAAATAAAATTCAAAATTCAAAAATTTGAAAATCAATTGAAATGGGAAAAATTTGATATTGCACGTACAAATTACCTAACCAAAATGACAAATACCAATGAACCTGTCGATGTATTTGTAACTTCGAAATGTATTCACTTGTATATGTCATGTATTGTACCCCGATGTTTATTCTGGGAAGTATCTGTAATGTAATTGAGTCATGTCATGCCCTGATGTTCCTATCAGGAGGTTCTATAATGTAAAGAAGCCATGTCAAGTCATTGTGGGTAACCCTCCTATTGTTCAAGGGTTAACGTCCCTGCAGTTGTGGGGCCCTAGGGTTATTATACTCTCTTAGAGAAGTTGGCCCTAGTGAGTCATTGTCAAGTCGAGAATTAGTATAAATAGAGAGTGAGCCTCTCTATTTATCACACACTCACTCATACTCAGTTGTAGTGCATAGCTGAGGAAGAAGAAGTTGTTGGGGCTAGAAAGAAAGAGGCTACTACTGTCAGGAGATCATCTTACTGCTTTTGGGGTTTTTCTTTTGGTGTTGATTCTATCTCTGAGGAAGTTGTGGGGTTTTCTCCTTTATGGTTTTCCCGAGGAAAATATTTGTGTTCATTGTGTCATGTGTTTGATTGTTGTGCTCATTATTCTCTTAGTTAAGATCCTAAGTTAATGCTAGCTTAAAATGATAAAAATCTAACATGGTATCAGAGCTAACCTGAGAAGAAGACACTGTGCAGCTACGGAAACTAGGGCTTCCTACTTTTTGGATCTCTCTCCACAGATTTTCAACAAAAGAAGGTTGGGTTGACTCTCCTCCCCAGGGCGCATCTTTCTGTCGAAGCAGAATCTGATTCTGGGCATTTTTAGTTTTTGACCCGACACTACTGTCGAAAATTAGGGCTTTCCATAGAAGTGGAATTTTTGAGTGAGCCTAGGCCACGGGGACTTCACTTAGTGAACATCTCATATAGC